>OY856409.1:1714243182-1714740682 GCA_963693085.1 Alisma plantago-aquatica | reverse complement strand
ACTAGAATCCAAGGTTTGGATGAGCCAAACGGTCTCAAGACCGTTTGGGACTCATCCAAACGGTCTCAAGACTGTTTGAGGGTCATCCAAGACTGTTTGGAGGTCTAGGGTTAAGAATGGTTGAGCAATTGAAGATCCAATGTCATTAAGTTGAAGTATAATCAATTGCTATTTTGGTGATCAATCCAATGATCCAAACCTTAATTGATTGATTTGGATTTTGATGATACGATGGGAAAATGGTCTCAAGACCGTTTGTAGGTCACCCAAACGACCTCAAGACCATTTGGGATCAGGTCATGCTCAATTTGGATGATGGTTCAATGGTTTCAAAGTAACTATTCTTGCATTGATTAATGTTGAAGGATCATCCATTCCAAACCCTAATTCAATTGATTCAAACCTTAAGTGATGACCAATTGAGTGTCAATTGAGGTTCAAATCAGTTGAACATTGACCTTTTTAAATCAATTTAAGTATGAGTATAGGTCCAATTGATGATTGGTTCCATGAATTGAATGATTGAAGGAATCAACATTGGAAACTCTAATTCAATTGGATACCTTATGTAATGGAGGTCCAATGTGATTGAATCTTTGAGAATTAATATGATGAATGTTCTATTGATCCAATGATGATTAGTAATGATAATCAATGAAGGTACAAAGGTTGAAACCCTAATAGTAACTAAGTGATTAGTGCCAATTAAGGGATGAATCCCTAATTGCTTATAGAATCAATGATTTGGTACACTATGTTAATCATAGTTGTAAGTACTTGATTGAAGGGTTGATGTGACCTAATCAAGTTGAAAAGATGAAAGAATATAATTCCTACATGAACATGATTCATGTGGTGATCTTCTTTAGCACGACCATGCAAGGCAGCACGGCCGTGGTGGCTTCCCTTTGCACGGCCATTCCTGGCTGCACGACCGTGGTGCTCTATGCTTGACTTAGAATTGATTTGAAAGGGACCTATTATGGTCATTTTGTTAATTCCTAACTTAATGATGAGTCCATATCATTAAAGATAGTTGGACAATTCTAATGTGTGACCTATGCACTTCATGATGAGAGTGATATGTTAATGGATGAAAGTATTAAGATGGGAAGTACCTTA
Source organism: Alisma plantago-aquatica (assembly GCA_963693085.1). Taxonomy (NCBI): domain Eukaryota; kingdom Viridiplantae; phylum Streptophyta; class Magnoliopsida; order Alismatales; family Alismataceae; genus Alisma; species Alisma plantago-aquatica. The sequence goes on along the minus strand of OY856409.1, from coordinate 1,714,739,560 downwards.
ATACAAGATAAGCTGATAACTCAAGGTAGTTAAAGGTGATGAGGAAAGTGATATACCTTGATAAGCATAAGCTAATATATCTTGAGAATAAGGGAAAGCCAAACTAATGAGTATGATGTAATCATACCATGATAAGTATGAGGAATGAACTCATACCTTGTACTAAGAATCATTTAATGATAAATGTTAAGAGTAATGAACATGACTGAATTCTAAAGATGTATAATGGCCTTATGAGCCATATGATTATATGGTACCTAGTGAGAGGTGACAAGGTGTTTTATGAGACTTATGAACTATGAGGATGGTTGTTGCCTAGTAAGAGGTGAAAAATAGTTTTAAAGGTTACACATGATTAGCATAAGTCTAATACCTAGAATAACAACTGCACATGATTGGTTAAATCCCAATACCTGGAATAATGTCATAGGATTGACATAGTTCAATACCTGGAATAATAACATAGGATTGGTTAAATCCCAATACCTGGAATAATAATATAGGATTGGTTAAATCCCAATACCTGGAATAATATCACAGGATTGACAAAGTTCAATACCTAGAATAGTTGCACATGATTGACAAAGTTCAATACCTGGAATGCACAGGATTGGTCACAACCCAATACCATGAATGATATCATAGGATTGACAGATTTCAATACCTGCAATAGTTGCACAAGATTGACAAAGTTCAATACCTGGAATGCACATGATTGGTCACAACCCAATACCTGGAATAATATCACAGGATTGACAGAGTTCAATACCTGGAATAGTTGCACAGGATTGACAAAGTTCAATACTGGGAATGCACATGATTGGTCACAACCCAATACCTGGAATAATATCACAGGATTGACAAAGTTCAATACCTGGAATGCACAGGATTGGTCATAACCCAATACCTGGAATAATATCACAGGATTGACAAAGTTCAATACTTGGAATAGTTGCAAAAGATTGATATAGATCAATACCTGGAATAGTTGCACAGGATTGACATAGATCAATACCTGGAATAGTTGCACAGGATTGACATAGATCAATACCTGGACTAGTTGCACAAGATTGACATAATACAATACCTGGAATAGTTGCATAAGATTCACATAGATCAATACCTGGAATAGTTGCACAGAATTGACATAGTTCAATACCTGGAATAGTTACACATGATTGGCATAGTCCAATACCTAGAATGGTTACACTAGAATGATGTAACTCCAATATTTGAACAGTTTTACATGATTGGTATAGCCCAGTGCCTGGAATAGAAGTATTGTATTGGTACAATCCAATACCTTTAATGAGTTTCACAGGATTGATATAGCCCAATGCCTGGAATAGAAGTACTGTATTCGTATAGTCCAATTCCTGAGCAATATATGATGATGTACATTTATATGTCTGGTATAATTCTATATCTGTTTAACAGATTGGCTAAGGCCAACAGTTTGAAACAAGAATGTCCATGGGTGACATGACATGATAATGAGTTTCATGATGAAAGCTTGAGATGTTGAAATAGTAAAACTGATAAATGATATACAGATCCATCCTATTCCGTATTAAGAGAATAGTTGATCTATTGTTCTATCATAAATAGATACAATGTTTTAAGATAAGAATGCTTTAAACTGCATATCCTTTGTTCAGTTTTATATATATATCTGCAATAATAATGTTTTTGGCGGAGAGTTATATCTCCCGCTGGGACAATTTACAATTGTCTCACCCTTGTGGGATCCAATGTTTTTAGGTGGACAAGCACGGAGGAGAGTGAGAACATCTTGTAGAGGAAGAACATCAGCAACATCCGGGATAGCAGTGAGATCTCAGGTGGAGATATTGTCTGTCAAGTTATATAGTTAGAAAGTCCTATGTGTCGTCTCTGTACTCTCAGGTCCTCAGAGTTTTTAGTCAGCTTCTAATGTATCAATCTGAGTTTTGGCTTAGTGCCTCAAAGTTTTTATATTGCCTGTGTATAATTGTTAACAGGGCAGTCCATGTTGTAATCCTTGAAAAGGAATGGTACAGGTTGTGTAATTGTGAGCCAGGATGAATATAAAATACCTTGGTTCTTGGATAAAGAGTTTTCTTGTGAATGAATTTCTTTGAAAAAGTTTTAATTTTTAGTTATTTTCAGTAATCCGTTGTTAGTGATCGTTTCCGCATGTATTTTTATTGATAATGACACTTGTTATCTTAATGCTGACGTTTGTCATTACATATATGTACTGGCAGTGTGGCCACCATGGGAGGATTAACTGATCATCAATGTAATGTGTCTGAGGTATGCCTGCTCTACATACTAGAAAAGGAGACGATTTACCATATGCTATTAAGCTGATAGGAGTCAAAGTTTGCGTGGTCCCAAGAAACTACCAACAAATCATTGATGAGAATAGAGATGAATCACTAAGCAATTTCATCATCACGATGGTAGTTAGACTGAACATGGACTTATTTTACTGCTTCACAAGTATGTGAGGCATATGGAGTAGAAGGAACATCCAGGTCTTTGATGGGACATCAAAGGACCTACAGATACTCATCATATGATATGAAAGCTACTTGTTTGATTATAATCGAGTAAATGCACAACAAACAAATGACCATGTGGATAGTACAGAATCTACAGGTACTAGTTGGAGAGTAACAGATGAGGGAATGCAGAAATTAAATTTTGATATTGCTATTGACAAAAAGGGTTGGATTGGCATTAGAGGTATCATGCAAGGATCGAAGGGGGAGGTGCGACTATTATTAGCAACAAAGAGAAGGAAGTCTATCTCGATGGACATTACAGAGGCTAAAGCCATGATGACCTACTTAGGGGAAGCCTGGAATAGAGTTGTCCAAGTTATTAATGTGGAATCAGATTTTTAGGATTCTAATTACGGTTCTACAGAATCCAGATGGCTTCCATGACCATTTGGGTCTTTTGGATGAGGACATTTTGCAGCTAGCTCAGTCGTTTAGGATTTTTTTTGTATTCTTTTGCTTGTAGGTTATCTAATAGAGTTGCCCATGATTTAGTAAAACTTGCTTTAGAGGGTGACTCATTTATTTTTGTTAATGGGGAATCAACACCTCAACTGATTAAAAATATTATTTTTTCAGAAGTTCCTAGTTAAATGAAATAGAGTAACACCCTTCAAAAAAAGAAAATTTTGTCTATTATGGTTGTCTCAGTCATGATATGATAAAACAAACATAGTACATGTCTAAGAAATGTTACTCAATGATGTATGTCTTCAAGTATGTGACTTGAATAATGAGATCAAACAGAAGCTAAGAGTACATACAATCATGTTATGTTCCTATTCAGATATTACTGTGAAGAAAAATAGACGACAGATGTACAAAAGAAGAGAGTGTTTGTTGATTGATGATAGAATCTCATTGATCATAAAATGTGATATCAAGTCAAGCACACAATTACATGTTAGAAAATAATGTATTACATAGACCCACCATGAGAGTGATACGTGGAGACCATGAAATGGTAGTCAAAATCATCTCTCATTGTCATAGTGGTGATTATGGTTCTTAGACCTGAAGTCACTGCATTCATCACATGTTGTTTGGTATACTTTGACATCATCTAAAGCAACCTTGAATAATGATTGCCATAAAGGTGATTATTGGGTAGCTGTGACACATGGGGATTGGGTGTGAGTGATGTAGTTGGGATTTGTCCCTCCTATATGAGATTGAATGTAGGCCTCTTGATAAGCAAGATTGAATGTAGTTGGGATTTGTCCCTCCTAGTCTGCTCTAGTTCAAGGAACATGGATTGAACGTTGAGAGGATGATGATTCCATGCCTCAAGTTCAACATAGATATCAGAGACAAAGGAACTATATGATCACGATAACACTTATCATGGATTGTAGGTTGAAGTTCTTCTCCAACTCTCCAAATAACTTGGGTAGCAATGATATGTGACTAGGCACTACTCTTTGCTTGTGATGTCATAATTGGTTACAAACATTCATTGCCAACAAAATTCTAGACCTATAGGATCACACACATATGATACACTTGGATTTAAGGAGTATATTCATGAATTATGTTTAGATAAATTACTAAAGATGTTTAGATATTTAATTAAACAAACTAATGTTCAAACTTGACACTTGGACTCTAAATTGAGAAGTTCAAGTCTTGAAATTGATCGGTTGGAGTGTTAGGTTAATTAGAATTGACATTGGCTGACCAATGGCTGCACCAAGGAGTGAGCCAACCGATTCACATAGTGAACCGACCGGATCATCTGATGAACCGCCCAGTTCAATGATAAATTTGACTAGATCAATGATTGGTGATGACATCATGTTGTGCCTTAATCGTACATTGAATACAAATGTGATTCAGAGCAATAAACTATGCAAACTTCTCAGCTCACTTAGTGAACCGACTGGCTTATGCACCAACCAACTAGCTCGTAGTGTGAAGTTTCAATAAAAAAATCATGATTCTAAACCCTTCTACTCTCACTTTGATTGGAAACCCTGACACTGACCTCAACTGTAATTCGAGGCTTCCCAATACACACAATTGAGAATCAGTTACTCAGTTTTTTTTCTCACTAGTTGTGGTAATCAATAGAGCGCCTGAGCAAGTCCTACATGTCAAAAGGAGGGACAACAATGGAGAACAACTGAGATCAATAGTGGTAGAGCATGCTGGTGACTAGTACACAGACTGAAGGGGACAAATCCTTCATGTTGGCTCTGGTAGCATAACATGGAGTTCTCGATGGTTTGTATAGACTACTATAGAGGCAGTAGTCCTTTGGCTGCTACTAGGATAAAACTGTCAATTGTCATTCGTGGTGCCAGACCAGGAAGTCATCCATGACGATCATTCGAGTATTGTTTGGAGAAGAAGTATGCTACTATTGCAAAGGTAATGTCACTTGACTCACTCCAAGACCAGGTATAATCTTATAAAACTTCCTTCCTAGATACATTGTTGTTGATGTGATCTTTCTATCCAAGGGAATTGAGCTTTAAATTTTTGTTTACATTGCCTTATCAGTTGGCATGATTACCCTACAGTTTACTTTAACTTTTTCATTTATCCATCAAGCTAGGTTATTGATATATTTCTTCCTTTATTTTTATCTCCACACTATGTTTTTATTATTAACATTGTATATATGTTGTGACCCATGTACTTCTGCATGATCATACTTAATTCATATTTTGGTGCATATGTAGGATGCAAGACACTCCAACATGACTTGGATAGAAAACCCCAAGCTTGAGGTACTCCCTAGGTGTTTTTGCAACTTCTAAGATTCATATTGGGAAAATTATGTTTCCATATACCTTCTACATCTTCCTGACGTGAGGAGTGGTGCATACAAAGATCAATCATGAATACAACTCATGTCATCCCTAATATCCTAAGATTAGGATTTTATCAACGATGAGCAAAATTTTAAGCTTGTGGTGGTAGGGAAATATTCCCTTCTATCCTTTTCCTCTTTCATGCATCTGTGTTTACTTTCTTACACCTTTCCCTTTATTTCACAATTTAGTTGAAAACTTTTATAAAATTTTCATCATATAATGCATTCTCATCATGCCTTTTTTCTACTTTTTATGAGTTTGTTGTGTAATATTTAGTTCTGGCAATTATGGCTATGATGGTATAACTGCCAAGGTTTGATGCTTGTTTTGTTTTAAACTGCATTATCATCTTTCTATTTTCATGGCCTCCATCTTTGTTAAATCCTTTCTACAATTTTGGCTATGATTCTAACGTTACTTTTTGTAATCCTTAATTTGAAAATGTTTGTTTGCTCATTTCATATTGTAAATGATGAACACAACGTTTGTGACTAGTTGTTGGATGACATGAATAAGTGCGAGGCATGTTGTACTTGATTGATTTATATGAATTCATGATGACAACTCATATTTTTAACTTTCCAAATTTCCTAAGTGACTATGCTACAATGGTTATATGTAAGTTTGAATACCCACAAATCGTGTTGGATTGTATTGAATTTTCTTAAACATGCATGACAATTTAATGGCTATCAAGTTTGTTTACATGGTGTGGTTTATAAAAAAATAGCATGCAATGGATGACTTGTAAAAGACTGAACTTTTGGCTTAATTTTGAGGGTGAAATTTGTTTTAAGGTGTGTAGGATGTGATGGAGTGGACATTGGGAATCCTTAAATGTCCAATGACATAATCGAAGTCATGCATGATGAGTTGTTTTGGGGAGTTCTAAGTTCTTTGGTATGGTTGAATGTCAATTGATATTGACAACTTGATCAAGGTTTTTTGAAATCTATGCATAATTGAGGTATTACTTTTATACCAAGGTAAATAGTTATAAAATTTAAGTCTGTATTACACCTTGTGTCAAGCAACCTTCCCCTAACAAATCCTTCGCGTCATGTTTGGACCAGGAGGGTTGTGGGTGATGTAGCCACGATTTAGCCTAGTGAGTAGTATCCTGACGCAGTCTTAGGTGAAATGGAATGGTTGAAGAGGTCATCCTCTTTGTGGTAGTTATGGCCAGTCTTGGAGTAGTGCACTCCCACGATACCAAGCACGTCCATAGTGGTCTGAGGAGCAGTTTCTAATAGACAAACAAATCTGATGTATAGAGAGATCTGCGACAACCCCTCATTCGGGGGAAAACCAAAGCAGGGGGGAGTCCCACTTCCTTTGTTGGGCTGTTTCTCCACCTGGTTTACATGCGATATGAGAGGGAAGGATAGGAAGCATTTAAGGCCACCTCTCGTTGGAGATCCATCCAATGATGGTGTCTGGACAAGAAGTGCATGATTCCCACACCCAGAGCACAGCAAATCCTTCTGCTCGTCGGAGGATATCATGGATGATCTCCCACCGAAAACCAACCAATGGCGGTGTAGAGAAAAGACGAGTCAGACTCGTTTCAGATGGTATTGACCAGGATGAGGAGAGTAAAGCAGCCTTCTTTTATCAGAGGAGACCAGTGCAGCGACGGCGACGCTTTTTTAATAGAAGGCGCACGTGGGTGGGCTTTGAAGAGGAGATACAGCTGCCGACAAGAGCTAGGAGGCCAGAAACAATGGCAGGCGTAGGAAGAGCCTCTATGGCGCTGCTGTGAATGAGCCTCCGTACTTCTGAGAAATAGAGACGGATGTGCGATCTGGAGAAGGAGAAGCAGCATATCGATCCTCCCTCACACTGACTTGCTTCACGACGTGACGCAAACGGGCGTGATGCAACAATGGCATTTCTAAGAAAGGCAGAAGACTAGGGTCCTGCTCGGGACTTTGGCGGCTGTTATAACCCCAATTTTTGGGTTCAAATAGTGAGAAATGTAATTTATCATATTAAAGATAATTGAACAATTAATGATATGATTTGTTTTGAATGAATGGATTCTCTTCACAATAGCCTTGACTGGTTGCTTTGTGGGCTTTATTGGCTATTGGGCCCAAATAACAAGGAAATTCAATTACTAAATAGATAATTGAATTTTTAAGAAAAGAAATATGTAGAAACCTCTAGAAGGAAAATCCAAAGAGGATTTCGTGCCTCTTGGGTTCCTTGGGTACCAAGGAGTCCAAGGTTGCAAAAAGAAAGCAATAAGAGAAGAAACGATTAAATAAATATTTCTTTTTGAAGAAAGAAATTGAAAACATTGATGAAATGTGGAAATTAAGTGAAAGGATGTATAATTGAGTTACCCTTTATGGAATTTCGAATCCCAAGGATTTCTTATAATAAAAGGAATGCCAATAAGGAAAATAAGAGAGAAATAAAAAGAAATCCTCAAAAAGAGATAATTAAATGAGAAATAAACAAGATAATGTGAAATAATGCATAATGATGCATCTAGAAGGATAATAAGTATCCTTAAAAAGTAATTTCGAAATATTAAGGTTTCTTGGGTGCCAAGGAGCCCCAATAAAGGAAAGAAAGAGAAAAATACGAAAGAGGCAAAATAAGAGGATAATGTGTGGCTTTATTAATGAATTTTATGATATTGAAAGAAGTATTGTTCCTTTTTAAAAGGAAATAGAAATTTCGAGGCTAATAAATTAAAAGGCGAGAATAATGAAAACAAAAGAGAGGTTTTTCATGTTCCTATATATTTAAGTAATAAAGAATATTAAAGAAGAAAGTAGGAGAGAGAACTTTGCTTCCTCATGAAGGAATTAGATTTCTAATAAATAACCTTATTTCTTTTTCTTCTTGGGCAAGCACGTTAGGGCGTGGATGTCCTCCCAATATAAGGGGTCAAATCCTTGCCCAAGTCCAGGGGGACCTCGCATGGCTATCTCTCTCTTCCATCTTCTTCTTCACGTTTCTTTTGCTTTCGAACCCGAAGATAGACGTGTAGTGGAACCGGGGGGCAGCAGGGACTCCTGGAACCATCACAATCAAGGAAGGAGATCCCACGATGCCAAAGTGCTATTCCTCCATCACCACATTGCCCGAGATCGGGCTAGGCAACAGCAGCGTGGCTGCAGGGCCTGCTGTTGGTCGCAGTCACACCCAGCTCCATCCGGAGGTCCTAGCCGTGGGCCAAGGGCACCATGAAATGCGGCGGAACTAATGGAGCCAACTCTGGTGGCTGACAAAGTCCAGAGAGGGCGGCGCAGCCTCACCCACTCCATGCCTGCCGCAGCGGTGCTAGGGCGCGCGCGGGAGGAAGAAGAAAGGGGTCGTTCGACCGTTTCACCCCTCAGCGGGCTGAAGATCTACTGACTAATGCAAGGGCATAACGGTCTTTTAGTTATAAACTCAAGCAGGCCGCTTCGTTGCATGGGAGCGCTTACGTGGCACCATCTGATTGGTCCAAAAGTAAGTTTTTTTACAAATTCGTAACTAATGAACCGTAGCTCCGATCAAGACAAATTATATATGTATTTTGATCAAAAAAATGCAAGGAACACATTAAAAATAGTTTTATAGCCTGAATCTGATCATAGTATGAAAAGTAGTGTAATTTATCAACTTTAACATAATGATGATTAAAGAAACCCTATTTTGATATAATTAATGTCATTCGTAGGGTTTAATGGATTATTAGAGTTGATATTGACCTATTAAATGTAAAAAGGTACATTAAGATCGAAAAGGGTGATATTTGTACGTAATTAGTTTAATTTGATGATCATGTCATAAATATGATTAAAAATTGAAAAGTACATAAAGCTATTGTCTTTAATGATTTAAATAATGAAAAACCCTTAGATTTGATGATAGATGGTTTTAATGTTATTCAATGGATAATTCAAGCTGATATTAACCTATTGTTAATAAAAGAGAAAATTGGATCTAAAAAGATGATCTTTTTATATATCTGGTTTAATTTAGGGTTTCGTGTATGATTATGCATTAATGAGCTTGAAAACCCTAATTTTGAGGAATATGTATTTTAATTGGTTTAATTGTGTAAATCCACGAATAAAATAGAGATATGATGATCCTAAGCCAATTTGAGCATAAAAGATCCTTAATCTGGATAATTTGAGTAATTAGGGTTTTTATGAGCGGAAAAGTTATTTTAGGGTTTGTTAACTTAAAAAGGATAAAGTTTGAGAAATTGATCTAAGAAACCCTAATGCATCCTAATGAGACTTAGAAACCTTAGAATGGTGTCCCAAGTCAATAAGGAGTTGTTTGGGATATGCTTGTGACATTTAGACATTATACATGTTTTCATGATCAATGTTTGCTTGATTGATTGATTGGCTTGCTTGATTGGACATCTAGTTGGATTTGGATAAATTGTTGTTTGAGATCTCCAAGATAGGTATGTGGTTACGATTATGAATAACTGATTAGTTTCCCAATGGATTCTCAGATGTTTAATCGCATTGAATGCAACTAAACTGTTGAATGTTTATTTATTTCTTGTGACTATAAAGTGAATACGATCATCACATAAGATATGTGCCTACTAGCTCAAATACCGGTCCCCTCTATGTCGTAATAGCTGACCTAGTACATGGCTACCTAGAGGGTAGGTCCATCAGGTCATGAAAGACTTTGGCTGCCTAGAGGGTAGGTCCATCAAGTCACCTTTATAGAGGTACCATATAAGTCCTTACAGGGACAACACAGAGTTGTGGATAGGTATGGAATGAGTAGTTTGGCTTAAAATGTAATCTTGATTGTTAAATGATTAATTGAGTGATTACATTGTTACCATAGTTGCATGTTTATTTGTTTCCCCCACATACCAGCTACGGCTGACTGACATTTTGTTTGTCGGCGTTTTAGGTACAATGAAAAGAACAAACAGTAAAGTGGCACATGTGATACTAAATGAGAATTAAAGTGCAAAGGAGGATTAGGTAGATTAGTATCGATATGGATAGAAATTTAGAGATCCAAGTTTTCAAAAGGTATGCAAAAATTTATTTTCTTACAGCTTTCAGTATAGTATGTTAAAATTTGATAATTATTCTTGGTTAATTGCCGAACCTTTGATCCGGAAGTCATGGGTGCGGCTTCGACCTCTCGGTCTCCCTTAATTGGGGGTTATCGGGAGGTGGGGTCATAACATTTGGTATCAGAGCGTAGGTTCCCCAGTTAACCATTTATAATTAATAAATTTTACAAACTTCATAGAACTCGAGGGAGTTATTAGAGGATTATCCGAAAGACGGAGGTGTCTAGAAAAGGATCACGACCGGGGGCTGGCAATATTTTCCTCTGCACCGCTAGTTGGAATATGAGGACTCCCGGATCCGTGTGACTGCCTGGCTAAAGTCTTAGGGTATGAATCGAAATAAGATACCTTTAGGACTTCTCATCTGGTTCATCCCTTCTCATCACAAAAATCTGATAAGGACCTAAAGGATTAGGGTTTTCTCTCTCCTCCTCACCCTCTTGAGGTATGGGTAAGGTTAATAAGGTTTAAGGAATCCTCCATCAAATTAATGAAAAACATGTAAATAAGATGTCATGGACATAAGCTTAATAGATTAAGCGCAAATTAAAGAATAGATACATGCTTAGGTCGTATGACATAAGTTGTCCTCAGAATAGACCTGAGAGTAGACCTTCTTGTCAGGAGGATAAGTTAGTCTTGGAGATAGAGATCTTCATTGCTGGTAGAGACCTGGCACATCCGATGAGGATGATGCTAACCCTAACCCTAAGTGATGGTTAGAGAGAGTTGAGTTGGACCATGTATTTGAAAGGACATGCCTTTGGGATGCCATATGATTCATGGGTGACCTAGCACCTTTGGCAACCCAACCCTGTGAAGGGTCGTGCATGTTAGGGTAAAGGATAGCTCCTTAGATGATGATGTTAGTGAAGGACCATAGAAACCCTATGGGATTGTGCAAGTAGGGAATAGCTGGCACCTAGGGCACGTCATAATGCTGACAGTAGGATGAAACCCTGGATAAGGAATTATGATGGAGAATAAAAGGTTATGGATGATCTCGAGCAACCATAAGTCCGAACCTAGGCTTCACCCATGTAGAGCATGATTTTGAGGTTGATCCTTCATGAAGAAGGGACCTCTAATGGTGAGGTTGGATGTGGGGTTAGCTCTAGAGGGAGCAGGAAACCCAGCAAGAAGGTTGGAAGCCTAAAACCCTGAACAAGGGATGATAGTGGTTGCTTCATGATCGATCCCTGAAAGTTGATGATGTCTTGGTTTCCATGGGAGGGACCAAACCCTAGAGGGAGAAGATGAAGCTTCTGGTACCTAGGTGCCTATGGTATAAGTGTTTACCCTTTGGGAAAGGAAGAAGACGTTTCGTGTACCCTGAGGCAGATTTGTAACAGGCTATGAGGCCTTGCACCTTGTTGTTTGTCCTTGAGGAGGACTCAACCTTAAAGTGTTGATTCAGGGAAAAGATGACAGGAAGTGTATGTCATACCCGTTACATGTTTGGTTGGTGGAGTAGAGATAAAGTATGCAGTTGGACACCTACAAGTCAACCTAGGGTTCCTAGGCCTAAGAAGGGAAGTGGTATACCTAATGCTCATAACGAGAATTAAGTTGCTATGGTTTCAAGCATGGTACTCCTCATGTATAGAGGAAACGGAAAGTCCCTTAAGTTTAAGGTATGTGTGATGAACCCCTCACCACTAGGTTGATGATAAAGGAAGGTATGACCGTGATCCAACATTGAGGACAGAGGACAAGTATGACCTAGCATGGTTTAGTAGGTGATCTGCTTATGCCTTAATAGCTTGCTAGGGTTAAGTAGGCTCATGTGGATGTAAACCCTAGACCTAAGAGGTTTTATGACCTTGCTATCAAGAGATAGTTTTCCTCCCATCTTGGGAGAGAGACACCTTTGGTAGGGTGTATATCAGTTTTGGTTAGTGTAAGGTAACCTAAAGAGGTCTCTTAGGATATCGAGAAGCTAAGTGAAAAGTACATGGTATGAGAATGAACCCGTAGGCCCATAGATATCCATCTCTAAGTGCATGCATATGTGTTTACCATGGAGGTAACTGGTATGGGGCTTGACCAAGGTAGGCAGGTTGCCATGATCCCTATGAAAGGATGAGAGCCAGCCCATGAATGCAGAAAGAGAGATGATGAAGACTTGGGTAAGGTTCTAAGTGAACATGTACTATGATGGAGAATCCTAAGTCTATCCTAGGGTCAGGTAGGGATAAGACCGATGAAAGTAGGAGTTGCCTAATTCCCCAGTTGCACATGACCATAGGGTCGGGAGGTAACAGCTATCATTGTCCGAGGGCCATGGGTTAGGAGATTGATCACCTTCGTGAACTCATGGGACCCAAAAGGTAGATGAGTAGGGAACTCTCTTGATGCATGAGGGAAGAGGGATGACCCCAAAAGTGCTGGCACCCTATAGACCTAGAGGAGATGACTAAGGATTGTGAGGTAACCTCAGTAGGTTCGAGACTAGTTTGATGTCATGATGTCTGTGATGTAGATGTTGGCTAAATGGACATCTGTAAATCCCTTTGTTTTGATGATAACAAACATTTCATTCTTGTTGATCTAACGTGATACTTGAGTGTTGCAGGAATAAGGTGGATGACAAAGTACAAGGGAATCTATACGCTTGAATGTTTTTAATTTCATGAAATGTAATCAATTGTAAACTTGTAAAAATATATAATGTACAAGTACTTAGACTTCATGTAAATCAAGTGTTAGATCTCCTCTAGCCTTAGGTAGGTCATCCCCTCCAATAGTGTCACCTATGCACACTCATACACATACTCAATACCTTAAATTGAAACATTGAAACAGGGTCTATCTCGGTCAACAAACTCCTCGACCGAGACACTCTCAGTCGACAAACTTCTCGACCGAGAAAGACCCAAGTAGCCGTTAGACACAGCTGAGTAGGTAGTTGGCAGTTGGAGCTGAACGTTACTAACACTTGATCCAGAGTGCCTGTCGGTCGACAAAACTTCGACTGAGTAGGCATCTCGGTCGACAATTCCTCGACCGAGGTGGACTCTGACAGCAACTGCAGAATTAATTAACTAGTTGTTGCTAATGCGCCTAACTTGTACCTAACGGCTAGTTAAGCACTTAGAACCCCCTAGAAAGTGTCTAGAACATCCTTAAGCACGTGTAGGCCATTCCTATAAATAGGACATGCCTTAGGACACCAATATATACCTAAGCTACACTTGTGCTACACTTGAGCTTGAATACTCATTGGCAATCTGTTTTTGAGCAATAGAGCAATTCCTACATTGGCTATTCATTCCCATTGCTCCTAATTCGTGTCCTATAGGCTAGCATCTCCTTTCCACAGCACTTACACTTCTACACTCATTGGTTAGGAGATCAATACGCTTGATATAGGTAAATCAAGTCTTGTGCTTCAAAGGATAAGTTGTAATTTCTATTTTCCTTCTTGTTCCTTTTATTCTTTGTATTCTCCTTGCTACTCCTAGGGTTGGAGGCTGCGGATTGGAGAAGGTTCTTCTCAGAGGAGAAGGTGGACTTCAAGCTATTTCAAGAAGGCTATTGCAATGGGAAGCTACTTCAAGAAGGCTATTGCAATGGGAAGCTACTTCAGGAGGAAGGCTGCTTCAAGGTTGGTGAAATTACTTCTAGGTGTAGGTTGCTTCAAGGTTGGTGCAATTACTTCAAGGTGAAGGCTGCTTGAAGGGTTTAGGGAGAGAATTGTAATTTTATGTAAAGTCCCTGCGAGGTAATAAAATTAAATTCTTTCCAAATCCCGGTTGGGTAAGCAACCGGGTAGTGGACTGACTACCTTAGTATTTGCTAAGGTAGGAACCACTCTAAATCCTTGTCCCCTTGTCCAATATTCTTGTGGTTGGTTGTTTGAGTTAAATTATTTTGAAATAATTTTAAAACCCTATTCACCCCCCCCTCTAGTGGTTTTTCAATTGGTATCAGAGCAGGGCTTCAAGGAACTCTAACCAAGTCTTGAAGAATGGGTGACGGGTTGCTCAACAACCTCAACCTTGAAGGGACACTTGTGGCTAGACCTCCGGCATTCGATGGAACTAACTACACCTATTGGAAAAGAAGAATGCAATTTTATTTCCAAGGAATTAGTTGGGATCTATGGAGGATGGTGTCAACCCCCTATGAGCTTCCTCAAGTGGAATATGCAGTTTGGGACACCAATACGGTAAAGTTGGCTCAAATGAATGCAAAGGTTGTAAGTATTCTCTATTGTTCAATTTCAGTAGGAGAATTTAATAGGATATCAAATTGTGAAACAGCCTATGAAATTTGGCATAGACTTTCCATAACTTATGAAGGGACTGTTCAAGTTAAGAATTCTAAAATTGGAATGCTCAAACAAAAATTTGAACAGTTCCGTATGGATCCGAATGAATCTATTAGTGATATGTATGCAAAATTCTCTTCTATTGTAAATGGTTTGAATGCTTTAGGTAAAGTTATTAGTGAGGAAGATCAGGTGTCAAAGATCCTTAGATCACTTCCTCCCAAATACAAGCCCAAGGTGACGGCCATTGAAGAAGCAAATGACCTCACCCGACTGAGGATGGAACAACTCATTGGCAACCTAGAAGCTCATGAAGCAACTCTAGAAGAGGAAGAAAGAAGAGAACGTGAACTTCAACAAGGGAGGAAGAAGAACATTGCATTCAAAGCATCAACCAAGAACAATCATGATATACGTGAAGATGATAGTGAAGAAGAAACTCTCATCGTAAATGGTAAGCAGTATAAAAGTTTTAAAACTAATAAAACTTCTAGTGCTTCTTCTTCTAGGTGCTTTGAATGCGGCAAGAAGGGACACATGAAAGGTGATTGTCCGAAACACAAGAAAGGGAAGAAATCATCTCACAAAAAGAAAGAAAGAGCATATAAAGCTACATGGGATGATTCAAGTGATGATAGTGATGATGGAAAAGAAGAAGTAGAGTGCCTCATTGCTACAACAAATGAAGAAGAAGAAGAAGAGGTAAGTCTTTTTGATCTACCAAAAGAAGATCTAATTACTAGTCTTCAAGATACTCATGAGAAATATATTGAGTGCAAGAAGAAACTTAAGAAATCAAATAAAGTAAATGATGATTTAAATGTTAAACTTCTTGCTCTTGCATCTGAAAATGAGGATCTCAAAAAGGCAAATGAAGATTATGATCTTAAGTTAAAATCTATAAAAGCAAATTGCAATCTTCTTTCCTTAGAAAAGTTAAATTTGCAAACTCAAGTGAATGATCTTCAGAAACAACCTATTTTATGTTCACACTTAGATTATGATGAAGTTGTAAAAGAAAGAAACTTTCTATTATCTGATTTAGATCAAGCAAAGAAAGATATAAACAAGAAGATAGATGATATTGCTAAGCTACAAAGAAAAATAAATGAGTTAAGAGGAAATGACATCCTTGAGAATATTCTAAAAATTTCCTCTAGTTATAATGGAAGGAGAGGACTAGGTTACAAGCCTAAAGGAAAATCTCATCAACAACCTAGTAAGGGGAGAACACAAGTGCTAGAGAATCAATCCATGTATGTACCCAAGAACAAATCAACTTCTAGAAAGAGAAATGAGATTGACTCTATTAGTTTTCATTATTGTTTGTGTCTTGGACATTACTCTTTTTTTTGCCCATACAAGAACAGGAATGATGATCTAGCTTGGGTTCCTAAAACTTAGAAGATTAAATTTGACTAGTTGAGATTTGACCTACAAATGTCATGTCTCAACACTATCAAGCTCAAACTTGCATAATCTTATTTTACTTGGAATCGATAAATAGTTCTGAAAACAATACAGAAACCTGATCGGTCGAGAAATCTTCGACCGAGCAGTCAGTCGGTCGAGAAATCTTCGACCGAGCAGGACACTGATTTCAGCCTACAGTAAAATTGCCGAACAATTCTTTAATTGATCAAGTTGCTATCTATCTGCTGTTAAAAACTGCTTTACATGCAAAATAAGAATAAAAACTGGAAATCATTAAAGTTTTGACATATCTACATAGCAACCTTATATTGAAATTCATGATTCTAATCATCATATATATGTGTTCACTATTTCACCATTCAGCTCTTTACATATAAAGATGTTGTTGTGATTCCATTAAAAATAAGAATCTATGATGTGCATGGACTACTATTGATGATACATAGGCAAGCAAAATGATTCATTTTTGACATGTTGCTTTAAGAATAAGAATATCAATGCTTATTCCTCTACAAAGCAAAATGTCATATAGATATAAACTTTTCAATTAGTACCTTTCAGAAATTAATCTTGCTTTCAAGGATATATATGTCTTTTCTTGAAAAATCACATGATTAATCTAAATAGGACTTGATTTATGCACTCCTAGTAAAAGTCAAAGGACATCATTCATAATAGGTTTTACTCAAAGTATTTCAAATTGATATCTCCTATTAAGACATGCTTCTATTGTTCTATCATAATCATTGAGTCATGATCATTATGTTTCATTGGTTTGTCTACAATTATCTTTGATCCATATATAACAAACCATGAATGAATATTGTTTTTGATCATTATGATTCAGCTCATATGAAGATGCCATTTTGCTTAAACAGTAAAACTTCATGGCACAAATGCATTTTTCTGCAGAAATTATATTTCACATATACGTGCATAAATTGGAAATCTGCAGAAGTTGCCTCTTGGTTGAAATCAAAATTTGACCAAGGGGCGCTATGGTCGTAGTCAAGGGCGACCTAAAATAAGCTTGACAAAATGCTTATTTGTACATTTTTTTTACTGCACTTAATCTTAGCATCTTGAATCAAAATGTGTTCATTGCAAAACATAAAAGGTCAAAATCAAATCTTGTTTGTGACCTTAGAATCCTTAAATTGTCTTAATTATAAAATTAAGGGGGAGCTTACAAAAACTATTTTGATTATAAGATTAAGGAGCTTACAAAACTTTGTAAACATCATTTGAAGCTTGTTATGACCTTAGTATCCTTAAAAGAAATTTTAGTTATGAAAATAAAGAAATCTAGAATATACATGTATATGACATACATCTTGTTCTTAATGGAAGTCTCTAAACAATTCTGGGCTTAACATCCCATGTATTTGTGCAGAGATACACTCTACTATAACGCTTAAAGGATTCTCATGTCATTTTCAAGGCTTAACATCCTTTGCAAATGAGTGAGAAATAAATTGTGGCTACATTTAACAATAATTTCTTTGCATTAATCCCTTGTTTTAAATTTGAATATTTCTTTAAGGGGGAGCATAGCATAAAATTAAGGGGGAGAAATATAAGATATCTTTTTGAAATGACAAAGGGGGAGAAATAATATAAAATATAAAATCAAAAACATCAATGAGTTTCGGCCAGCACCCACTTGCAAAAACAAGAATGGCTACAAAAGGTAAACTTCAGGTATGAAACTCACATGATTTATATTTCCTTATTTTATATTTAAGAAATGTTTGTCATCTTCAAAAAGGGGGAGATTGTTGGCTAAATGGACATCTGTAAATCCCTTTGTTTTGATGATAACAAACATTTCATTCTTGTTGATCTAACGTGCTACTTGAGTGTTGTAGGAATAAGGTGGATGAC
Source organism: Alisma plantago-aquatica (assembly GCA_963693085.1). Lineage (NCBI taxonomy): Eukaryota > Viridiplantae > Streptophyta > Magnoliopsida > Alismatales > Alismataceae > Alisma > Alisma plantago-aquatica. The sequence goes on along the minus strand of OY856409.1, from coordinate 1,714,721,539 downwards.
AAAGTACAAGGGAATCTATACGCTTGAATGTTTGTAAATTTCATGAAATGTAATCAATTGTAAACTTGTACAAATATATAATGTACAAGTACTTAGACTTCATGTAAATCAAGCGTTAGATCTCCTCTAGCCTTAGGTAGGTCATCCCCTCCAATATTGTCACCTATGCACACTCATACACATACTCAATACCTTAAATTGAAACATTGAAACAGGGTCAATCTCGGTCGACAAACTCCTCGACCGAGACACTCTCAGTCGACAAACTTCTCGACCGAGAAAGACCCAAGTAGCCGTTAGACACAGCTGAGTAGGTAGTTGGCAGTTGGAGCTGAACGTTACTAACACTTGATCCAAAGTGCCTGTCGGTCGACAAAACTTCGACCGAGTAGGCATCTCGGTCGACAATTCCTCGACCGAGGTGGACTCTGACAGCAACTGTAGAATTAATTAACTAGCCATTGCTAATGTGCCTAACTTGTACCTAACGGCTAGTTAAGCACTTAGAACCCCCTAGAAAGTGTCTAGAACGTCCTTAAGCACTTGTAGGCCATTCCTATAAATAGGACATGCCTTAGGACACCAATATATACCTAAGCTACACTTGTACTACACTTGAGCTTGAATACTCATTGGCAATCTGTTTTTGAGCAATAGAGCAATTCCTACATTGGCTATTCATTCCCATTGCTCCTAATTCGTGTCCTATAGGCTAGCATCTCCTTTCCACAACACTTACACTTCTACACTCATTGGTTAGGAGATCAATACGCTTGATATAGGCAAATCAAGTCTTGTGCTTCAAAGGATAAGTTGTAATTTCTATTTTCCTTCTTGTTCCTTTTATTCTTTGTATTCTCCTTGCTACTCCTAGGGTTGGAGGCTGCGGATTGGAGAAGGTTCTTCTCGGAGGAGAAGGTGGACTTCAAGCTATTTCAAGAAGGCTATTGCAATGGGAAGCTACTTCAAGAAGGCTATTGCAACGGGAAGCTACTTCAGGAGGAAGGCTGCTTCAAGGTTGGTGCAATTACTTCTAGGTGAAGGCTTCTTCAAGGTTGGTGCAATTACTTCAAGGTGAAGGGTGCTTGAAGGGTTTAGGGAGAGAATTGTAATTTTATGTAAAGTCCTTGCGAGGTAATAAAATTAAATTCTTTCCAAATCCCGGTTGGGTAAGCAACCGGGTAGTGGACTGACTACCTTAGTATTTTCTAAGGTAGGAACCACTCTAAATCCTTATCCCCTTGTCCAATATTCTTGTGGTTGGTTGTTTGAGTTAAATTATTTTGAAATAATTTTAAAACCCTATTCACCCCCTCTCTAGTGGTTTTTCAGTAGAGACATGGGTGGCACGTTGCAACTCAGATTTAAAGGTGTACTGGCAAGGTGGGATGTACCATCTCTACTCTTGGAACAGGAAGAACTCTATATTTGGACTGCAGCCAAATGCTTATTTCCTCCTGTTATGGGGGTGAGAGATAGGACATTACGCATGTCATACACCAAGGATAAGAGATGATGTAGGTTGGAACGTTGCCACGAGAAATGGGGATAGAGAAGATAACCTACCCTGGTAAAGCGAATGGTAGATGGATGGTTTGCAAACACTAAGAGGAATGAGGTAGTCACCCTAGGAGGATGTTTTTATCATGAGCTATGTGGAACATACAAGTTATACCAGGTTGAGTTTGATCACTGTGATGATGAAACCAGAGAGTGTTCTTAATGGATAAAGACATAGAGTTTGAGGTAATATGATAAGTGAAATACATGGAAGTGTATGTCTTCAATGTTACCTAATACATAAGAAGGTGAAGCAGTAATGGATGCTCTGATTGATATATATCTGCCTAGTTTGGCTAGCAGAGGTTGTTTGGCTAACCCTAAGTTTGGAAAGAAGAGGTGTTGGGATAACACTCGGATGTAACGAGATACGTCGAAAAGTTAAGAGTTGTTTGGTTAGCCAGTCTAGTCCTTGATACGATGAAAGGATGGTGGTAGAACCTCAAGTGTACTTCTTTGGAAAAGAAGGTAATGAAACCCTGATGAGAGTGGTTTAGGGTTTCCAAGGGATCGATCTTGGGGAATCATGACATATCGGAAATCATGATTGAGGATCAACATACACCATGGTACTACCAAGATAGTAAGTGATTATAGCACTTTGGATGCTTAAGATGAAGTTGCATGTGGTTTATGGTCATGCAAGCCAAGGGTAAAGGACGAACACCAGTAACCCCGTGCATTGATATAAAGGATAAAAAGTCCCCGAAAGAGAAAAGGGAATTCATCACAATGGATGTTGTAAGTCTTCCCTGAATCCAGGAAGGTCGAGATGCAATAGGGGTTATGGCAGTTCGCCTTAGATGACATGAGAAAGAAAGAGTTCTGTCAAGGGACATATCTGGTTGAACTACCCATGAGAGAGAGATGGTTCAACTATGAAGCGAGTTCAAAGGTTTTTGAGTTGACCTAAAGGTTCCCTTCCAAAAGGTGGAAGTAGGTACATAAAGAACTTGATGTTAGTACAGTTTATCACCCCTAACTAATGGTTAGTATGATCCATACTAAAGGGTCTGAGGAGAGCATATGTGCTCGTTCAGGGTGATATCTAAAGATAGTTTTTGTCCTACGAAAGATGTAACCATGACCACCATAGCCAGTATCAGGTTTTATATGAAGCTCTATATGAGAGGTTGTGTCGGTCACCACTTCAGTAAGGTGATGTTGGTGAAAGGACCACGTGATGATTAGAAAAGGACCATAGTGCATGAAGACGAAAGTCACTTTAATCATGCAATGGCTGAAAGGAGCCTAGAGACGACGAGAGTCGTGAGCAGATGCAAAGTAGACTAACATGCAGTGCACTGTGGGATAATATAATGTGAGAATCCGACCCCTCTGAGCTGCAGCGGAGAAAGATGAGTCACCGATACATGGGTCCATTAGAGATGGATGGGTATAGATGGTTAGGTTTTGACCCTACCCCTCAGGATAAAGTAATATGGGATGTTTTCCATGTGTCCAATTTAGAGCACTATGTGAGGTACCCCGACCATGTGCTGAGCAATGAACCTAGTGAGCCCCAAGGGAGGCTGAAATGGCCTGAGTCACCTGTGTAGTTTATAGACGCCAGGATGAAAGAGCTCAGAGAAAAGAATATGTGATGATAAAGGTTCTTTGGATACGCCATGAATACGGTAAAGCCACATAGGGGCCAATGATGGACATGGAAAAATCTTATCCTGAATTGTTTATTTGCTTGTTTGAATTTTGATGACAAAATTCCTATAAGAGGGGAAGGATGTTATAACCCCAATTTTTGGGTTCAAATAGTGAGAAATGTAATTTCTCATATTAAAGATAATTGAACAATTAATGATATGATTTTTTTTGAATCAATGGATTCTCTTCACAATAGCCTTGACTGGTTGCTTTGTGGGCTTTATTGGCTATTGGGCCCAAATAACAAGGAAATTCAATTACTAAATAGATAATTGAATTTTTAAGAAAAGAAATATGCAGAAACCTCTAGAAGGCAAATCCAAAGAGGATTTCGTGCCTCTTGGGTTCCTTGGGTACCAAGGAGTCTAAGGTTGCAGAAAGAAAGCAATAAGAGAAGAAAAGATTAAATAAATATTTCTTATTGAAGAAAGAAATTGAAAACATTGATGAAATGTGGAAATTAAGTGAAAGGATGTATAATTGAGTTACCCTTTATGGAATTTCGAATCCCAAGGATTTCTTATAATAAAAGGAATGCCAATAAGGAAAATAAGAGAGAAATAAAAAGAAATCCTTAAAAAGAGATAATTAAATGAGAAATAAACAAGATAATGTGAAATAATGCATAATGATGCATCTAGAAGGATAATAAGTATCCTTAAAAAGTAATTTCGAAATATTAAGGTTTCTTGGGTGCCAAGGAGCCCCAATAAAGGAAAGAAAGAGAAAAATACTAAAGAGGCAAAATAAGAGGATAATGTGTGGCTTTATTAATGAATTTTATGATATTGAAAGAAGTATTGTTCCTTTTAAAAGGAAATAGAAATTTCGAGGCCAATAAATTAAAAGGCGAGAATAATGAAAACAAAAGAGAGGTTTTTCGTGTTCCTATATATTCAAGTAATAAAGAATATTAAAGAAGAAAGTAGGAAAGAGAACTTTGCTTCCTCATGAAGGAATTAGATTTCTAATAAAGAACCTTATTTCTTTTTCTTCTTGGGCAAGCACGTTAGGGCGTGGATGTCCTGCCTATATAAGGGGTCGAATCCTTGCCTAAGTTCAGGGGGACCTCGCATGGCTATCTCTCTCTTACATCTTCTTCTTCACATTTATTTTGCTTTCAAACCCTAAGATAGACGTGTAGTGGAACCGGGGGGCAGCAGGGACTCCTGGAACCATCACGATCAAGGAAGGAGATCCCACGATGCCAAAGTGCTATTCCGCCATCACCACCTTGCCCGAGATCGGGTTGGGCAACAGCAGCGTGGCTGCAGGGCCTGCTGCTGGTCGCAGTCACACCTAGCTCCATCCGGAGGTCCTAGCTACGGGCCAAGGGCACCACGAGATGCGGGGGAGCTAAGGGAGCCAACTCCGGTGGCTGACGAAGTCCAGAGAGGGCGGCGCAGCCTCACCCACTCCATGCCTGCCGCAGCGGCGCTAGGGCGCGCGCGGGAGGAAGAAGAAAGGGGTCGTTGGACCATTTCACCCCTCAGCGGGCTGAAGATCTACTGACTAATGCAAGGGCATAATGGTCTTTTAGTTATAAACTCAAGCGGGCCGCTTCGTTGCATGGGAGCGCTTATGTGGCGCCATCTGATTGGTCCAAAAGTAAGTTTTTTTACAAATTCGTAACTAATGAACCGTAGCTCCGATCAAGACAAATTATATATGTATTTTGATCAGAAAAATGCAAGGAACCCATTAAAAATAGTTTTATAGCCTGAATCTGATAATATTTTAAAATGTAGTGTAATTTATCAACTTTAACATAATGATGATTAAAGAAACCCTATTTTGATATAATTAATGTCATTCATAGGGTTTAATGGATCATTAGAGTTGATATTGACCTGTTAAATGTAAAAAGGTACATTAAGATCGAAAAGGGAGATCTTTGTACGTAATTAGTTTAATTTGATGGTCATGTACATAAATATGATTAAAAATTGAAAAGTACATAAAGCTATCGTCTTTAATGATTTAAATAATGAAAAACCCTTAGATTTGATGATAGATGGTTTTAATGTTATTCAATGGATAATTCAAGCTGATATTAACATGTTGTTAATAAAAGAGAAAATTGGATCTAAAAATATGATCTTTTTATATATTTGGTTTAATTTAGGGTTTTGTGTATGATTATGCATTAATGAGCTTGAAAACCCTAATTTTGAGGAATATGTCATTTAATTGGTTTAATTGTGTAAATCCACGAATAAAATAGAGATATGATGATCCTAACCCAATTTGAGCATAAAAGATCCTTAATGTGGATAATTTGAGTAATTAGGTTTTTTATGAGTGGAAAAGTTATTTTAGGGTTTGTTAACTTAAAAAGGATAAAGTTTGAGAAATTGATCTAAGAAACCCTAATGCATCCTAATGAGACTTAGAAACCTTAGATAGGTGTCCCAAGTCAATAAGGAGTTGTTTGGGATATGCTTGTGACATTTAGACATTATACATGTTTTCAGGATCAATGTTTGCTTGATTGATTGATTGGCTTGCTTGATTGGACATCTAGTTGGATTTGGATAAATTGTTGCTTGAGATCTCCAAGACAGGTATGTGGTTACGATTATGAATAACCAATTAGTTTCCCGATAAATTCTCGGATGTTTAATCGCATTGAATGCAACTAAACTGTTGAATGTTTATTTATTTCTTGCGACTATAAAGTGAATACGATTATCACATAAGATATGTGCCTACTAGCTCAAATCCTGGTCCCCTCTGTGTCGTAATAGCTGACCTAGTACATGGCTACCTAGAGGGTAGGTCCATCAGGTCATGAAAGACTTTGGCTGCCTAGAGGGTAGGTCCATCAAGTCACCTTTATAGAGGTACCATATAAGTCCTTACAGGGACAACACAGAGTTGTGGATAGGTATGGAATGAGTAGTTTGGCTTAAAACGTAATCTTGATTGTTAAATGATTAATTGAGTGATTACATTGTTACCATAGTTGCATGTTTATTTGTTTCCCCCACATACCAGCTACGGCTGACCGACGTTTTGTTTGTCGGCATTTTAGGTACAATGAAAAGAACAAACAGTAAAGTGGCACATGTAATACTAAATGAGAATTAAAGTGCAAAGGAGGATTAGATAGATTAGTATCAGTATGGATAGAAGTTTAGAGATCCAAGTTTTTAGAAGGTATGCAAAAATTTATTTTCTTACATCTTTCAGTATAGTATGTTAAAATTTGATAATTATTCTTGGTTAATTGCTGAACCTTTGATCCGGAAGTCATGGGTGCGGATTCGACCTCTCGGTCTCCCTTAATTGGGGGTTATTGGGAGGTGGGGTCGTAATAGCGGCGCTCCCGCAGACTCACGAGGAGGACTCACGCATAGACACCTGCTGGGGTGAGTTCAGCGTGGAGACAAGAAGGAGAGGGCGGCCTAGAACCAAACCCAGCTCCAGACCAAGCAAACCAGACTAGGGCTAGAGCAATTAAATCATGAGTTCGGCCGGCCCAACGCAAACCAGGAGAAGAGAAGCGCACCTTAGTGGACAAGTGGCAGTGCCGGATAGGCCGAAAAAGGTAAAACTCACATATCTTCTATAATGCGTAGTAAATAGCTTGTTCATCAGAAAAATACAAACAATATACTGAAATTCTCAGAAAAATGAGTAGAACATATTAGAAGCATAATATTAGGTTTTTGATGCACAAATCTGTGTGATATCATATAAGATATGTAATGCTTGTTTAGTGGATAATAAATATCAAATGATGACCTAAAATTATGAGAACTTGTCACTAAATCATAAATCGTATTTATAATCCATATGATGTCAGTAAATATGATGTTAATATACAAAATCATGTAATTTGCTTAATATGGCTATTTAGGGATAATAACCCTAAATAAAATATAATTAATGCATTCGTGCTCAATAAATAATGAGATTTACATAACACCCTTATTTCAGTAACTGAAAGATAATATGTAAATATGAGATCAATTTTATACACGAAATTCATGTTATCTGAAGTTGACCTTAATACATGGTTTAAAATCCTAGTTATGTTAATAATGTAACCTATGGTTAATGTATGACATAATGTTAATATGTTTACCTAATAATGGGAAATACAATTATCAGTTATTGAACAATAATTTAGAGTATGAGATTGGTAAAATAATCCCAAGACAAGGATACAAGTAACAATGAGAAAACCCTAATATGAACTCGACTAGGATTAAGATGGTGAGAATCTAATGATAGTACATGATCTTATTTTAATCAGGGTTTGACCTGGGATACATAGTTGACTCTTAGACATATGTAATGATTAAGTTTATCTCTTTGGAAGGTACGCCATTACCTCTTACTTGCCTTATTATACAATATGCTTGTGTTATGTGTAGTAAAATACCTGGCATATGATATTGGATGAAATGATTGTTCTTGCATGATATGTTGCTTGATTTTCCGTACTTATGTCTATGAACACATGAAACATAAAATATCTGATCCATCATATGATAGCACTAAACTCTTTGGTAGTACAGTGCATTGACAAAACATCAAAGCCCTAGGGGCAGATGTAACATCAAATCCATAGGGGCAGATGTACGATTTATATGACAAGGCCTAAAGACATCAAAGCCCTAGGGGCAGATGCGCAAGATATATGATGGAAATAAGCTTAAAATTTGTGTTCTCTTTTGTTAATAAACATTCTTGTTCAAGTATACACTTTTCTTATATTCTTTTTGTTACTGCCAAGTATTAGTTTTATCTTATTGCCAAGATACGATGAGAGGCATATAAAAGACACATAGGCGTACTCAGTACAATATTCTTGAATATTGTGCTAACGTGTACCACATGTAATCTTTTGTTTAGGTTGTGGTTATGCTCTTGAAGATCCAGGATAGTTGGGAGTTGTGTAGCGAGCTGATGTACAGGTGGACCTGTTGTCTTAAGATCCTGTAGTTTTGTTATAGTACATGTATATGCATAAGTTTGTTGTTCAATATGTAATATCAAATGATGTAACAATTCATGTTGTAATTATATGTTGAATGGTGAACATATGTTGTATGGTTTTATTATTGTTCACATGCATGTGCTACTGATTATTGTTTTCCTTTTGACTTCCTCTGATTTTCTCCTTCTTAGCCTCGCGTGGGATGTTTAAATTGGGATTCTCGCTGAGGTGAGGGTTACAATTTGGAAGTCGCACATCAGATTATGTTTTGGAAAATCTGCGGACGTCACAGGTGGTATCAGGGCATGAACAATAGCAAAGCCAGACATTTGCTCATTATGCAACTCAAAAATAAAGAACCTTGAACCTTAATAATCTTTTAGGGTTATATTCATCGTCTTTTAGAGACTAGATCTGACCTAGCCTCTAGGTTAGCACCTAGATGTCCGAGAACTAGGTCTAGACTGGTGCTTGTTGTATAGCACGTCCTTAGATGTCGTTCTTTCCTTGTAGTGCAGCGGTATGGGACGTTGCAGTATTTGGAAACGACGTGCATCAAGGGAAGAGAAACCCTAGACATATTGCGCATGTTGTCTACAGTAGCTACACTAGTCTACCCCTTGTTCTCACCCTTTTCACTAGTTTTCATGACACTGTACTCTCTACTATGTTTGGGATACTCGTTTTCTAGATTTGGTTTGGATTCCAATCGGATCGAACCTATATAGTTTTCTCTGACGCTTATTTTATCGGAGAAAAACAATATAATGTTTATTATATATATGTATTACAAAAATGTGTCCCCATACATGTACGAGTAGGAGGTGGTCATGAAACCTAAGTGAAAGTGAATGACATCAATCTAGAAGAGAGAGTAGTTCTAGATTATATGTCTAGAGCCTTGTTAGAATATATGATAGATAGAATAGATGATATAAGTTTTGATGATATGATGTAAGTCTTATACAGATGATAGAAGACGGTTATGATGATCTATGTTTGTCTTTGAGGACTTAAGTTCAGTTTTGAGGATTTGAGATAACTTTTGATGATGCAAGTATGCATTCTTTTATGAGATAAGATAAGCTAAGTTAAGATGAGATGTGATTTAGCATGAGCCTCAATCTTTTACGAAGGAGGACCTCTAGTGTTAGGACCAGTCTTGGGGTTAACTCCAAAGAGAGTGAGACCCTTTGGGAGAAGGTTAGAGAACCTAAACTCCAAGATACGGGAATTATAAGAAATATGTGATATGATGTGTTCTAAACTAGAATACTCCTGAGCGAATGAGTTGAGTTGCTTTATACATGATTCCTATAGTCTTGTTGAACTCTAGATGTCCTTGGGAGAACCAAACCCTAGAGACAGAGAAAGGCTGGTTATATGTGTATATGTGAACATGGATATGAGTGCCTGCCATCTGGGTGAGGGAGAGAGAGTCCCAAGACCCTGGAGGATGTATATGTTTACTTTCTTTGAAGACTCATACTCTGGTTGGTGGTTTCCCACATAGGAATCTAGTGGTGTATATAAGAAAGTTTTGGGTAAGATGTTTCATGGATAGAGACCTATGAAGAGTATGTCATAGCATGTTTTGGTTTGTGCTTATGTGGCTAGAGCTTGTAAAGCTATCACTGGTGCCAATGAGGTATACCTAATAACCCTAGATCACAGAGGAAAGATAAAGTATATGCATATTAGATACTCATGGAATTATGTTAGCTCAGAAAGACTGGGCATGTCACTACCCTCATGGTATGGGTTTGAGGAACCTCTTTTGGCCTAAGTAAAGTTTTGATATAATATAAGTTTGTTTGGAACAATCATGATATAATATATGTAAGCATGTGATCTAATCTTGATATGTGATATATAGACATGATATGATGGAAACGTAGAGATGATTTAATAGATATCAACTCATAAATGGTTAACCATGTACATGAATAATGATGATAATGTGATATCATTGGCTAATCTTATTATGAAATCACTAGTAAATGTTACAAATTATTATGAACAATGACATAAGATCATATGAATGCAACATGTTACATGAGGTGTTAACCTAAGTGCTAAATAAAGATGAAAAATATAGTTTGACAGCTAACACAACATAATGCTTATGACACCTTCATATGATCTATATGGATAAAGTGAGTTAACTATAGTTAACTCCCTCCTATAAGGCATATGCTATGTCGAACATGTTCTAACATATCAGCTCCATAATTGTGATGACACCTTAATATAATGGGTTGACTTTAGTTAACTCCTTTAGAACATGGAAATATGATGTGAGAACCCTAATGCGTGGGTAAAGATAAAGATGCAACCCTAGCATATGATATATGTAATGACATAACCTAAGCTTCTAAACCCTTGTTGAGCTTTCTATGAAGTGATGATTAACCCTAGATGTTGTAAAACATCCTGGTAGCTTAGATATAGTTCTGGAGCTCTTTTTTTGGATATGTTACACATAGAATGGTGCCTACATGTGAATGAGAGCAAGATAAGGTTTTCCCTGGAAGTATGAGTATGGTGTACTTTCGAGGATGAAAGTTCTTTTAAGATGTATATGATGTAAAATACTGAACTTTTGGTTTAATTTTGAGGACGAAATTTGTTTTAAGGTGTGTAGGATGTGATGGAGTGCACATTGTGAATCCTTAAATGTCCAATGACATAATCGAAGTCATGCATGATGAGTTGTTTTGGGGAGTTCTAAGTTCTTTGGTATGGTTGAATGTCAATTGATATTGACAACTTGATCAAGCTTTTTCTAAGTCTATGCATAATTGAGGTATTACTTTTTTACAAAGATATATAGTTATAAAATCTAAGTCTATATTACACCTTGTGTCAAGCAACCTTCCCCTAACAAATCCTTCGCGTCATGTTTGGACCAGGAGGGTTGTGGGTAATGTAGCCATGATTTAGCCTAGTGAGTAGTACCCTGACATTTTTATTGTATTCCTTGGATTTTTCTGATAAAAAAGCACTACTTAGTTGTATTTTTCAGCCAAAGGATATATTTTTAACAATTTATACAAGATTTCACCTTTTTCTTGAATATTGGGCAGAGGAGCGACTTACTTTGTTAATTCAGTAAAATGGGAGCCGTTGGATCCTCGTTCATCTTTGACCGAGTGATATCGCATGGCCTGCGATGCTTGCCCCCACTAGTAGCTGGTTTGAAATCGCGGTAGACCAGGGTCGTTGATCCGCGCCCTGGGTCCACGATGGAAATTGATCGGAGGGCTGCTGCTCTTCGTCCCTGACTTGATCCGTCAACAGGCTACGCGGCGGCGCCGCAAGGAGAACTCACCGGAGATAATTGATTTCTTCAACTCGGATCAGTAGGGAGCGGGCGAAGGTGTCGTCTTGGTCCGTTAGGGAAAAACAAGTTGAGAGGGGTCTATATATATATATATGTGTGTGGGGGTCTAGGGATGGCTCCCCCAACCTGCCGTCGAGCCTTGTCCCGATGGGATTTAGGCATTTCTCGAAACAACCACAAAACCTAGCAAAACTAGGTCTAAAAGGTGCAGAATTCTCTCCCAAACCCACTGGAACCAATTCCTCAAATGCATATGCAACAGTTTTGTGAGAAAATTGAGGGATAGATCCCTCATGTTATGTGGCCCCCTTTCCTTTTCTGATTCGAGGAAGGAGATGTACAGAAAGCGTCAGATCACGATCCAACGGCTGGTGCCATCTCCTTCTATTTTCATTTAAATCGAAAAAGTGTGACATTTATTGCAATCACAACACTTTAGGGAAATTTGTAAAAGCCATAACTCCCAAACCGAGTGTCCAAATAATCCCAAAGTTTGAAGGAAACTTAATAATGTCTTTATCTACCTCTCTGACAAATTTGGGCTCATTATATAAAAGAAAAGGTGTCTTTTCTTTAGGTGCAACATATTACTCAATTAAGTATATTTCTCACCTATTTTCTCTTTCCTTTGCTATTAAATTATTTTTCTGAGTTTCCTTGAACCTCAAGGAACCTTAATGGCTCGAAATCCCATCTTGGGAATATACCTTAGCCTTTTACTTATTTTTATCCATTATTTCTCATTATTTTATTTCTTATCAAAATATCTCTTTTTGAGGATTTCCCTTTTATCTTTCTTTATATTTTCCTCATTGGCATTCCATTTAACATTAGTAATCCTTTGGATACGAAATTCCACCAAGGATTACTCAATTATACCTCTTTTCACTTATTTTCCACATTTCATCAATATTTTCAATTTCTTTCTTAATAAATAAATACTTAATTGATCTTTTCTTTTCTTATTGCTCTCTTTATGCAACTTTGGACTCCTTGGAACCCAAGGAACCCAAGAGGCACGAAATCCCTCTTTGGATTTGCCTTCTAGAGGTTTCTACATTTTTCTTTTCTCAAATATTCAATTATTCATTCACTAATTGAATTTTCTTGTTATTTGGGCCCAATAGCCAATAAAGCCCACAACACAAACATCAAGGCTATTGTAAACAAAATCCATTTATTCAAACCAAATTATATCATTATTTTTTCAAATATCCTTAATATGAGAAATTACATTTCTCACCAAATAAACCCAAAAGTTGGGGTTGTAACATTCTTCCCCTCTTATAAGAATTTTGTCCTCAAAATTCCATCAAGCAAGCAAACAAACAGGATAAGCCTTTCATATGACCATCATGGCTCCCATGTGGCTTCACCCTTTCCATGGTGCTTCCTAAGAACCTTCATCATCTCATATTCTTTGATCTGAGTTCTTTCTCACCTTGGTATATCATACCTTCATAGGTGACTCAGGACATTTTAGCCTCTCAAAAACTGAATAGGTTCAGGGCTCAACACATGGCTTGGGTGCCTCACATAGTGCTCGAGATCGAACTCATATAATACATTATACATCATGTTATCCTGAGGGGTAAGGTTAAACACGACCTTCTCCACCAATGGGCCCATATATCGGGGTCTCAACTTTCTCGACTGTATCTCAGAGGGGTCGGATTTTCACATTATATTCTCCCACAGTGAACTGCATGTCAATTTGCTTTTCATCAACTCATGACTCATGTCACCCTTGAGCTCTCTCTCAGTCATTGCATGATCAAGCGACTTAATCTGCACACACTGTGGTTCTTTTCTGACCTTCGTGAGGCCTCCTTCACCAACATCATCATAATGAAGTGGTAACCGACACAATCTCCTTATAAACTTCTTGCATCCCGATAAACACCATGGCGGTTAACATCCTATGTTAAGAACTGTCTCTTTGTATCACCCTGGAAAAGCACACTTGTTCTCATCAGACCCTCTAGTCTGGATCATACTAACCATTAGTTAGGGGTGATAAACTATACTATCATCGAGTACTTCTTCCACCTCATGGAAGTGAACCTTCAGGTCATACTCAAGAACTTTTGAACTTGTATCATGGTGTAGTTGAACCATCTCTCTCTCTTATGTAGGTTCAACAGAATCTGTCTCTTGATAACATTCTTTCTTTCTCATTTCATCTAGGTAAGGCGATCTACCATAACCCATATTGCATCACGACTTTCCTTGGTTGAGGGGAGACTTTCCACATCATCCATAATGATGAACTCCCATTCCCTCTCAGGGACGCTTTTATCCTCTATATCGATACATTGGGTTATTGGTGTTTGTCTTTTACCTCCTGGTATAGCATGGCAACATACCACATGCAACTTCATCTTAGGCATCAAAAGTACTACTGCCACCTTTTTTTGTAGTACCATGGTGTATGACGAACTTAAAATCATGATCACATGTACATCATGATTCCTCAAGACTGATTCCCCAAAAACCCTAAACCACTTCAGTTGAGGTTTCATTACCTTCTTTTCCATAGAATTTCATCTGATCTTCCTCAACTATCCTTTTATTGCATTAACAACTAACTTTTTAAACAGATCTTGTTGCATCTGAGTGTTAGCCACACACATATCCTTTCCAAACATAGGGTTAGCCTAACAACCTCTTCTTGTCTCTAGACAACTAGGCAGCTATATCTCAACCAAAGTATCCATTATCACTTCACATCTTTAGGTATTATGTAATGTTGAAGACATACACCTCCATGTATTCCACTTATCATCTCATCTCAACTCTAAGTCTATCTTCATTAAGAACATTTTGAGCTCATCTTCTTAGTTTTTGAATTCAACTTTGTATGACTCATAGCTCATGATAAAAACATCCTCATCAGATGACTACATTATTCCTTTTATTGTTTGCAAACCATCCTTGTATCATTCATTCTACCAAGGTATGTTATCATCTTTGTCCTCATACCTTGTAGCAACGTTTCAACTCGCATCATCTTTTATCCTTGGCGTATGACATGCGTACTGTCTGATCTCTCGCTCCCATAATAAGAGGAAATAAGCATTTGGCGGCCGTCCAAATATAGAGTTCTTCCTGTTCCAAGAGTAGAGATGGTACATCCCACCTTTCCAATACACCTTCAATTCAAAGTTGAAACATGCAACTTATGTCTCTACATCACAAACATCATGATATCAAAGTTATTTCCATGGAAAATTGGTCTGGAACCTACTTGGGTCACCACACAATCCTTGGTCATCTCCTCTAGGTCTATAGGGTGCTGGCACTTTTGGGGTCATCTCTTTTCCCTTATGCATCCAGAGAGTGCCCTACTCATATGCCCTTTGGGTCCCATGAGTTCATGAAGGTGATCAATCTCCTAACCCATGGCCCTTAGACAATGATAGTTGTTACCTCCCGACCCTATGATCATGTGCAACTAGGGAATTAGGCAACTCCTTCTTCCATCGGTCTAATCCCTACCTGTCCCTAGGATAGACTTAGGATTCTATTATAGTACATGTCCAACTTAGAACCTTACCCAAGCCTTCATCCTCTCTCTCTCCATTCTTGGGCTGTCTTTCATCCTTTCTCAGGGAACATGGTGACCTACCTACCTTGGTCAGGCCCCATATTGGTTACCTCCATGGTAACACATCCACATGCATATAGAGATGGTTATCTATGGGTCTATAGGTTCATTTTCGTGCCATGTACTTTTCACTTAGCTTCTCAAGATCCAATGAAACCTCTTTAGGTTACCTCAAAACCAACCAAACTGGTAAACACCCTACCAAAGGGTCCCTCTCCCAGGACGGGAGGAAACTACACCTTGATAACAAAGGTCACAAGCGTCCTTAGGGTTTACATTCACATGAGCATGCCTAACCCAACAGCTACTACGGCACAAGCAGATCACCTATTAAACCATGCTAGGTCATACTTGTTCTCATCCTCAACATTAGACCCACTTGATTGTGAGGGGTTCATCAAACATACATTAACTTAAGGGGTTTCCTTTTCTCTACACATGAGGAGTGCCATGCTCAAAACTATAGAGACTCAAATCTTATCATGAGCATCAGGCACACTACTTCCCCTCTTAGGCCTAGGAACCCTAAGTCCACCTTTGGGTATCCAACTGCATTTCAATCTTTTAACCACGAATCAAGCATGTCCAAGGTATGTCATGTACTTCCATGATCCTTTTATATGAGAAACACCTCATAGTTGAGTCCTCCTCAAGGACAACCAACTAGGTACAAGGCCTTACCACCTGTTACTAAACCTCTATGTGATTTAAGGAACTCTTCTTCTCATCTATACCAGAGGTACAGAGGTATTAGCAGACTCATCCTCTCTCTAGGGTTTGGTTCCTCTAAAGGAAACCAAGATATCATCAGCCTCCAGGGATCATGCATGAGGCAACCACTATCATCCACTTAGGTCACATCATCCTCGACTCCCCCCTATTCCTCATGTCTCATAAGCTAAGCTTCCAACCTTCTTGCTGGGGTCCTACTTTCTCTCTCCAAAGTTAACTCCACATCTAGCCTTCCTACTAGAGGTCCCTTCTCCATGAAGGCTCAAGCTCACAAGAATAACCCTATGTGGGTGAAGCCTATGCTCAACTCATGTTTGGCTTAAGATTATACCAAGCCCTTTACGCTCATCCCATAAGCCATCCATCATGCATACTGGCTAGGGTTTCAACCTACTGCCGTCCACTGACGTACTCTGGGTGCAAGCTATACCCTACCTGCAACAGCCCATAAGGTTTCTATAGGTTCTTCTCTAACCTCATCCATGAAGGATCTATCTTTCGCTCAAACATGCACGAACCTTCCCAGGGTTGGGTTGCCTAAGGTACTTGATGATCCAACCTCTCATGGCTCATATTGCATCCAAGACATGTATATCCAAACACCTGGTCTACCATGACATCTAACTCATCATGTCATCTCTCTCTCTAACCTCTACTTAGGGTTAGGGTTAACATCATCCTCAGAGGATGTGTTATGTCTCTACTTTTAATGCATGTCTCTTCCTCCAAGACTAACTTTCTCTACTCATCCTCCAGACAAGAAGGTCTAGCCTCAGGTCTCTCCTGAGGACAATGGCAACTTATGTCATACGACCTAAGCATGTATCTATTCCTTTATGCTTACTCCATTAATCTTATGTCCATGACATCTTATTTACATGCTTTTTATTAATTTGGGGGAGGATTACTTAATCCTTATCAACCTTACCCATACCTAAAGAGGGTAAGGAAAAGAGAGAAAACCCTAATCCTTAAGGTCCTTAGAGAAATTGAGTTGAGAAAGGATGAAAAAGATGAGAGAGTCCTAAAGGTATCTTATTTCGAGTCATATCCTAAGACATCGGCCAGGCAGTCACACAATCTGGGAGTCCTCGTATTCCGACTAGCGGTGCGGAGGAAACTATTGCCAGCCCTCAGACGTGATCCTTTTCTAGACACCTCAGTCTTTTGAAAAATCCTCTAATAACTCCCTTGGTTCTATGGAATTTGTAAAATTTAATAATTATTAAAGATTAAGTAAGGAACCTTCACTCGGATACCAATTGTAATGACCCCCCCTCCCAGTAACCCCCAATTAAGGGATACCCGAAGGTCAGAGTTGTTATTCAATTAATAGGATCAAAGGTTCGACAAATAATCAATAATAATTATGAAATTCTGCTAACTAACTGAAATTTGGTATAAAATTGAAACTTTACTTACCTTTGAAAACTTTGGAAATCTATCTATCTAGAGCTAAATTATTCTATCTAATCCTCCTTGCACTTTATTTCTTATTTCCACAATGTGTCACTTTACTATTTGTTCTTTCAATTGTTGTTCCTAAAATACTGACAAACAAAACGTCGGTCAATATATTGAAATATACTAGTATGTGGGAACAACCAAAATCCTGCAAATATGGCTAATAATTTAATAATTACAATCAAATTATTTAGCAAGCCCCTTTACATTTTCAATGTGTCATTCTCCACCACTTTTTCCCTAACCCTGGCATACCCCTCTAGGGTTTCTCTTTTGCCATTGACTTAAGGCCACCTTCTCAATCTTGAGCTTGGTGCTTGGGAGTCACCTCTCACGATGCTCCATAGTCATGCATCATAGACCACCTTCTCATTCCCGATCTTGGTGTCTGGGGTCACCTCTCATGGTGCCCATTGGTCTACCCTCCTGGGCCTGACCTTCATGGCATCTTCCATCAGGGTCGCATGTAGGTGCGAGAATTCACATGTATATACAACTGTGATAGCCATAGTGACTTTATAATTACAGTATGAACATCCAAATTGTTTAGATTGCATTCAATGCAAGGAAACATTCAGGAAACCCTCTGGAAACTAATGTGATTAATCATAATTAACCACATACCTGTCCATGTAGATTTGATACAAAGTAGTCCAATCAATCAAGACATCCAATCAAGCAAGTACAAGAATCCTGAAATTACATGTAATACATTTTTCTCAAAATCTATCCAAACCATCTTGCTAGTTATGGTTTCTATTCCTTTTTAGGATTTCTACCTCTTTTTAGGGTTTACTTTGCAATTCGGGTTTTACTTCACCTTACTCTTTCAAACCCTAATTTTATCATCTAACCATCATGAAAGTTATTAAAGTTACCCCATAATCTTAATTTCATATTAAAGCATAAATTAAGTCCATTAAGCCTCTTTTTCACTAAAGCTGCCATTTTTATCCTTTTAATCTATGACAAAGTCATTATGCTCATTTATCATCAATTCGTAGATCATTATTCTCTAATACTCATATGAACTCTATTTGACATTAATTCTACCTTTATTCATTCAAAAACCCTAACTCCTATATTAAGGTTATTTATCCACAATCTAGGAACTTTAATGCTCGAAATAGCCTTGGATCATTATATCTCATCTTTATTCACCACCTTGAATAATTAAAGTTATTAACAGTCAAATTCACCAATATTAGGGTTTTAAGGCCCCTTTAAGCATATTCATGCATATGTAACTCTAAATTAAACTAATTACATGCAAAGTTCATCCTTTGTTTTCAATATACCTTTTTACACTCAACACATTAATATCAACTTTAAACATCCATTTAACCCTTCAAAACCATTAATCAATAAAGACTAGGGTTTTTCATTAGATAAACCATTAAAGATAGCATACTTATTGAATTGATAGCAGAATTAGGCTTCAAGTACATTTTTATTGTATTCTTTGCATTTTTTTGATAAAAAAGCACTACTTATTTGTATTTTTCTGCCAAATGATCTATTTTTGACGACTTATACAAGATTTCACCTTTTTCTTGAATATTGGGCAGAGGAGTGACTTACTTTGTTAATTCGGTAAAATGGGAACCGTTGGATCCTCGGTCATCTTTGACCGAGCGAGATCGCATGGCCTGCGATGTCTGTGCCCACTAGCAGTTGGTTTGAAACCGCGGCAGACTAGGGTCGTTGATCCGTGCCCTGGGTCCACAATGGACATCGATCGGAGGGCAGCTGCTCTTCGTCCCTAGCTTGATCCATCAATAGGCTACGCGGCAGCTCCTCATGGAGAACTCACCGGAGATAATTGATTTCTTCAACTCAGATCAGTAGGGAGCGGGAGAAGGTGTCGTCTTGGTCTGTTAGGGCAAAATAAGATGAGAGGGGTCTATATATATATATATGTGGGGGGGTCTAGGGAAGGCTCTCCCAACCTACCACCGAGCCTTGTTCCGATGGGATTTAGGCGTTTCTTGAAAAAACCACAAAACCTAGCAAAACTTGGTCTAAAAGGTGCGGAATTCTGTCCCAAACCCACTGGAACCAATTCCTCAGATGCACATGCATCGGATTTGTGAGAAAATCAAAGGATAAATCCCCCCTATTATGTGGCCCCCTTTCCTTTTCTGATTTGAGGAAGGAGATGTACAGAAAGCATCGGATCTTGATCCAATGGCTGGCGCCATCTCCTTCTATTTTCATTTAAATCAGAAAAGTGTGACCTTTATTGCAATCACAACACTTTAGGGAAATTTGTAAAAGCCATAACTCCCAAACCGAGTGTCCAAATAATCGCAAATTTTGAGGGAAACTTAATAATGTCTTTATCTACCCCTCTGAAAAAATTGTGCTCATTATCTGAAAGAAATGGTGTCTTTTCTTCAGGTGAAAAATATTACTCAATTAAGTATATTTCTCACCTATTTTCTCTTTCCTTTGCTATTAAATTATTTTTCTGAGTTTCCTTAAACCTTAAGGAACCTTAATGGCTCAAAATCCCATCTTGGGAATATACCTTAGCCTTTTACTTATCTTTTATCCATTATTTCTCATTATTTTATTTCTTATCAATATATCTCTTTTTGAGGATTTCTCTTTTATCTTTCTTTTTATTTTCCTCATTGGAATTCCATTTAACATTAGGAATCCTTGGGATACGAAATCCCACCAAGGATTACTCAATTATACATCTTTTCACTTATTTTCCACATTTCATCAATATTTTAAATTTCTTTCTTAATAAAGAAATACTTAATTGATCTTTTCTTTTCTTATTGCTCTCTTTATGCAACTTTGGACTCCTTGGAACCCAAGAGGGACGAAATCCATCTTTGGATTTTCCTTTTAGAGATTTCCACATTTTTCTTTTCTCAAATATTCAATCATTCATTCACTAATTGAATTTTCTTGTTATGTGGGCCCAATAGCTAATAAAGCACACAACACAAACATCAAGGCTATTGTAAACAAAATCCATTTATTCGAACCAAATTATATCATTATTTGTTCAAATATCCTTAATATGAGAAATTACATTTCTCACCAAATAAAACCAAAAGTTGGGGTTGTAACAAAACCCCACAACACAATCATCACGGCTATTGTAAACGAAGTCCATGTATTCAAAACAAATTATATCATTATTTGTTCAAATATCCTTAATATGATAAATTACATTTCTCACCAAAAGAACCCAAAAATTGGGGTTGTAACATCCTTCCCCTCTTATAGGAATTTTGTCCTCAAAATTCTATCAAGCAAACAAACAATTCAGGATAAAACTTTTCCATGTCCATCATTGGCCCCTATGTGGCTTTACCTTACTCACGGCGCTTCCAAAGAACCTTTATCATCACATATTCTCTTTTCTGAGTTCTTTCACTCTAGCATCTATAAACGGCAAGGTGACTCAGGTCATTTCAGCTTCCCTTGGGGCTCACTAGGTTCATTTTTCAACACATGGTCTGGGTACCTCACATAGTGCTCTAAATTGGACACCTGGAACTTGTCACACATTACTTTATCTTGAGGGGGAAGATCAAACTTAACCTTCTTCACAAAACTATGTCAAAAGAACCTATGTATCGGGGAATCCACTCTCATAGCTATAACTTAAAGGGGTCAGATTTTCATGCCACAAATTCTCCCACAGTGAACTGCATGTCAGTCTACTTTGCATCTGCTCATGACTTTCATCATCTCTAGGCTCCTTTCATCCATTGTACGATCAAAGGGACTTCATCTACACGTACTGTGGTCCTTTTCTAACCATCACGTGGTCCTATCACCAACATCACCTTACTGATGTGGTGACCGACATAACCTCCCTTACAGAGCTTCTTTAAATCTCGATACTGGCTATGGTGGTCATCATCACATCTTTCCTAGGACAAGAACTGTCTCTAGCATCACCCTGAATGAGCACATATGCTCTCATGAGACCCTTTAGTCTGGATCATACTAACCATTAGTTAGGGGTGATAAATTGTACTAACATCGAGTTCTTCATGTACCTACTTCCACCTTTTAGAAGGGAACCTTTAGGTCAAACACAAGAACTTTTGTACTCACCTCATGGTGTAGTTGAACCATCTCTCTCATATGTAGTTCCACCCGATCTGTCCCTTGACATTACTCTTTCTTTCTTATGTCATCTAGGTAAGGCGATCTACCATAACCCATATTGCATCTCAACCTTCCTTGATCCGGGGGAGACTTACAACAGCCATAGTGATGAACTCCCTTTCTCTTTTGGGGACTCTTTATCCTTTATATCAATGCACTGGGTTACTGGTGTTCGTCCTTCACCCTCAGCTTGCATGGCCATATACCACATGCAACTTTATCTTATGTATCTAAAGTACCAATGTCACTTATTATCTTCGTGGTACGGTGTATGGTGATCTTAACATCATGATCACATGTATGTCATTATTCTTCAAGATCAATACCTCAAAAACCCTAAACCATTCTATCGGGGTTTCATCACTTTCTTTTCAAAAGAAGTGCATCTGAGGTTCTACCACCATCCTTTCATTTCATCAAGGACTAGACTGGCTAACCAAGAAACCATTAACTGATCTCGTTACATTAGTGTTAGTCAAACATATCTTCTTTTCCAAACTTAGGGTTAGTCTAACAACTTCTTCTAGCCAAACTAGGCAGATATATCTCAACCAAAGCATCCATTACTACTTCACCTTATTATGTATTAGGTAATGTTGATGACATACACCTTCATGTACTCCACTTATTATCTCATCTCAGCTCTAAGTCTACTTTCATCGAGAAAAATCTGAGCTCATCCTCTTGGTTTTTGAATTCAACCTTGTATGACTCATATCTCATGATAAAAACATGCTCATGAGGTGACTACCTCATTCCACTTAGTGTTTGCAAACCATCCATGTATCATTCACTTTACCAGGGTATGTTATCAACTTTGTCCTCATACCTCATAGCAACATTCCAACTCACATCTAGAGAAGTTCTTTCCACCTTCGTTGACTTATGAGATCAGGGGACAAATTAATCACTTTTCTCAACACCCTGGGGAATCACTGGAGAAATCATGGGAGAGATTCAAGGAACTTTTGAGGAAATGCCCGCACCACAGAATCTCTCAAAACCATCTGATAGAAACATTCTATAGAGGAGTAAGTGATGACATTAAGAAATTCTTGGATTCCTCATCTAGAGGGGATTTCATGCTAAAGAATTATGAAGATGCCTGGAGGATTGTTACACTTGAAGTCGAGAACCAATCTAATTGGGGAAGGTCATCCACTGGGGGAATCCTAAAAGTTTGTAAAGCTGAAGAATCTATGGAAATGAAAGCCATAGCTGAAGCCTTGAAATCCATACCAAACAACAGGCCCTTGAAACATCATTTGGGGAATATGACAAAAAGAAGAACCCCCAACAGTCCAAAGCAGCTATCAGAACTTGTGAGGCATGTCATGCATCCGATCATCCCACATTATCATGTGGTCTCCTATACAATGTGATGATGGACATGTAGACACCGCAACCGCAGTATGAACCGATCATCGAACATCCTAAGGATCTATCACCAGAGCAAGTCAATTCCATCCACACTATACTAGGACAAGCTTATTATAACCCAAATTAACCAAGAAACAACTTCGGGTTTCAATATGGGAATCCTACGAGGATTGCCAACCCGCAGCACTAGACCCAAGGAGGAGTTTTAAATAGATCGCCACCCGGTTTCTGGAACAATTATAATCAAAACCAGGGAAACTTCAGAGGAGGATTGCAAGGATTCACACAACCAAGATACCCTTCTGCGTATTACCAATATGCTCATCAGCCGTTGCACCCACAATTGCAGCAACCCCAGCTGCAACAACCATAAATTTAGCAACCCCAATTATAGCATCAGTAACCACAACAGTATCAACAAAATACACAAGAGAATAATCTGCCTCCACCAATAGATGAACTATCACTGATAAGACAAATCCTACAATCACAACAAACCATGCTTGCTAACCAGCAAGCCCAACAAAAAGTTGTTGAAACTCAGTTAGCACAAATCGTAGCTCAACTAAGACCTCCAGTAGGCACTTTTGTTGGTCAGCCAGAGATAAACCCAAGACACGATCAACCCAGACAAGAACAATTGAAATCCATTACCAAAAGGTCGGGTCGTGTCCTTACTGAAGCCACAAAAATCATTCAGGCTAAGCACAAACAAAGAAACTGAAAAAACTGTAGAATTCGAGAAGGGAAAGGAAAATGAACTAGATTTCAAAGAACCTAAAGTCCTGCCATATAAGCCCAGAATACCATACCCAGGCAGGTTGAGAGGGACTAATCTGGACACCAGATTCCAAAAAATTAAGGAAGCGATGAAAAAACTATATACTGATATCTCGTTCCTTGATGCCTTCTCCAAAATACCAGCTTGGGCCAAATACCTGAAGACCTTTTATCAAGGAAATGTATGACCAGAGAATAAGAGACTGTTAAACTGGCTCAAACAACATCTGATATCATTCTCAACAAAATTCCAAGAAAAAAAGGACCCAGGTTCCTTTGGTATCTAATGTTCCATTGGAAACGCCTCTAGCAAAAAGTGATTAGCCGATCTAGGAGCTAGTATATCTATTATGCCCTTCTCAATGTGTAGAAGGTTGGGTTTTACTGAGTTGTTACCAACAGCAATGACAATACAGTTGGCTGATTCTACCATCACTACACTGTTGGGGATCATTAAAGATATCCCAGTCAGGATAGGGAAGGACTCTTATGTCCCTTGCGACTTTGTTATTATAGATATAAAGGAAGATCTAAGATATCCAATAATATTCGGCAGACCTTTCCTTGCTAAGTAAGAGCACTTATCGACATTGTAGCAGACACAATTATCTTAAGACTAGGAAAGGAAGCCATCCAATTCAGAGTCCTTAATAGCCTAAAAGGCCCCAGTATCCAGGAAGAAGTTTTTCTTCTCGAGGCAATATGAAAAATGTCTCAATTATAGCCAGAAATAGCCGAACCATCTGATGATCAGGAGAACATCTTGACAAATCCATAAGTTGAATTTTCAGCCAGCGAACTAGTACATCAATGTCTACAATACTTAGACCAAGCCGAAGAAGCTCCAACAGCAACTTTTGAGGAATTGATATCTGTCACCATTTTGGAAAATACATAAGTACCCAAAGGCCCTGAAATGAAAATCTTACCAATAGGACTCAAGCATGCCTTCCCGGACGAAGAAAAATTGTGCCCATTCATAATCATCTCAACCTTAATAGATGATCAAGAAGAAAGACTCCTTGTTGATCAAAGGAAACGCAAGAAAGCTATCGGGTATAAAATGAATGACCTAATAGGAGTAAATCCAGCTCTGTGCATGCACAGACTACCTATGGTATAAGAGTTTAAACCATTAAGGGAACATCAGAGGAAACTAAACCCAAACCTCAAAGAAGTGGTTTGCCTCAAGGTCCTTAAACTCCTAAAAGAAAATATCATATATCCTATTTCTGATTCTCAATGGGTCAGCCCAATCCAAGTGGTCCCTAAAAAGGGGGGACTACTGTCGTTCAAAATGATTAAAATGATCTAGTGCCCAAAAGGACTATCATAGGATGGAGGATATGTATTGATTACAGAAAACTAAACAAAGCAACACGAAAAGATCACTTCCCTCTACCTTTCCTTGATGAAGTCCTTGAACGCTTGGCCCACCAAAAGTTCTTTTGCTACCTCGATGGTTATTTTGGGTTCTATCAAATTCCAATACACCCAGAAGATCAAGAAAAAACAACCTATACTTGTCCCTTTGGAACCTACACTTTCAGAAGGATGCCTTTCGAGCTGTGTAACGCACCCGCAACCTTCCAAAGGTGTATGTCAGAAATTTTTGCGGGATTAACCAAGTCCATAATAGAAGTATTTATGGATGAATTTTCAGTTTACGGAGATTATTTTGACAATTGTCTACTCAACCTTAGGAAATTTTTACAAAGATGCGAGGAAACAAACCTTATCTTGAATTGAGAAAGTGTCACTTTGTGGTGACTGAAGGTGTTGTCCTCAGGCATCGAGTAAGTAAAATAGGAATTGAAGTAGACAAGGTAATTAAAGGTCGATGTCATCTCAAAGTTGTCACCGCCAAAGGACATAAGGGGAGTGTGAGCATTTCTTGGTCATGCTGGATTCTATCAAAGATTTATTAAAGACTTCTAAAAATTAGGAAAACCCATGACCTACTTATTGACCAAGGATGCCGATTTCAATTTTGACCATGAATGCCTACCACAACCTTAAAGAATGCTATGATCTCTGCACCTATTATGAGAGAACTTGACTGGTCACAACCATTCGAGATAATGTGTGACTCCAGCAACTATGCTATAGGAGCGGTGTGAGGGCAGAGAATAGACAAAAAGCCCTATGTGATATACTATGCATCAAAGATGCTAGATGAGGCACAAAAGAATTGTACTACTAATGAAAAGGAATTCTTAGCCTTCATCTACGCCTTTGAGAAATTTCATTCCTATCTAATCAGATTGAAAGTCATAGAATACACAGACCACTCCATCATCAAATACCTAATTTAGAAACATGATGCAAAACCCAGACTCATCCGCTGGGTATTGATGCTTCAAGAATTTGACTTAGAAATAAAAGACAAGAGCGGGATAGAAAATGTCATCGCTGATCATCTAAGTCGCATCGAGTCTCAGGAGGATGACAATATACATATTCGAGACTCCCTACCCGACAACCACCTTATGGAAGTTACTACCAGATTTCCTCGGTATGCCGATATAATGAACTATCTAGCTACAAGAATTGGCCACCCTTCCGCCTCTCACCATGATAAAAAGACATTTCTTCATGATGTTAAGCAATACTTTTGGGA
Source organism: Alisma plantago-aquatica (assembly GCA_963693085.1). NCBI lineage: Eukaryota > Viridiplantae > Streptophyta > Magnoliopsida > Alismatales > Alismataceae > Alisma > Alisma plantago-aquatica. Next base: position 1,714,695,303 of record OY856409.1, on the reverse strand, counting down.
CAAACCATATCTTTTTCATCTATGTGCCGACTGACTTTTCCATCGCTGCCTACCAGAAGAAGAAATTATCCCTGTCTTAGAGCATTGTCATTCTGGCCCTACTGGGGGGCACATGAGTTCAAAGAAAACCGCTCTCAAAGTTCTTCAATCTGGTTTCTTTTGGCCAAAGATAGCAAAGGACGCCCATAATTTCATACGATCCTGCAATAAATGTTAGCTTTCCAGCGGTATATCTAAAAGAAATGAAATGCCTCTTACCCTATGGCAAAAAAGCCATATTAATTGGCTGACTGATGGAGACCTCAACACAAAGTTTTATAATACTTATGTTAAACAAAGAAGACGTCAAAACACCATTACCATGCTCAAAGACGATAATGGCGTTTGGACCAGTAATGAGGAGGAAATGCGTGCTCTCATACTTAATTATTTCAAGAAGTTATTCACTGAGCCTGTCACCACTTCTGCTGCTGATATTAAAGAGTATATTGGTCATTTTAATAAACTGAGCGAGGAGGAACAACAGAGGGTAAGCTCCAATACATCTCTAGAAGAGATCCACAATATCGTGACCAAGCTGAATCCACACAAGGCACCAGGGCCTGATGGTGCGGATGGCAGCTTCATCAAGAAGAACTGGCACACCGTCAAGCACTCTTTACTTTTGACTATCAACAAGGCTCTTCAAGGTGGTGAGCTAGATGAAGATATGTGCAGGTCGACTATTGTTCTAATACCTAAGAATCCAAAGCCTGAAGTGTGTGAACACTTTCGACCTATTTCTCTAAATAACCTAAGTCTGAAGATCACGTCCAGGATCATTGTTGAGAGAATCAAATCCCACCTTACTCAGTGGGTTTCCCCGGCGCAAAGTGCTTTTGTACCTGGTAGAAAAATATCTGATAATATTGTCATCACTCAAGAGATCATTCATCTTATGAGGAATCGGAGAACTGGAAATGGGATGATGGCAATCAAAATCGATTTGTCTAAAGCTTATGACAAAATGACTTGGCCCTTCATTAGGGACACTCTTGATAAAACGGGTATTCCCAGCTCCATCTGTGATTATATCATACAGTCCATCTCTACTGGCGAAAGCTCTATTATTTGGAGTGGACGAGAAGCGGGATCCTTCAAATCTACTAGAGGTCTGCGACAAGGCGACCCTTTATCGCCTTACCTGTTTGTGCTTTGCTTAAATCGCCTCTGTCAAGCCATCGACAAGCTGGTTCTGGAGAAACAATGGACTCCTGTCAAACTCTCCAAGTCAGGTCCCAGAATTTCACATCTATGCTTTGCTGATGATATGGTCCTCTTTGCCAAGGCTGATACAAAAGAAATGAAAACTATTCTTCGATGCTTCAAGCAGTTTGGAAGGGTTTCAGGTCAAGCCATTTCGGTTAGAAAATCTACCATCTTCTTCTCTAGAAATGTAAGCCAAGTCACGAAATCCAGAATTGGTAGAATTAGTGGCTTCACGATTACAAATAACCTAGGCAGATACCTAGGAGTCCCTCTCATTCATGGCAGAGTGAACAAAGACACTTACAACCCTACGCTTAGGAAAGTTGAGTCTGCTATAGCTGTGTGGTCCGCCCGTTGTCTGAACCTGGCTGGACGAGTTTGTCTGGAAAAGTCTACTCTCACTGCTATTCCTAGCTACGTGATGCAAATGGCTGTGATTCCTATCAAAGTCTGCGATCGCATTGATAGCTCAATCCGTAGTTTTATTTGGGGTGGAAATCATAAAAGCCACCCGCTCGCGATGGTTGCCTGGAACAAGCTCACCTGCAGTAAGGAGCATGGGGGAATTGGGATCCGTAGTATGAAAGAACTGAACGCCGCTCACATTGCCAATCACGCCTGGGATATAGCTACTAAAAGGAACTCTAGCTGGAGCACTAGCATGGCTCGCAAGTACAGCAATTACACTGAAGGGAAAGGGATTAACCTATCCAGGCTTGGACGCGCATCTCTGCACTTTAAAGAGTTCATCTCTAACAATTCGACTTGGATACCGGTTAATGGACAGAATATAAACGTCTGGTATGACAAATGGAATGCTCTCGATAATAGGTTGTTCCATTACAGCCGTCGACCCATTCCGGAGGAACTAAAAGATTTGAAAGTAGAGAGCCTGATTAACTTGAACAATGAATGGGACACTGACTTCCTTTCTGTTTGGTTACCGAATGATATTGTAACCCAGGTTACCAAAACCAATATTCCTCGACAGAGGGAGGAGGAGGATGTCCTAGCTTGGGATCACTCTGACACTGGACAGTTCATGATTAAGAGTGCCTACCAACTTCTTCGACAGAACAGGGATATTAAAGTCCATGGAAGGTGGAGCATTATCTGGGATGCAAAGGTGGCGAGCAGAGTTAAATTCTTCTTCTGGTTGGTTGGTCACAAGGCTATTCTAACTAACAAGAAAAGGATGGATCGAGGGTGGACTACCAGTGCTATGTGCCCCATTTGCGGCGACCAGGAGGAGTCCATCTTACATGCTCTTAGGGACTGCCCCAGAGCCCAAGCTATTTGGAAAACCATTCTTAGGAATAAGCTGTGGAACAATTTCTTCTCGATCACTGATGTCTGGGATTGGTTGGAGAAGTGTATCAATACTGATAACAGCAGAAGCACGATCTTCATGGTGGGTTGCTGGCAAATTTGGAAAGGAAGGAACGCACAAGTGTTTGAAGGGACAGCTCTCTCTAGCAACTACATAGTTCATCTTATAAGGAAGGACTGTAAGCTAGCTGAACAAGCTTTCTCAACAAAAGGAAGCGATAAAGAAGGGCCAGACCTGGAGGTTGGAGGATGGAAACCCCCGAATTTCAACTGCTTGAAGATAAATACGGATGCAACCTTCAGAAGCAAGAAAAAGCTCTCAACAATTTCTTTTGTCTGTAGAGACTGGACAGGAGGATGGATAGGGGGATGGAGTAGGAAGATATATGCCAACAATGCTTTGGAAGCCGAGGTTAGGGCTGTTCATTGGGCAGTGGAAGTAAGCAGTGTGTTTACTTGCACTCATATCTGTTTTGAGACTGATTCACAGAAGACTATCAATGTCGTTGAAGGAGATATGCTTCATTCTCCGAAGCTGATGCCTTGGATAGTTGACATCAGGAGGGGTGGAAGAATAACTGGAAGCTCGTTCATATCCCTAGAGAGAGCAACAAGGTTGTTGATGGCCTTACTAAACATCACCAAAAATCCAAGGAGGGTTCCTTAGTTTATAGGGTACCTCCTAGCAGTCTTCTTCACTTAATTAAGTCCGAGTCATGTAATGGTAGTAGTACTACCAAGTTTATTTCTACTGAAAGAAGTGTATGCCATTTTGATCCCAAAGATTTTGCTTGCAAGAGAGGGGCGAGATGAATAAAAACCCTCTGACTTCTGCAAAAAAAAAAAATTGAACTTTTTGACTTATGGGGAGTAGACTACATGGGTCCTTTCCCCTCATCTTATGGATTCTCATACATACTGGTTTCTGTGGATTATGTTTCGAAATGGGTAGAAGCTATACCCACTGTATCATGTGACTCCAAGCCAGTTATCAACATGTTCAAGGATATTATCTTCCCTAGGTTCGGAGTCCCTAGAGCTATCATATCAGATGGAGGAACTCATTTTTTGGAAAGAAGTTTCCAAGCCCTCTTGAGAAAATATGGAGTCAACCATAAGGTCGCCACACCTTACCATCCACAAACAAGTGGCCAAGTCAAAGTTTCAAATAGACAATTAAAACTATTTTAGAAAAGACGGTCAATAGACATCGCACAAACTGGTCTACCAAGCTCCTCGATGCTCTTTGGGCATACCACACAACTTACAAAACACCAATAGGAATGACCCCATTTTGTTTAGTATATGTGAAGTCATGTCATCTTCCAGTTGAACCGGAACATAAAGCTCGGTGGGCCATCAAACAATTGAATTTCGACTCCAAAAGCACTGGCGAGTATCGACAACTAGAATTACAAGAACTTGAGGAACTACGAATGACCGCCTACCAAAGTGCCAGAATCTACAAAGAACGAACTAAGATGTGGCATGATGGACATCTCAAAAGGAAAGATATCTTCGTCAGAGATAAAGTCCTTCTTTTCAACTCCAGACTTAAGATGTTCCCCGGAATACTTCGCACAAAGTGGTCTGGGCCATTCACCATCAAGCATATCTACCCAACTGGAGCCATCATGATTATTTATGACAATGGAGGGGAGAGAACTTTTAAAGGCCATAGACTGAAGAAATACTATACCCCAATTGACAAAATTCTAAGACAAACTATTGAGATCCATGATCCTGCTACATCAATCTAACCAAGTCAGAACTTTGTCGAGCCAACGACGTAAAACCCATGCGCTACTTGGGAGGCAACCAAATAACTGAGTATCACCTTTTATTTTATTTTACTTAGTTTTGATAATTTCCTAATTTCTTATTTCTTATCACCTTTATTTAGAAAATATAAAAATTTACATAAAAATATAAAAACCAAAAACCAATTTGATCCTATCCTAACAGTTTTAAAACCATTTGGATCCACACGGTCTCAAAACCGTTTGGATCGTTACGGTCTCGAAACCATCTGGGCTCCATACGGTATCAAGACCGTTTGGAGCCACACGGTCTAAAGACCATTTGGAGCCACACATTATCGAAACCATTTGGATCCATACGGTCTTGAAACTGTTTGGATCCAAATTGTCTCGAAATCGTTCACCCTTTAGAATTTGTAACGTCACCCCTACTTTTTCTATAAATACCGCTTCACCCTTTCCCTTTTCTTTCCTTTGGTTTCTCAATTTTTCTCTCTTGCACAAAAACCCTATTCCATTCTAGTTCTCTGCTCCCGCATGACCCACCCGTGACGATACTACCGTCGCACCATCCTCTCTCTCGAGTTTGCCTTCACCCGCACCATCGTCCTCTCCAACGATACCACCACCACGACATGTCCGACGTCATCATCATCTAGTAGAAAGGTAGAATGATGCTACGACAACTACCATCTACACTAACACCGGTGCCGTTTTCACCACCTCTACTGCGAACGAAGTCCCAATCACCGCCAACGCTATCACCGCCATCAACACCTTCATCGACGGTGCCATTTCACTATTTTTTCCATCTTTTCGTCGCTCGTCGTCCCCGCTATTTCATCTTGCTTGTGATTTCGAGCCAAACAGTCTTGAAACCGTTTGGAGCCAAACGGTAGTGAAATCATTTGGAGTAAAAACTGTTTGGACCCAAAAAGTCTTGGGACTGTTTGGACCCAAACGGTCTTGAAAAACATGATTTCACCCTTAAAATGATTTATTAATTTTCAATATTGCAATTCTTTCAACCTTTTTTCCTTTTAACATATATAATCTTTTGATTATAGAATGGCCTCACCTACAAATGAAGCAACAGGAACTGCTGACGCTCCCTTCTGGACAAGGGAGCAACTACTGGAGGACCGCACAAAGCTCCAACAAATAGTGGACACCTACGAAAAGACTGGAAGGGTCCCACTAAAGGTTGACTTGTTCAAGGTCATGAACGAACTTGAGAGAATCAACATGTGCCTAACAGAGGACCCTGCTGAAGAAGTGGAAGAGATTTCCTCCAGTGACAAAGGTTTAGAGTACGCAACAAAATCTGAGGATGAATCCCCAGTCCCAAAGTCCAAAGGCAAGAGGAAGACTGAAGTAGCTGCCAAGGGACAACCATCAAAGAAAAAGGCAATGAAGCAAGTCCGGCCCTCCACATCAAGGGAACATATCTTGGCAGGACACGCCATCCCTGTCGTCACAAATCATGCCACCACCACCACCGCAGAACCTACACCAGCTGACCTATACATCCAACACCTCCCAACTGGTGACAAGGTTTTGTGACCTACAAAGTACGTCTGCCTCGACATACTGAAGAAGATGGGGATTTATGACAGAGTCCTCACCCAGCTCGACAACGCAAATCTATAAAAACTCTACTTTGTTGTAAAGAATACTTATGTCGAACCCACGATAGAGTTCTTCACATACCACAACAAAGAAACTGTGGACGCAAAGGACAAATGGAAAGACGGAGGTGACCGCAGGCTGGTAACCTCACTTTTTGCCACCAAGGTTGTCTTAACTGAGAACACGCTGAATGAGATATTCATCGAGCAAGATCAGCTAAAAAAGGCTAAGGAGGCAAGCCTGGACCATCCCCAGTTTAACAGACATACCTTCTGGAAAGCTCTAACAGGGATTCCAAACTATGAGGCAAAGACTTGCAAGGCCTCTAACATACATTCTGGGCTAGTGCGCACACTACATAAAATTATTAGAGGCACTCTTTTGCCCAGGACAGAGGGTGGAAATGTTAGTATTTCTGATCTCTTTATTCTTTGGTCCATCCTCAAAGGGCTGTCGGTCAACATCGGACGACATCTGATACAAAAGCACCCAGCTTACTCCCATGGAAAAGAAATCTGTATGGGTGGGCATATTACATCAATTCTGAAATATCTTAAGATGGACATACTACTTCCAAAGTGCACAATAATAAAGGGAGACATTCTAACCAATGACCAGAGTATGAGAAACGCATACATTATAAAGGACAAGGATGCCAAGCGTCATTATATTTTCTGCCCAACCGTCAAAACATCCAAAACTCTACTACTTCTTCCAGAGATGGTTGACTATGACAAAGATAAGCTTCTCTTCACTGAAGAAGAGCTTGCCAGCCTCATAGCCTCAGTCACAACAAAAGAGAAGTAGGCAAAGACATGGCAGACTGAGCACAATATCACTGCCCCCGCAGCAAGGCCAAAGAAAATTCCAGTAACACAGTCTTCAAAGCTGCGTATACAAAAACAACAGCAATCAGAGACACCCACATCAAAGATCAACCCAGAGGCGGAGCCACCACACAACGCCAAAAACATAGTAACCCCAACACCAAAACCTTTCATCTTTGATCTGGATGTTGGGCTCACTTCTACAACTACCACCACCACTACCACCTTCCACCACTCCACCACCACACCACCACCTTCCACCTTTCCACCATCCATCACTCTCCCCCATTTATCCACAAAAATGCCCACCATAATTTCTTCATCCACATCCACAACTTCACCCGCATACCCCGCCTCATTCTTTTTATCTTTGGGCATTCCATTCTCCACCTCAACGCCCGATCTCACCTTCACTTCAACCACATTCCCCTCAACATTCCCATCTACCACCTCATCTACCACCACCACCCCGATACCTCTAGTGACTCCATCAACAGTCACCACACAATTCGCGGGTCCATCAATAGTGTCTCTTTCGCAAGGCACTACCACCCTTCCACCCCGACCCCAGCCACCTCATCCTTTCATCTCTGGGGTTCCCTTTTCACAAGTCATTGAGGAATTTGGACAGCAATTTGATGCCATTCAAAAACTCCTCACCAACCCTTCTAACATATTATCATCTATTTTTTTCTTGTGTGTAGCAAATCTCTTCACATGTCTCCAAGACTGACGAGCAGAACAACGCCTTACCAGGCATCGTCGGAAGCATCAAACAACGATAGGAAGCAGCAGCTCAGCAGGTCGACCGTATTGACAGCCGCTTACAAAACCTGCCAGAGTTGATACTCGAGATGAAAAGCTAGCAAGAAGCGTTGGCCTAGCAATTCGACAGGGTCTCTAAACAAACTCAACCTTTGCCTGAGACCCTCCACGAGCTTCAACAACAGCAAACTACTCAAAGCACGTGCTTCGACGACATCAACAACAACCTTATACAACTCATCTTCCGCCAAGAGGAGGACTCCAACAAAGAACTCAACGACCTTCACACACAAATAATCTATCGATCTGCATGACTCTGCTCTATCGAAGCAAGATATGTGGATCTTAAAGATAGCCATGACGCACTGCTCGAAACCCACGAGCATGTGCAAGTGGCACTCAAAGAGCCACAAGCAATCCATCAGCATTGCAAGAAGAAGTCAATCACGAAGGCAAAAGAAAAGGCGGCGAATGACGATGATGACGACAGTGAAGATGATGATGAGGACTCAGATTCCTCGATTGACTCCAACAATGACAACTCCTCATCAGACGATCATCCCGATGACCCAGGCAATGCTGGGAAGGGAACTTTCCGAGGGGCAGACCTCGCAAAAATAGGAAAGGATAAAGGCCACCAAGAGGGTGGAACCAAAGATCCCAAGTCCCTCGATAACAATGACAATGTTACAATGTCATATGGGGACCAGTTCTTTAATTTCTCAGCCATGGGATCACTGGGGGAAGCTTCTAAAGAAGTCGCTTTTGCTGAATTTCAAAAATGGATAATGAAAACCAGCATAAGCCCACCTACAACAGTAATTCAACAATCTACAACCTTCCCCCCAGAACAGGAAGAATCTGACAGAGTGAGTCTCGACATAGAAGATAGACTCGACTCCAGCTATGAGTCGGACAAAGATGAAGCTCTGACTCCATTCTTGGACGACATCAAGTAGACTCCACTTCCTCCAGAGGACCTTCACCTGTCGCAACCTCTACCTCACATGATGAAAGACCTGGACATGGAGGCCATCTCTACACTAGATGTTCAAGACATTTTTATCCTAAACACTATTGTAGATGATGCCAAGAACGGGGGGACATAATATATAACAATAAAAAGACAAAGAGCAAGTTGACCCACGAATATTTATGTATTCTCCTTTGGACACAATCGGCGGTCACGATGACTATCTTCCGCATCCTACTTGCCAATGCTATAGAAGAATTCCGAAGCTCCAAGAAAGTGCAGCCTATTTTCAATGCTTCACCCACTCTGTCCCTATCTCTGCTACACAAGGACTTACAGGAAAAGTCCATAGAGAAGCTGCAGACTGGTCTAGCAAGGAGGCCATGCTACATAACCGTGCCCTTAAAAGTTTTCAGACACTGGCTGCTCATGATCGTTGACATCGAGGCACGTGACGCCAAGGTGTACAACTTCTGTGCCAGTGAACTAAAGGCCATACAGATCAACTTTCCAAGGTTAGAAGCCGGAGAAGCATGATGCATTCCTTTTCGGCTTCTCAAAGTTATATGGGCCGCCTGCCCATCACTTAGACATTGTTGGAATCAACCCTAGTTTGAAATCATCAACCCAACAGTCCAAACAATTAAAGGTTTAGGGGATTGTGCTTTCTGTACAATAAGACACACAGAAGAACTAAATCGACAAATCCCCTTTACTGAGTTAGCAGTTGAGGATATGCACTCTCTACGGGGATGTTATGCCATGGAGCTTATCTACGACATATGATTCTTTAAGGATCCAACAATGGCATAAGATGAAGTACCTCAGTATCTCTTCTCTGCTATCCAACATCCGCAAAAGCGTCCATATAGGACAATTCTAAAGGAGTTGGAGAAAAAGCAACAACAAACTGCCAAGGTCCCGGAACAACACCAGCGAGACCCTTATGCTTTCGATATGGCGGAGGACAAGGGGGACATTGACTTGATAACATGGGTCACTATCAACAGAGCATTCCAACCAATGGTGCCCCTATCTGCAATAGAATCAACATTTCCAAATTTTGATCTTAATGCATGCAAGAGCCTTTCCGACAATGAACTCTGACTCATCATGTCTAGGCTATACACAAAGAACGATGAGCTGGTTTTCTTGCAAGGAGATATTCTAGTAATGGAAAATTCTCTCTGTGAAACTGTACAAATTAAAGGTTCTTTATCCGTGAGCGTGATGACTGTGTACCAGTCACTTCTAGCACAGAACCTACCGACAATTTATATGGAGTCAGCATACATGAAGGATGATCTACTCAGATCCAAGCACTTAGGAACCACGGAGGACCTTATCTCGTATCTTCAACATACGACTCTGAAGTTCATCATGTTTCCTTTTCTTCACTCTGAACATTAGATACTACTGGCAACAAATTTACATGAGGTAACTACAATAATTTACAATAGTTCCGATAGCCAGTATGATCCAAGTCAAAAGGAGTATGATGTTATAGTGAATACGCCCACGAAAGAAGTGGCAAAGGATTGTGCACAAAGACTTCATAATCTTCTCGGTCAACACACAAATGAGTATGACAACGATCATTTTTACCGCCCAGCCTTCAGCCACAGATGTCCCCAGCAGATCAGAGAATCTAATGAATGTGGTTTCTACGTCCTTTACTGGATGTACACCCTTTCTATCCTCAGTAAGTGTGGGGGACATGAAGGATGTGGATTACCATGCTTTATGAGGAAAGTTTACTGCCAATCTCCTACGATCTCATGGAGCAAACAAAGGATTAATAGAACCGTGAAACCCTTGTCCATGTACTTCTCAACCTATCACCTTGACACTCTGAGGATAGAGTGGCTGATAAGTTGGGGGGGTACACTGGTCAAGGGTGAGGTATCATTTTTAAAACATGCTTCCCTCTACTCCATTTTTCTTTGTTTTTTTTCATACAATTTTCTTTAACACATAGATTCTTTTGATAATTTCTTAGATAAATAAGCTTCTTTACATAAGACAACATTCTTTTTGGAAAAAGGGACACCCTTAGCCAAGCTAGAGACAAAGTATTCCTCACTTACATAAGTATCTTTTAGACACGTAATGGAGAATTAATAAATCACTTTCACACTCGATTTTTATGTTTTTGCTTCAATTCTACATTAGACTATCCACAGGTCAACATCGTGGCCAAAATAAGCTAAACACTCTCACAGACGGGAGGGAACCAAGTGAAATCCAAATCAAGAAACGTCACAAGTGGACCACCAAGTAAGAGATCAAAATAAGTGCATGTCAGGAAACTCTAGGAAACAGTTTATTTCTTTTGAAAAAGAGGCTTGGCAGCCCAAATAAAATCCAGAATACCCAATTCCTAAGCCTATGAGCATATGAATAAAAGTATGAGTGTTGAATAAAAACATGAGAGTTGTGCCATCCATAAGGACTTATACGAAGAGCGAATAAAGGTCTTGCCCAGCCGGTACATTCAGATGCCCTCACAAAGGAAGATGTGTTGTGCCCGGTAGTGAGATCCTAAGGTCTCCAAGTATATGAAAAAGTTGATAAAGGGCTCTCCCGGTCGCTACATTTAGCTACCCTCACAAAGGTTGATGTGTCATGCTCAGTAGTGAGATCCTAAATGTTTAGATAAACCCTCCCCTACTTAAAGTGGGAGTTACACAACAGCCTTTAGCCAACCCTCATACCTATCATTATCTTTCGATAAGAATTTCAAAGAAGTATAAAACTGCTTAGAGTTGAAGACATGCATGGAATGCGATCGAGAAAAGGTGGTCCCACTGTGAGTTACGCAATAGGGAAGAAACATTAGATCCACGCAACTCTCGATACTTGAAAGATTTCGTGCAAACAGAAGCCCAGATAAAACTCTAGATGATCTCTGGTTTAGAATTGAAGCAAGAGTATAGAAATCTTCACTAATAAAATTGCCTCGCCACTACGTGCCTTAGCTCTATCCAACTTGAGGACAAGCTAGACTCTAAGTTGGGGGGTGATAACCTCCCATTTTGTGATGTCATGTTACTTGTTTTTCTTAAATTTTCCATACTCTTTCTTAGATAAATTAAATATAATCCTTAACTTTCTACTTTATTATGAATTCACCATTAAACTAACATTTATCTTTTTCTTCTTATAGAAAAACCCAAAAAAATTGCAAAAGCTCCAAACGGTCCGAAGACCTAATGATGTCCAAAAGGTCCCAAGACCGAGTGAAGTCCAAACGGTCCCAAGACCGAATGAAGGCAAACGGTCCCAAGACCAAATAAAGGAAAACACTCCCAAGACTGAATAAAAGCAAACAGTCCCAAGTCCGAATGAAGTCAAAATGGTCCCAAGACCGTATGAACTCAAACGGTCCCAAGACCGAATAAAGGAAAATGATCGGGAGATCGAATGAAGTCCAAACAGTCCCAAGACTGAATGAACTCAAACGGTCCCAAGACCAAATAAATGCAAATGGTCTGGAGACCGAATGAAGTCCAAACGGTCCCAAGACCAAATAAACTCAAACGGTCTAAAGAAAAAATAAAGGAAAACGGTTTGGAGACCGAATGAATAAAAACGGTCCCACGACCGTTTGAAGCCAAATGGTCCAAAGACCACATGTACTCAAATGGTCCCGAGACCGCATGAAACCAAACGATCCCCAAAATGTTAAAGAGCCAAATGGTCCCAAGACCGTTTGGGACTCCTTGGAAGCCCATGAATAGAATCGAAGGAGTTCTCATTTGGCATCGAATTCTTGGATGCCCAGAGGCTGCCCCAATCACTCCAGAGCTGTTCACTCTTCATCCTTTGTCCAAAGGTTGCTAGTTCAAGATCCATACTGCATCTTCAAGCTACTTCCTCTCTCATCAACATAAGAAGGTGGGAAGTGAAGGATTCTTCATCAAGACAACCACGCGGAGTAAAGATAGTTGCTCTCTTCTCTAAGGGGTCGACCTTCCTCCCTCCTACGTGGAGATGATGTTTTCTCTCTCTTCCCACCTCCTTCTTTGTTCTTTGCCATGAGTGAGTAGTCTCATACACTAGGGTGCGGGGAGTAGCCCTGCTACCCATGTTTTCATTTCATACTTTGTAATTCATTAGTTTGCAATAAAGAAATAATATCTTTTCAGTTCAACATCAATCGTTTAATGAATGCTAGTTGCTTGATCACCAACTTGTGTTATCTTTTATCTATTAGTGTGAGTTGTCTATGTTTGTGCTTTTAGATTTGATTACCAATTGTATGTTGGTTCCTGATGTATGTAATCACTATACGTCCATTTCGATATCTAGGAACGTCTTTCAAGAAGTGGAGTAAACTCACCTCCATCGTTGTATTTCCATACTATGAAATGGAATCAGTTGACGTATGAAAGTACAACTTTGACAGGTCAAGAAACACACTTTATGAAGGGAGTAATGCAAAGTAAGTGAGCATTCATTCAGGGATGGCTAACACTGCAATACCCCCACGTTTCTTGTAGTTAGTTATCTGAAAGGAAGCTAAACCTACAAAGATACTAATTACTTTGACCCTTTTCTTTGCAAGCCATGTTATTATGATGTATGTTTTGATCCATGTGTAGTGGTGGTGAAACTCAGTCACTTCCTAGTGGATTCCCAAATATCATTTACAACTTTAAATTTACTTTCTTGCCATTTATTTTACTTTGCACTTTAGTTTAATCATCAAATCAACTCTTTGATCTAAATATCAACTTTTAAGTAAATAAGTAGAATATTACATTTTCCATCTTGTTAAACTCTTAACAAGTCCGTTGTCTCGTGGATTCGACCCTTAACTGTACTACGATAATACTTCCACATATCTTAACATACGTGGGTGGAGATCTTATTATAGCACATGAAAGGATAAACTTAGAGACTTACTATCTCTAGTATTTTTAGTGGTGCACGCAACTCCACACAAGTGGAGGCTCCATTAGAGACCCGATGAAGAAGGTTGGAAACCTTAACTCTGAGACATGAGAAATCTTGAGAAGATGGGTATAATATGGTATGGAATAGATGACCCTGAGTGGATATATGTGGTTCCCTCATGCACGATCCTTGGAGGGTTATTATACCTTGGATTCCTTTAGAGGAACCCAACCCTAGAAGAGAGAAAGAGACTTTGTGAAAGTGCCTACCTTTTAGGTGTTGGAAGGAGAGTTCCATAGACCCTAAAGGGGTATGATAACAATTTGTGAGGCCTCACACCTAGTTGGTTGTTCTTGTGTAGGGCTCTAAGGGTTGTATACATCGAAGAGTGTTAGGGAGTATATGCCTATCTTGTATAGGTTTGGATCATGTTGGAACATCTGAGCATGCAGTTAGACAACTATGCATAATAGGTGAACCCAGGATTCCTAGACCAAAGAGGGGAAGTAGTAGTACCTGGTGTACATGATGCTCACTAGGCTAATTGAGTTCATAGTATTTGAGTATGGCACCTCCTTCGAATGTATTAGACCAAAAGGAATCCCCTCTTGAACTGAGATATATGAACCACCCCTCACATATGTTGGTGACATATGCATGTATGAGATTGACCAACCTTGAGGAATGATGAATACATATGACATATCAAGGAACTTAGCATGGTTTAGTAGGTTGTCTTATTGCTAGATACGTACATAAGTATCATGTTATCAGCTAAGCATACACATGATGATGTAAACCCTAGAAGTAAGGACATTTGTGGCTTCTGCTACTATCAAGAGATAGTTTATTTCCCATCATGGGAAGAGACCCTTCGTGTTAGGGTGAGCACCAACTTTTGATTAGCTTTGAGGTAACCTGAAGAGGTCACTTATAAGAGCTTTATGAGATAAGTGTAAGAGCACATAGTATGAGCATGAATCAATAGACCCATGTGTGTCCATCTCTAAGGGGAATGAGGATATGTTGCCATAGAGGTAACTTGTATGAGGCCAGACCGAGATAGGTAGGTCTCCATGATTCTTATGTAGGGATGTAAGTTTGACCATGAGTGCCCAGAGGGAGGATGGAGATTCGGTCAGGATCCAAGGATGAGATGTTCTATGATGGAATCCTAAGTCAATACTAAGGTCAGGAATGGATAAGATCGATGGAAGTAGGAGTTGTCTATTCCCTGGATGCATGAGACCATAGGGTCGGGAGGTAATAACTACCTTTACCTGAGCCCCATGGGTTATGAGGTTGGTCATCTTTATGAGTTCATGGGGCCTAAGGGGTAAAAGTGAGAGGCACTCCATAGATGCATAAGGTTTAGATCACTCCAAAAGTACCGGCACCCTAGAGACCTTGAGGTAACAACTAAGGATTGCACATAAAAGAGATATGTTAAGATCCAGAGATGATGGGAAAAGTCTTCCCATGGGTGTATACCAATAATGGAGATGTTCATGGTGAGGAGTCATGTGAAGTATGTTTCAACTTAGATTGGAAAGAGTGAAGGCAATGTGTGATGCACCATCTCTACTCTTGGAATGGGATGAACTATGTATTTGAAATACAACGAAATGCTTATTTCATCTTGTTATGGATGTGAGAGACAGGGCAAAAGGCATGCCATATACTAAGGATGAAAGTGATATGAGATGAAAATCTCTATGATGTTTGAGGGTTGAAGGAAGTACCACACCTTTTGGAGAAGATATTGGATAGGTTATTTGAGAGCGCAAGAAGAATAAGGGTAATACGAGAATGTACCTATCCAGAGTAGTTTGGAACTATGAGTTTGGGTTTGATAACTGAGATGATGAGCTAGAAATTCTCTTGATATAAATAGACCTAAACCCAAGAAAAGGATGATGAGTGGAGTATACGAAGGTTTATGTCTTCACCATCACCTAGCACATAAAGGGATTAACGTGGTAGCATATACTCTTAATTGAAACACATCTTAGGTGTATAGTTTCTAGTTTGGTCGATGGGGCTAAAAGAGGTTACTATGTGGATCCTGTGATCATTATAAGGCTAGAACGATGTGGCTAACACCCAGATACAACCAGATCCATTGGTCAAGTTGGTGGTCGCCCAGTTAGCTACCCCAGAGCTTGATGAGATAAAAGGTTTGTTATAAGAACCTCAGATAAACCTCTCAGAAAAAGGAAGGCGGTGAAACCTACTACTATAGTGTTTTAGGGTTTTTGAGGAGTCAACCTCAAGGAATCATGACATGTAAAAGTTTATGATTTTATGTACACCGTACATCGTGGTACTACCAAGATGGTTAAGGTTTATGGTGGTATCTGGAAGAAGGATATAGAGGTGCATGTGTCCAAGTACCATACATGCCAGAGGATGAACGTTGAACACCAATATCCCAATGAGTTGCTATCGATAATGAGGAGTCCCCAAGAGGGAATGGGAGCAGAGTACCATGGACATTGTGGTGGGTCTCCCATGAACCAAGAGTGGTCATGATGCAATATGGGTTATGGTAGATCGCCTTACCAAGTTGACCTAATCCCTTACCTAAGAGAGAGCAATGTCAGTATGATAGCTTTAGTTGAACTATATATATGCGAGAGAGACAGTTCAACTACAACGTGATCCAAGTTCAATATCTTGAGTATGACCTTAAGTTCACTTCCTTGTGGCGAAGTAGGTACATGAATAATTTGATGCGAGATTGAAGTTGAGTACAACATATCACCCTCAAGTGATGGGCAGTCAAGAGAGTATGATCCAGACTTTCGAAGGTCTTATGACAGCATATGTTCTCGTTCGGGTCATTCATGGGAGTAGTTCTTGCCCCTAGTAGAGTTTTCTTGTGACGATAGCCACCATAGCCAGTATCAGGATGTAAGAAGCTCTGTAAGGGAGGTCGTATCAGTCACAGCTTCACTAGGGTGATGTCAGTAAGATGACCTTGAGAGGGTCAAAGAAACCACAATGTATGGAGATGAAGTCACTTTGATCAAGAAAAGGCTGAGAAAGCCCATGATCGACAAGAGTCGCATGCTGATGCAAAGTAGACTGACATGCAGTTCACTGTGGGTGATTATGTACTATGAATACCTGACCCCTCTGAGCTATAGCTGAGAAAGTTGAGTCCCCGATACATGGGTCTATTTGAGATGGATTGGTGGAGTTACTTATGTTTAGCCTTACCCCTGAGGATAACATGATGTATGATGTGTTCCATGAGTCTGATCTAGAGCACTATGTGATGTACCTAAACCATGTGCTGAGCATTAAACCTATTGAGCTTCAAGAGAGGCCATCATATCTTGAGTCACCTATGAGGGTATGAGATACCAAGGTGAGTGAGAACTCAGATGTAATAATATATGATGATAAAGGTTATTTGGAAGCACCATGGAGAGGATGAAGCCACATGGGAGCCAATGATGGATATGGAAAGGTCTTATCCTGAATTATTTGTATGTTTGGTAGAATTTGGAGGGAAAAATTCCTATAAGAGGGGAAGGATGTTACAATCCCAACTTTTGGGTTCATACGGTTGGAAATGTAATCTCCCCAATAAATGTATGATTATGGGAATGGTATGAACTATATGTATTGAATGGATTCTCTTTGCAATATTTTCTTTGTGCATGTGATTTCATGGATCATAATATGTTAATGAGTCCAATACGATTAAAAGGAAAAAAAGAAGAAATCAAATCATGCATTATTAAGAAGGAAATTTGAGATAATGAGGAAAATATGATAAATATGTGGAAAGATGGGTGATTGACTCATCATGTATGAGATTTTGAATGCACAAGGTTTCTATTGGTAAAAGTTCTCTAAATAAGGAATATAATAGAATAGGAGAGAGAAAATATCCATAAAATATGCCTTAATAAGTGATAACTTTCTTATAAAGAAAAGTCTCCCATACTTTCGAGTTTGAGTCCCAACTTGGAACACAAGTAGTTTAAGTCATTATGGACTTTCCTCTAAAACTTGGGATCAAACAGATAAGCGGTTAGGATATATAATTTTTGTAAGTTTTCCTAAAGTGAGAAGGATAGCATTAATGTCACGATTTCTAATTTAAATAGGATTATCTTATAAGTAGATGCACGTGCTGGAGACCATTATATCAAAATCGAATGGGTTCTCATTTGTCTTTGACCTCATGATATGTCAGGAAGGCCAGTGTGAACATGACTGAGAAACCAACTCGGGCGACTATATCTCACTCCTCTCCACTTATCATCCTTTTTCTTCACTCGTAGAGATCGGGAGAACGAGGCGAATTTGGCAAGACCCTAAATGACCGTTGTCATGCGATATATGGAAAGTATATGGTTCAAATGGAGATGCTGACAGAAATGTGCTCTAGAACTCTCTAAATTCTATTAGTTTGACTATGGTTGGTGCTTGGTGTGTTTTGGGAGACTTTAATGTAGTCAGGTTCTCGCAGTTACTCTCAGTGTTCTCGCAGTTACTCTCAGTGTTATCATAGTTACTCTCAGTGCTATCAGAGTTACTCTTAGTGTTCTCTCAGTTACTCCTTAGTGCTGTCACAGATACTCTCAGTGTTCTCGCAGTTACTCTCAGTGTTATCATAGTTACTCTCAGTGCTATCAGAGTTACTCTTACTGTTCTCTCAGTTACTCCTTAGTGCTGTCATAGATACTCTCAGTGTTCTCGCAGTTACTCACAGTGTTATCATAGTTACTCTCAGTGCTATCAGAGTTACTCTTAGTGTTTTCTCAGTTACTCCTTAGTGCTGTCACAGATACTCTCAGTGTTCTCGCAGTTACTCTTAGTGTTATCATAGTTACTCTCAGTGCTATCAGAGTTACTCTTACTGTTCTCTCAGTTACTCCTTAGTGCTGTCACAGATACTCTCAGTGTTCTCGCAGTTACTCTCAGTGTTATCATAGTTACTCTCAGTGCGTATTAGAGTTACTCTTACTGTTCTCTCAGTTACTCTTAGTGTTCTATCAGTTACTCTCACTTCATCCATTTGAAACAAACCCATCAAACATCTATTCGTTATTACATTCACAAGTTAGTACTACAAGTCTACTTATCTAAATAACAAAATTTTTTGATATCATTGTATCCCGACACCACAATAACACTAGTAATGTTATTTATTCCTCTGTTAGTACCCATGTTTTCGATCCTTTGTGTTGCTCGATCGTTGGAAATATCACATGTGCATGACATGTTGCTCCATGAAGACCAAACACGTTTTTAAGGTTGAACAAATAAATACAGTTGATCTGAATATATTAAAAGAAGTAGCCAACGCCAACGCATCAGCAACCTCTTCTTTTTCTGTCTGGATAACCCCTTCACTATGGGCTTCGTTTATACCCAATGAATGCAATTACATGTCGTTGAACAAACAATAGAATATATTCTTAACTATGGCTAGTATAGTTGATGTAGCCTTTTCAAACAGAACGAAATTACCCATGTAGAAGAAGACAAAGCAGAGGTGATCAGGGTCCGAGTTTCTTACGGCGGCAACCACTACGACGTGCCAATGCACTACCAGGCAACATTCGGTAAGCGAAAACTCTTGTTGATCTTTTGGCGTGCTGCTTGATTTCGGCAATCTGCTCTTCCTCCTTGATCCTGCTTGCGTTACTCAACTGACTACTTGTTGGGATTGCCAATCCAAAGCATTTCTCAACAACTTACTCTCTCTCTCTTCTTCCTCCGTTTCCTAGCTAGCTAGAACAGCTACCGCGCAGTAAGTAACGTTGGCTGCTGATTTTCCGCATCACGACACCTATTTCAGTCTCGTCACTGTGGTCTGTTTCATTTGGGAATAAATTGGGAGTTTGTTGGGACTGTAATAAGTAACCGACTTGTTCCGAGAGTCTCTTCTCACCTGGCACGTTTCGTTTTCATTCCGCTCTATTACGTTTCCGTTGGATTCGTTCAATCCATTTCCTCGCCGCTTCTGTACCATGACCAGACGGTCACCGACGGACGGACCCCCCACTGCGGACTCGGATGCAGGAGGACCAGACGGCCCATCCCGTCAGTTACTCTCCGGTCATGGCATGTTCGCCGCACTCACCCCTTGGGTTTCTTCCGAAGACTTCAAGCGCCGAATGACGAACTACTCGAGAACGGCGCACGTGTTCGCGCTGGGGCGTGACAAAGGCCCCGGCGGAACGGTGGATTTCCCCGGTGGTTCCGTCACGTATAAGATGGACACAGAAGACGCTGATAACCTCCGTGATGGTTTGGAGGCTGCGCTTCGGATCCTCACAGCCGCCGGGGCAGAAGAGATTAGACACAGCAGGGAGAAGGTCGGCGGCTGGACGTGCTGTCGGCGGGGAAACGGGAGTTTGAGACGTTTGTGCGGGAGGAGAGCATGAGGGCGGCTGGGATGATTGGGGCAGGATCGCCGGCGCAGGTTTGCTCGGCCCATCAGATGGGCACGTGCCGGATGGGCACGTCAGAAGAAGCAGGGACAGTTGATGAGCGCAGAGAAGCGTGGGAGGCACCGTGTCTTTAGAGTCGGGTAGTTAACTTAAGTTACCCGCCGGGTATTAAAAACAATCTCAGATATATATATATATATATATATATATATATATATATATATATATATATATATATATATATATATATATATGTCTGTGTGTGTCTATATATATATACATATATATATATATATACAGACACACACAGACATATATATATATATATATAGACACACACACAGACATATATATATATATATATATGTCTGTGTGTATGTATGTATGTGTGTTTGTGTGTGTGTGTGTATATATATATATTTATTTATTTATATATATATATATTTATTTTTTTATTTATTTATATATATCTATCTATATATATATATATATAGATAGATATATATAAATATATAAATATATATATATATATAATCAGGGTAGAATACACTCGAGTGTATAGATGACACTGAACACCCCAATGGTGTTTGCCTACCTAGACCATGTTTTTCCAAAATCTAATCCATTGATCTTAATGGTTACAATAATAATAGATCACATACACAATTTGAACTCATTTGGATTAGTATAAGTCACTCATCCAAGGACAATAAAATTGACGCACAAAACTAATCTCAAATACATGATTTTTACCTCCTTTAGATGCATGACCTATAAGTGTCCAAATGAGCTAAAATTTATTATATAGTATGTTCTTATTATAATTTAGAAGATCAACGGTTTATATTTTTCAAAAAGTTTACTACATCTTCAAAAATGACTGAGGTGTATGGAGCCTTCGATACACTCAACTGTACACTAGCCTAACTCTCTCTCTATATATATATATATATATATATATATACATATATATAGAGAGAGAGAGGAGGAGAGAGAGTCAGTCTAAAATACACTCAAATGTATTCAGAGCAGAATACACTCAAGCAGTTTTTCATGATGAATACTTTTTATTCTGATCTATTAATATTCTTAACCATCTTGTAAATAGATTATATAAAATATTTGAGCTGATTCGGACATTAACATGTCATGTTATGATGACCACAAATATTATGCATTTTAAATTACTTTTTGTATCGATTTTAGTTCCCTCGAATGAGTGACCTATGCTCAACCAAATGAGCTCAAAATTTGTATGTAGCCTAACTATAATAGTACATTGAAGATCAATGGTTTACATTTTACAAAAAATAGTCTTGATATGCAAACACAACTTGATTGTAGCATGTTATCTATATAATTGTGTGTATTCTAGCTTTGCTCTCTCTGTCTATATATATATATACATATATATATATTTATTTATTTATTTATATATATATTACGACAGTGAGGGAAGAGTAGGGTTGCACAATGTGTGCACGCTCATATATATAAAACTAAAACATTTACAAAGAGGTCCACATATAATATGGAAATAATAAAATAAATAACAGAATACATAAAACAGGAATATAAGTTTACACTCCCCTCAAGTTGGAGCATATATATCAATCATGCCCAACTTGACCATCTGTGTGCAGAATTGCTTCTTCGCCAGTAGCTTGGTGAAGATATCAACAACTTGGTCTTCAAAACGCGTGAAAGGAGTGCAGATCTTGCCAGTAAGAATGGGTTCCTGAATAAAATGGCAGTCAACTTTAATGTGGTTGGTGCGCTCATGATAGACATGATTATTAGCAATGAAGATAGAAGCTTTATTGTCACAATGCATGGGTATAGCAGAAGAAGAGTCAATCCCAAACTCTTTTAATAGAGAGAGCACCCACAATAATTCACAGGCAGTATGGGCCATGGCCCTGTATTTGTGACACCCCACTATCACACAGACGATGGGATGACACGCGAAAATGTGTGAAACCACATCTTACCAAAAACACGAGTTAATTAAAACCGATTGCGGAAACATACGTACAGAATATTTGCAATCAGGCCCTGCAAGAAAACCATGTTATATATATATATATTCATCATCGCCTGCCTGATATGTTCACATATTAAAGCCACCAACTGTCGCAACAATACATATCTATTCATCACCTGTTTATACATGCTTTACAAGCCATCTCAGGCCATTCAACAAGATAAGAGATATACAATAGAAAGCCATCACAAAACATTTTTGTACACCTCTGAGGACCTGAGAGTACAGGGATGACATCTAAGACTATGAAAGACCAAAATAGTAGCATCCACCTCTTGTCGACTACTTCTCCTCTTGCTGCTCAGCGTGAACATCAGGGTCACCACCTCGATCAGCGCGGCTTCCTAAAAAGGTTGTAAACCAATTGGGTGAGACACACAGTCCACCGAGAAACATAACTCCCCGCCGCAACTACAAAACCTTATAAGATAGAAGCAGATAAAACATATAACTTGTTATCAGCAGCATATTGGGGAAGACTATATTATCCATCACCCTTACTAGGATGTCCACGAGGCCTGTATCCAGATTTTCCTTTATGAAACATGATTGACAAGATGAGCAATATAAGAACTTATCACAAGATATCATGATCGTAACTGTAAGCAGATAACTGAGTTATCTATAAGCATGGCCTAAAACAATATTTCATATTTTTCTCTGTGCAACATAAACTATACGGCTGTATTATGTTTTATTATGCCCTGAGGAAGTGAGCCTTCCCTACTCAAATCCAACCATTAGCTATGAAGCCCAATCTAGTTCCATACAAGTTCTAAGGAGATCCGAACTCCATGACCTCACCTCCTCGTGGTCAGTACACGAAGCATCAAGAAAGACTGCAGTCTTATGCTTATAGGGCCCCAGCCTCTGGGTCAGCTCCGCAAGCTACCCATATCTCTAGCTCACCTCATCATAGGTGCTAGTACATACATATGAGCCATGAACGCATCATGGTCATCATGATCACATATCCCGAGCCATGGGTCTGTTCACCATGCTCCATATATCCACAGTGGTACTATGTTCCTCCTATTTTAGGCTAGGGGAAAACCTTGCATATTCAAGAATATGCACTCCCGAAAAATTAACCTATTTCACCATCACCATGATACTGAAGATGATGGATCTATGGCCAGGGAAAACTACATGATATGTTTATCTATAATTAATTAGTATATTATAAGACAACTATTGAGGCAACCAAGTTATAAACATAACCTCCTAGAGTTACATCATCATTGCCATCATCATACTGTCCAGGGATCTCAATCCCCCATTGTATCAACCACTGCCTCTCAAGGCAACATAATCTTACATCAACATTCTGGGGACGCATCCCTTATCTCATCATCTGAGGATAACACCTCAACTAGGCACTCAGCCTTATCTCAGGTCCTCAGACCTATCCACCTGTTATCTCATTATCACATGGTGCTACTCAAGCACATCTATCTCATAGCTCTTATCAGACTATGAATTTATATAATATACCTGCATAGTTAGTATACACCTTTAGAGAGATAACTTAAGCCATCCTGGATCAACATGATTATTATGCTATCAAGTATACAACTACATCCATGATTATATAACTCATAAGTAGTATCAATTGTTATCAATCGTGATCATATATCATGCCCACACCTATGATCATATATATATGTCACATTATCATGTGTAGCAACATCATATCCTTCCAAGCATACCTGGTTCACAACCTATCATCTTATCTCATTATTAACATAGTTGCAAGATTCAAGGTGGTTAAACCATATTACTTATTTTATCATCAACGACAAAGATAAGATCACATATATCATCTATATATATTCCAGGTTATCAGAACCCTCACCCAAGCTCCTGCAACTCTCACTATAGGTATGGCGGGCAGCACCAACGCTCACCAAAAGATGTATCGACTAGGAGTTTTCTAACCCTAAGCAAGCTCACCACCATATCGGCTAACCAGCCCCATCACTTCACCTATCATGTAACAAAAGCCCACCAGCTCACATGGTGTCGGGCAAGGTGTATCGTGCATCATCACAGGGCTGTCGGCCAAAGGCCTATCGTGCATATAGGCTAGGGTTAGGGTTTCCTCTATCAGCCAAAGGCATATCGGGCACCAAGCCACCAAGCTCATCATAGCATATCGGCCAAGACCATCACAAGGAAATAGGGGTATCAGGCATCCTCACAACAAGGTGTGTTGTGTTGGGCATACATCAAAGTATATCGCCCAAGCCTCATCTCTACTATGGGTATCAGCTAAGGGTACCATATCGGGCACCACTCCATATCGCCCAAGCCTCATCTCTACTATGGGTATCGGCCAAGGGTACCATATCGGGCACCACTCATATCGCCCATCACCAGTGAGACGGGAAGTCGACCAAAGCTCATCCAAGACAAGGTCATCTCGGGCAGCACTACTCCAAGGTCATATCGTGTAAGGAACAACTCTACAAGGTCATCTTCAACCTCAAGCACAAGAGCACCAAACCCTAATTGATCAAGAAGATAGGCTCACCTCTCAACAACCAAGAGAGAGGGGTTTTTGTTCAACCTCTATCACAAATTAGGTAACCACAAGGATCAACCTCAACTTAGGTCATCATCTATCCAAAAGCTCACCTCTCAAATCCATGGTGAGAGGAGGGTGTTGCCCAAGCAACTAGAATGTAGACTCATCTCTCAACTTAAACGAAAGAGGGGTATTGCCTACAACACTAGAGCTCAAACTCACTTCTCTAGACCAAGGATAGAAAGGGGTATTGCTTATCAAGGAAAACCACAAACTATGGTTTGGCCAACTAGATCCAAAGGCATATAAATATCAACAACATCGACATCGACATGTACATAAAATCCATAAGATTAACAACACGTGCTAGAGCAAGAAACATAACATGCATAGCCGATTATAAGCATATATGAATCATGCATCATAAAGAAGGTAGTATAGATAGGGTTAGAAGTTATGTAACCCACCTCAAGCAAACTCCTCAAGCTCCAAAGCTCTAAGCTTCTTAGCTCCAAGCACACCACTTTCGGCCACCTCAAGAAAAGGAACAAGAACCGTAACCACCATGGCCGAAGAGTAGGCAAGATGGAGAAGAAGATGCTAAGGAGAGGAGGAAGATGCTTACCAAAGAACAAGACCCACCTAGGATTCGGCCAACAAGCTAAAGGAAGAAGAAGAGATCTCCACTAAGGGAAAGGATCGGCCACCAAGCTGTCCAAGGAAGGTGTAACATGCACCCAAGGAGAGAAGAGCAACAAAAGAGCTAAAGGGTTCCTAAGGAAAAGAAAGGCAAGATATATATATATATATATAGAAGAGTATCAAAGAGGAACCAAGGCAAGGTGTCGCCTTACCAAGGGACACATGTCCACACGTCTTGCCACCTTACAAAATGCATGCACAAGCCAAGCTACCCACTTATCCAAGGTTCGGCCACATGTCCAAGCTAGGGTGACGCAACTAAAGCAAGAGTGTCAACAAGGTCAAAGGGTGACACACTCCATCCATGGCCAACACACACTAAGGCCGACACAAGCTACCTTGCCTGATACATAGCTCAACCAAGAAAGGCAAGGCCCAAACAAGGGAAAGCAAGGCCCAAAAGAGCTCAACCAAGCCCAAGGAAACTCAAGACACGAGCCCAAACCTCCATCTTTACCTTAGAGGAAGCAAAGAGAGAGAAGAACATCTCTCAAGGTGACAAACTTGCTCTCCAACCCTATCTTTGGTTATTTTTCAAGTAGCACCTCCAACTCTCAACAAAGCACAAGCAAACCCTAATCACCACTAAAGGTGATTAGCAAGCAACTAAGCACAAGGTTTAGGCAAAACAAATAGGGTAAGCCCAAAATGAAGGTCAGGGTCCTTACAGTATTCAACTTCATCACTAGACCTGGCCACAAAAATTTGTTTTTTATTCCTTCAGGTAACAAGATTGCCTCCAACATAAGTACAATACCCAGAAGTAGATTTTTTGTCAGCTTTGCTTCCTGCATAATCAGAATCAGAGTTTCCTTCAAGAGAACAATGTCCATTCTTTCGGTAGTGAAGTACCTTGCCAGGAGACTTTTTCAAATATCTCAAAATATGACATAGTGTATCTCAATGACACTGTGTGGGTTTATCAAGGTACTTACTAAGAAGGCCCACTACTGTAGAAATATCAGCTCTAGTAACATTCAAGTAAATGAGCTTACCAATCAGCCTCCTGTACTTTTTATTATCAACAAAAAATGGAGAAGAATGATCATCCCAATTCACATTGGGATCTAGAGTAGTATCAACAGGTCTCACTCCAAGCATACCAGTCTCCTACAGTATATCTAAGACATTTTTTCTCTGAGACAACACAAGAGTATTAGAGTTTCTTAAGGCCTCTATGCCCAGAAAATACTGAAGCTTGCCCAAATCTTTGGTAGCAAAGTGCTTGCCTAGATGAGCTTTAGTAGCCTGAATACCAAGAGAATCACTGCCAGATATAATAATGTCATCAACATAGACAATCATAATAATAATACCAAATGAAGTCTTCTTGGTGAAAACAGAATGATCCACCTGAGATCTCAAAAACTCAAATTCAATCATATTTTTTCTCAATTTGTCAAACCAAGCACGAGGACTCGGCTTGAGTCCATAAATAGACTTTTTTATCCTGCAAACTTTGTGAGACTCCCCCTGAGCAACAAACCCAGGAGGCTGCTCCATATAGACCTCTTCTTGTAAATCACCGTACAAGAAGGCATTTTTCACATCTAGCTGCAGCAGTGGCCAGTCAAGATTAACAACAAAAGAAAGAAGATTTCTGACAGAGTTAAGACGAGCAACATGAGAGAAAGTCTCGAAGTAGTCAATACCATAGGTTTGTGTGTAGCCTTTAGCAACTAACCTTGCCTTCAGCCTTTCAACAGTGCCATAAGGTTGGTATTTCACAGCATATACCCATCTGCAGCCTACATGCTTACACTGAGGAGGTGAATCCACCAACTCCCAAGTATGTCTTTCAGCTAGAGCCAACATTTCCTCTTTCATAGAAGACATCCAAGCTGTACTCTTTAAGGCATCCTGAACATTCTTTGGAACAACCCCAACAGATAAGGCATATACAAAATTGCTAGAATGGACATTCAGATGATCAGTGGAAACAAACTGAGAAATACTATGATATGTGCAGGAATGAGTACCCTTTCTAAGAGCGATGGGTATGTCAAGGTCAGAAGTTACCTCAGGTGTAGCAGAACCTTTTGGAGGTGAAGATTGGTTTTCATCGGGGGTTCTTGTGTAGGAGGTGCTCTGTTCATGCGTTGATAAATAATAATAGGAAGAGTAGTATGCTCACTAGTCACAGTATCAGTAATACCAGGCACACAATCAGTAGTAACTGGCAGAGGAGAGGCAATAAGGTCAAGCAGTAAACTTTCTCCTCAATTAGAATAGTAAGGTGTATCCTCAAAAAATACAACATCACTGCTAGTAAACCATTTTCTAGCAGTGGGGATATAACATCTGTATCCCTTTTAGGTGTGAGAATACCCCAAAAAAATGTACTTCTCAGCACGAGGAGAAAGTTTATTAGAAGCTGGTCCAAGCAACCTTACAAAGCAAGTACATCCAAAAATCCAAGGAGGCACAATAAATAACTGAATATCTAGTTGAAGAACTTGAATAGGTATTTTGTTTCCAATCACAGATGATGGCATTCTATTTATCAGAAAAAAGCAGTCAAGATAGCCTCAGGCCAAAATGAGCGAGGAACATGAGTATGCATCATAATAGTCCTGGAAACTTCTAACACATATCTATTTTTACACTCAGCCACACCATTTTGTTGAACTGTATAAGCACATGAAGTCTGATGTAACACACCAACATATTTGCAAAAAACATCCACATCTTTTTTAACAAACTCAAGCACATTGTCAGTACGAAAAAATTTTACAGGCACACCATATTGTGTTTTCACCTCAGAAAAAAAGAATTTGATAGTAGACATAACTTCAGACCTACTTTTCATCATAAACAACCAAGTCGTCCTAGAAAAATCATCAATAAACAGAATAAAGTACTTGTGACTAGATAAACTCGGCACATGACAAGGGCCCCATACATCAGAATGCACTAAGTTAAAAATGTTTTTACTACTAATATGACTGCATCTAGGATAAACAGCTCTAGTCTGCTTTCCTAGCTCACATGACTCGCACTAAAAGCTACAAGTTCCAATATCAGAAACTAAATTATGAAGCTTTTCAGATGATGGATGTCCCAGCCGGTAGTGCCACTATAATGCAGAAACAGATGTAGATAGTGCAGAAGCCACATCTACTTTCTCTGCTTTCGACAAATGAACAAGGTAGTATAGTCCATCAGCACCCACATACCCCCCACCAATCTTCATCCTCGTGCAAAGGTCCTGAAAAACACATGAACCAAGAATAAATGTCAGGCTACACTGTAGACTTCTCAATATCTTGCTGACAGATAATAGATTCAGAGGAAATCGAGGTACATATAAGGCAGATTTCAGCAGAAACTCAGAATTAATATCCCCTACTCCAGATACCGCAGACTTGGAACCATCAGCAAGCATAACAGATGAAGGACAAGCAGGTTTAGATAATGTTTTGAAGAAAGATTGATTTCCTGAAATATGCGAAGAAGCACCAGAGTCTATGACGCATTTAGTACAAGGAGTAGAAGAAGAGGTACTCAGGAAGGTAGTGTCATAACCAGAATAAGTGGCAGCATGAGCTCCACTAGTCACAGCAGTAGACGACGAGCCAGCACGCTCAAGTAGAAGGCACTCCACCTTAGCACGGATGTAGTTTGTAGTCGCACCTGAGGAGACAGAGTTAGTTGGTTGAGTTGTTCCTTCCGATGTAGAAGGAGTAGAGTCAGCATCTACATTGGCCCACGCCAGCTTACCATATTTCTCCCAGCATTTTTCTTCAATATGGTTGAACCGACCGCAGAAGGTACATACGCACTGTCTTGGATGAGGACGTGTTGTAGCAGTAGGGGCAGCAGAAGGAGCCCCACAACCAGAAGCAGCATGAGCTTGTCCTACACCCAGGGGAGGGCGGTTGTCAGTAGAGCGAACACGGCCACGACCAATACCATGGCTGGACGTGGCTGCAAGTGCAGTAGATTCCCCAACATCAATAGCCAGTGACTGTGAAGACGAAGGCAGACGCTGAAGACGCTTGTAGGCACTCTGCAGTGACGGTAGAGGGTCACTGGCTCTGATACCATATGACAGAGACAGTGATTCTGGGAAGAGTAAAGTTGCACAATGTGTGCACCCTCATATATATATAACTGAAACATTTACAGAGAGGTCCACATATAATATGGAAATAACAAAATAAATAACAGAATACATAAAATAGGAATATAAGTTAACATATATATATATGTATATATATGTATATATATATATGTATATGTATATATATATATGTGTGTGTGTGTGTGTGTTACGACCCCACCTTCCGATAACCCCCAATTAAGGGAGACCGAGAGGTTGAAGCCGCACCCATAAATTCTGGATCAAAGGTTCGACATATGACCAATAATAATTATTAAATTCTAACAGACTATACTGAAAATGGTAACAAAATTTTTATTTATCATACCTTTGAAAAGATTGGAAATACTAGACTTCTAACCACAAATGAACTACTCTAACTAGTTCCTCCTTGTTCTTTAATTTTTGAATTCACATTGTGTCACTTTACTATTTGTACTTTAGGATTTGTACCTAAATCGCCGACAAACTAAACAACGGTCAGTTGAAAATGGTATGTGGGTGAAACAATTAATCAAGCAATTATGCTAACAATATAATCAAGCAATTAGTCTTTTTAACAATCAAGATTACATTTTACACCAAACTACTCAATCCATACTTATCCACAACTCTGTGTTGTCCCTATAAGGACTTATATGGAACCTCTCTAAGGTGACTTGATGGACTTACCCTCTAGGCAGCCAAAGTCTTTCATGACCTGGTGGATCTACCCTCTAGGTAGCCTATGTACCAGGTCAACCACTACGACACAGAGAGGCTCAAGGATTGAGCTAGAAGGCATATACATTATGTGATAGTCATATTCACTTTATAATTGCATGAACTAAATTCATCCAATAGTTAATTCATGTCATCGATGAAAACATCAGAAAAATCTCAGAAAACTAACTCGAGATATTCATAAGCGTAACCACGTACCTTTAATTGCACTTTTCAAGATAATAACCCAATCAACAAGCAATGAGGAAGAGAAATCCTGAAATAAAAGTACCAATTCCTTTTATTAATAATTATCCACTTTCATTATTCAATTTAGGATTTCAACTCCATAATTAGGGTTTCTTCTGGAAATTAGGGTTTTACTTCTTCTTTCATCATTATCATCCTTAATTTATCAATCTACATAAAACTCCTAATTTCTCATTGAATTTCCTTTATTAAACAACTGTTTTCCTTATTTCATAAAAATATAATTTTTATCTCCTTTTATCCCAAATTAGGGTTTCCATGCAAATTAACCCTCTTTTAAACATTATAATTCCAAGTTAAGAATTTTTGCATTCAAATAGAAAATTAAACTACCCTTATCATTATCAGAATCAAACTTGACGATTTGACCTATTGGTTTACCAAAATACCCTTTAATCATGCAATTAGGGTTTCTCATCAATATTTAATACACTTTATTAGCCAAATAAAGAACTTTTTCAAAAAAAAATGGAATTAGGTTCTGGAATTATTTTTATCATGTTCCTTGCATTTTTCTATGCAACTTTCATATACAAAGTTTTCTCATAGGATAATCCTAGCAATTACTATTAATTTCACAAGGAAAAGCTATTTTCTACAATTTGGTCAGAGAGGGGAATATACTGAAAATCGCCAGCCGTTCGATTGGTGTGCGCATGGTCCGTGCCTTGATCCGACGTCGTGCGTCGCGCACCTCCTTCACTTAAGCGCCTCGTAGCCCAGGTCGTCGGATCCCGCTAGTCCACGGTGGACCAAGATCCAATGTTTTCCGCCCAAGTTAGACCTGATCGTTATCTCGATCTAACGACAACTGCACTTCGTCCACTTCGTCCTCTGCTCTTCTACACACAGTGGAGCCGTGGCGGCACTCTCGCCGGAGCAAGGTCAATAGAGAGAGAGGGCGAGCAAGGGAAAGAAATACAGGGCCGGTCGCGATAGTGTTGACACCAGGGATCGATGGATCCTCTTTTATAGGCCATGGGAGGTCCCCTTTTAGGGTTCCCAACTCGGCCGCCACTCCTAATCCCAGCCCAATTGGGTGTTTCATGATTCTTGCTCAAAACCTGGTAAAACCAGGGTCCAACTTCTCCTCCATGGTCTCCCGGACTCAAAGGGACTCTGACCTTGAGTGCTCATGCATTGTATCAATCCGGAAAACAAGGGGAAGATCCCTCTGAGACGCACTACAGTCCGAGTCCCTTTGGGACTCTGGACGATGAACCCACTCTGTTGGATTAGAATCCAACGACCATCGTTATTCGTGTTCAACCAAAAAGGAAACAAATTCCTAATTAATTGAATTATATTCTCAACTCAAAGGAAACTTGGATAATTAATATCTCTTAAACGGTTACTCCTTTCTTTACCAAATTTTGAGGAAAGCTTTCTCATAGGTTTCTCTTCCTTCCCAAAAAATTTGGATTTATTATAATAAGGATTCGATTCCTTTTCTTAATATGCAAGTTATCATCATATTAATCACATTTTCCATCTTTTCCTTAATCCTTTTATCATTATTTCTTGGTTTTGAGTTCCTTGAACTCCAAGGTATCCATTATCTCGAATTCCTATTTTTAGGGAAATATTCCATATCTTTTTCCTATTTTATGGGATTTTCTTTATGTATTCATCAATTGTATCAATTTGGGCTCAAATAAAGCAAGGCCCATTAAGAAGCATACAACAATCATTCATAAAATCCATTGCAAGCCACATCACATCAATCATGAAAATTCATTTATCTTTAAATGAAATTTACAAAGCTTATTATATCATTTGGAAAAAATGAGGCTATAACATCCTCCCCTCCTTATAGGAATTTTGTCCTCAAAATTCAACAATCAAACAAACAAGTCAGGATATGCGTTTTCCATGTCCATCTTTAGCTCCCATGTGGCCTCATCCTCTCCATGGTGTTTCCAAAGAACCTTTACCATCTCTATATTCTTATTTCTGAGCTCTTTTACCTTAGTATCTATAATACGCACAGGTAACTCAGGATAAGATAGCTTTCCTTGAAGCTGAATAGGTTCAATGCTCAACACATGGCTTGGATCTTGCACATATCGCTTCAGATTGGACACGTGAAAAACATCATGCATCATACTATATTGAGGGGGTAACGCCAAATGATAAGCCACCTCACCAATCCATTCTAACACTTCAAACGGACCCACATATCGGGGACTCAACTTTCCTCTATTTTTAGCTATAGCTCGGAGTGGTCGGATTTTCAGAAAAACATGTTCTCCCACAGTGAAATGCACATCAGTACTCTTTGCATTAGCATACGACTTTTGTCGATCCTGGGTTCTCTTTAGCCTTTCCCTGATCAGAGAGACTTTATCAGCATACACTTGGAGCTCATCTGACCTCAACAAGGTCCTCTCACCAACATCATCCCAGTGAAGTGGTGACCGACACGGTCTTCCATATAGAGCTTCATATGGAGGCATCCCGATACTGGCTTGGTAACTGTTGTTGTAAGCAAACTCTGCTAAAGGAAAGTACTGCTCCCATGATCCACCCCAATCGAGCACACAAGCTCTCAAAAGATCCTCTAAAGTCTGGATTGTCCTTTCTGACTGTCCATCTGTCTGGGGTGATAAGCGGTACCGAACTTTAACCTTGTACCAAGTTCCTCTTGAACCTGCTTCCATAGTTTGGAAGTGAACTTTGGATCTCTATCAGAAATGATGCAACCAGGTACGCCATGTAAACGTACTATCTCTCGGATGTACAACTCAGCTAAATCTGACACCTTGGCAGTGGTTTTCAGTGCAAGGAAGTGTGCTGACTTGGTAAGGTGGTCCACCACAACCCATATTGCGTCATGACCTTTCTTGGTACGGGGTAAACCCACCACAAAATCTATGGTGATCTGTTCCCATTTCCATTCTGGAATCTCTATAGACTGCAAAAGTCCACCGGGTCGTTGATGTTCAGCCTTCACCATTTGGCACGTAAGACAACTGGCCACATATGCTGTAACGTCTCTCTTCATTCCTGGCCACCAGAAAAACCTCTGCATATCCTTAAACATCTTAGTAGTTCCAGGGTGTACTGTATACTTGGAACCATGAGCCTCTTGCAAGATACGTTCTTTCAGTGGTGAGTCTTCAGGAATCCATATACGATTCTCAAATCTGATTCCTCCATCTACTCCCAAAGAAAGATGAGTCTATGGCTTACTCATCAAGCCTTTCATCTTGTCAAGTTCCTCACTGGCCAACTGTGCTGCCACAATCTCTCCTAGCAAATCAGAATGTATTTGGATATTGGCTAAATGAACTCGATCACTTAACAGTTGAGGAGACCATTTCACCAACTCCTCTAAACTCTTCCACTGACTGGACAGAACAACTGCACACCTGAGCTGTTTCCTACTTAAAGCATCTGCTACGACATTTGCCTTTCCTGGATGATAAGCGATGGTGAAGTCGTAATCCTTCATGTACTCCATCCATCTTCGTTGTCGTAGGTTTAAGTCTTTCTGTGTCAGAAGGTACTTCAAGCTCTTATGGTTAGTGAAGATCTCAAAAGTAGCACCATACATGTAATGTCGCCAAATCTTCAAAGCATGAATAATGGCTGCCATCTCTAAGTCATGTGTAGGGTAATTCACCTCATTGGGCTTGAGTTGTCGGGAGGCATATGCAACCACATGTCGATTCTGCTCCAACACACAACCAAGTCCCATTTTGGATGCATCGATGAAGATCATGAAACCCTCATTACCTGATGGTAGAGTCAAAACTGGTGCAGTGGTCAACTTCTCCTTCAGTTCCTGAAAACGAGCCTCACAAACATCGGTCCACACAAACTTTGTATCCTTTCGAGTCAACATAGTCAAAGGCAAGGCAGTCTTTGAGAAATCCGAAATGAAACGTTGGTAGTATCCTGCTAACCCCAAGAAGCTTCGGATCTCGGAGGGGTTCTTCAGTGTAGGCCAGTCTCGAACTACTGACACTTTAGCTGGATCCACGTCGATTGTTCCTCCTGAGATGATGTGTCCAAGGAACATGACTTGGTCTATCCAAAACTCACATTTTGAGAATTTCCCATAGAACTTCTGCTTTCTCAAGATATCAAGGACTATCCTTAGGTGGTCTCGCTGCCGTTCTAGGTCGTTGGAATAAACCAAAATGTCATCTATGAACACTATGATAAAAGAGTCAAGGAAGGGTTGGAACACACTATTCATAAGGTTCATGAATACACTAGGTGCATTAGACAACCCAAAAGGCATAACCACAAACTCATAATGGCCATATCGTGTTCGAAAAGCTATCTTTGGAATATCCTCACTCTTGACCCTCAACTGGTGGTAACTGGTGCGTCTCCGCTAGTGGTTCTTTTTCACCCCACGAGGTCGGAGCGCACGGTGGATGGGAGTTTGCTTTCAATATTTATAAGACCTAAACTAACAACCTACGTCTACTAAAACACTACACCCGCAAGCGCACGGGGTCGTGTCATAGTATAGGAAGGTGGCAAGTATAGGGTCGATCCACAGGGAAAAGAGGGGGCACTAGAGCTAGGTTAGTTTGGCTAGGTTCCTACTACGGAGACTAGGGTTAAGGGTTTAAAGGTGGGTTGTTTTGATTGTTAAACTACTTATGAACAAACAATCAATTAAAGGCAGGAATGAAATCTAAGTTAACCCTAGACTAGATTAAGACTAAGCAGGCAAGAAAGACTAAGCTAGGTATGAAAAGGCAAGTTACACTAAGGCAAGCAAGAGAGCAATTAAAGAGCTAAGCTAGCATGAACAAGGCAAGAACAAAGCAAGAAGCTAACTAAGCAAGGAAAGAACTAATTAAGCTAAGCAAGCACAAAACTAGGGTTTTAAGCAGTAAAGAGATGTGTGGGCTGTTTAGGGGTATGAACTTATTACTTAAGTTGGGGGGTGACATGTGAACATTATGATTCCATTTAGATTATCCAAACCAAACAACAAGTTAGAGTCTAATGAATTAACCTAAGCTACTAACTGGCCATGGATATGCTAGGTTGTGTATAGGGGAACTAGTCCCTAACACCCCCTACTACCCTTACGAGGCTCAATTGGGTTAGGGATTAGGTTTAATCCAATTAGTGTCTAATCAAGTCTAGGTTTCTACATTAGACATTCCTAGGGCAATTAGGGGCCGAGGGTAGTAATGGGGGGGGGTGAAATTAGGGTTTTGGGCCCCAATGCCCCCACATTCTAGCCTTGAGAAGGCTCCATGCTAATTGCACTAGAATTATCCAATCTAGCTACTTAGATCTCTCACTTAGGCTTAGGGAGATTGATTAATATGTAGGAAGATGGGATGCAACCTAGGGATCCAAGAATTGGACCTAGGGGCAAATCCCAAAATTCACACATATAAGCAATTTGCCTAAATTCCTAAGTGATTTCACACACAAACCAACAAGCAATCTATGGAGAATGAGATGCAAATAGAACATAATCATTAACAAATGGAATTACAAAGTTTACATGTCATTTTCCCCCAACATGGTATCAAAGTAACATATTTGACCCCAAACAGCCCACCTAAGGGGGCCTAGCTACTCATGGAAATAGAAAATACAAAAAGAAAGGAGAAGAAGATAGAGGTGGCCATGGAGCTCGAAGTAGTGGTTGTCAATCCTCTCTCCAGCAGCAGCAGGTCGACCTCCTCCTTCTTCTTGGATGGAATGGAGTGAAAAGGTGGTGGGAAGTGGATGGAAGGCTTAGATATGGGGGGTTATGTGGTGGAAATGGTGAAATGGAGTGGATTTGAGGTGGAGGTGAAGGGGAATGGAGTGGAGGTGACAAAGGGGCGAAAATGGAGTTCTAGGCAGCCAACCTTCGACCCTCAGCCGCCACTAGGGCATATATAGGGATCTAGGGGGTCTAGGGTTAAGTTAGGGGCAAAATAGGTAAAGCAGTGAAAAATTGGTAGATTTTGTGAGTAACACGGCCGTGGTAGGTCACCACGGTCGTGGTGGGTAGGGTAGACCACGGCCGTGGTGTATGGGCACGGTCGTGGGTTTATTAGATTGTGGATATCACAGGGATAGGTTCATGGATGGCCACGGCCGTGGGGAAGTCACCACGGTCGTGGTGGGGACCTTTGGCCACGGTTGTGTTGAAAACCACGGTCGTTTTGGCCATTTTCATCAATTTCTGGGGGTTTTAGCCATTTTTTGTGCTTGGGGCATGTCCACCACGACCGTGGGGGGTGTACCACGGTCGTGGTGGTATCTCTCCCATGCTTTTGAGCCTTGAACTTGATCATCCATGGAGGGTATTGCTTCAAAACTTTCTTTGACCACTTGGGGTAGGTTGGAAGTGGTTTTGGCTTCATTTTGGGCTCCTCCAAACCTGCGGAAACCCTAGATTGGACCATCCTCTTTCCATGCCATCAAGTAGTGGACAAAGTACCTATAAAACATGCAAAAAGCCTCCATAAGTGCATTTGATAGAAATAAGCATATTGGGGGAAATAACATGTAATCTAACAAGTATAGATGTGGCTGAAATGCAAAATGACACAAGATGAAGCCCTAAAATAGGGCTGAATCACCACCCCAAACTTGAAACATACTTGTCCTCAAGTATGCTCCAACTCAATCTCTCTAAAAACTTTCACAAAAAGAAATGACAAATGCAATATAAAAGATGATTGTTGTTGAATGGGATCAAAGATGACTAAGTACATGCATTTCACCTCTCTCCTCTCCTTCTTTCACAATCCAATCATGAAAAGAGCACAAAGCATATGAACTTCAAATATAGCGCATAGAATACACAAGTTATCCATATTTCTTCCATTAAGTTCTGGGTAAACCGTTTCATGGTGGCGTTAATCAAGAATGACTAGGAGTGTTGTTTCACATTCATGCATTCAATCTTATATCTCAAATCACACCAAATGACCCACGTGGCTGCGGAAAAGGGTAAAATGAGCTAAGTTTGATGTTTCCTAGCTCAATGGGTATGAAAGTGGAAGAAAGGGTTGCGGTAAGATTTTTGGAGTGTTTTTACACACTCATCTTTTCTTTATTTGAATGCTCTTAAACAGGAGCATCATTTTATTTTCTTTTGCTTTTTGCATTTGTTTTTTTCTTGCCCTTGGTGTAGATAGGGCACATGGTAGATAGAGTGAAGCGGGGAGGTAGAGATGTGGCCACCCCAAACTTTTAGAGGTGGCCACGGCTGATATGTGCACTTTGGCATCCTTTAATGAGGCGGAGGGGTAAGAAGATGGTGAGAGAAAAGTCGAGTCAAAGGGGGGTCATAGGTATGATTCTCCACATAAGACGTCTTGCATGAACATTAATCCAATACTTCATCCTAGATATCACACCACATGAATGAACAAGATGAAATCGATATATCAATTCAAGTGATTCCACAAACACTAAGCATTCAAAGCTTGCTCGAATTCATAATTCAAGCAAATCATTCACAATCATAAGAGAGGTGATGCACATGTAAAAAGTCAAGAGTTGATACCATTTAGCAATAAACAATGATAAGTCACTTGCATTTGTCAAAGGTCATCATTTTTACTCAAAATAGTAGAGATTGGGTCAAAACATACTTTTAGGCAAGAAATCTCAAATTTGGGCAAAATTGGCCAAAA
The DNA here is from genome assembly GCA_963693085.1 of Alisma plantago-aquatica. Taxonomy (NCBI): domain Eukaryota; kingdom Viridiplantae; phylum Streptophyta; class Magnoliopsida; order Alismatales; family Alismataceae; genus Alisma; species Alisma plantago-aquatica. The sequence continues at coordinate 1,714,657,491 of OY856409.1, read as the reverse complement.
TGGTGCCAAGTTGCCTTCAATCACTTCTAAACTCTATATTATTGAACTTAAAACAGTAAACAAGCAAATACTAGCTATAACATGCAAGAATTACTAAAAATCTACATGATATTCAATGCATGGCAAAAAGAGAAATTTTTTAAAAATTACGCAAAAATGGCAAGAATGTAAACTACATGGCATGCAAGGATGCAGTGAAAAGAACATGAACAATAAAACTGAACTGAAAGGCAAAGGTGGAACAAAATGACTAAAAGAGAGAGATAGGGTGGTGCATACCTCCCTACCACCCCAAACTTTTGAATCATGCTGTCCTCAGCATGAAACTAGAGCTTAGGGATAGTAGGGTGAAGATCATGGCTGGTGCGGAGTGTCAAAATGTAGGTCACCCAATTGTGGCTTGTGGTTGACCCTCGCCACGGTCGTGGTTGATCTTCTAAAAACACTGTAACTTTGGCCAACTTGATGCAATAATTCCCACGGCCATGGCTGGGTGCCACGGTCGTGCTTGGCCACATGTGCCACGGTCGTGGTCGAGCTCCATGGCCGTGGTGAGGGTGCTTCTTCAGTTTTCTCACTTCAAGAACTTGAACTTCACTTTTATTTGTTATTCGGCCGCATATTTGATTTAAAGACCATGATGTGCTTCTATACCCTCTCTCTCTATTGTCTAGCACCTAGGTGGGTTGCCTCCCACAAGCGCTGAGTTTCTTGCCTTCAGCTAGGCTTCATGGTGATTCTTCAAAATTCAACCATTTGGAATCCTCATGTGTCCATTCTTGCAAAACATGCATCCTTCCTTTGCACTTAACCTCGGTCCCTCATCTCTTTGATCACAATAATCATCATCAATGTCTTCACCCTGTTGTCCTTCTCTCAAATGCCCATTTGGACTTGTGAAGCGATCATGTCCAACATCCCTATCTCGGACTCGCCGGGTTGGGGTCTTGTACATGTTGATGTTAATCTTCATGTCCATGAATGAGACTATCATGGTGCCACTGCGCACATGAATGTCGGCATCAGCTGTAGATAAGAACGACCTTCCCAAGATGATGGGAATCTTCCTATCCTCCGGCTCCATGTCAAGTACAATGAAATCTGCCGGGAACACTGCGCCTTTTTCTTTATCAATCATCACCAAGACATCATCCACTCTACCTCTAGGCACTTTTATGGATCTATCCGCCAACTGGAGAGTGCAATGTGTCGGCTTCAACTTGCCTAAGCCCAACTCAACATAGACATGGTATGGCATCAAATTCACACTAGATCCCAAATCAAGTAAGGACCTGTCTATGCGATGTCCCCCTATGTAACTAGGTATGAGTGGGGCTCCTGGGTCCTTTCTTTTCACGGGAAGTGAGTGTTGTATGATGGAGCTCACTTGTTCGGTCAATCTCACTTTCTTTGGAATCCTCCCCGTTGACCTTCTTTTCATGGTGCATAGGTCTTTGAGACACTTGGCATATGATGGAATTTGCTTGATTGCATCAAAGAGTGGAATGTTCACTTTCACTTGGCGAAACACCTCAAGAATATCAACATTGTGCTTTTGCCTCCTTTTCAATTCCGGTGGCTCATCTAGTGCTTCTACGAATGGAGGATCACTAAATTTTTCCATATTTGCATGAACATGAGGCAGAACACTAGGGATAGTAGGACCTGCAAAAGTGATATGTGGTGGATCACATGGAATCCCAAACTCAGCATGCGGCATCGCAATATCATCCTCAGCAATATCAATCACAGTATCACCACTTGGCTGCCTTTGCTTTGCTGTATCAACCTTTCTTCGACTTGCGGGCTGCTCAAGAGTTTTCCCACTCCTTAGAACTGTCACGACACTACCTTGCTCATGGTGGAGAGGGGGAGCATGTTGTGGCTGTGGAGGAGGTGGAGGTGACACTTGGGGTTGAAATTGAGGTGGAGAAGAGAATTGAGGAGGAGGAGAGAATTGGGGTTGGAAAGTGAAGTTTTGGGAAAACTGGGGTGGTGAAGGTGGTGGAGGAGTGTAAGGCTGGGAATAGCCTTGGAAGGAGTGAATGGGGTGTACTTGCATGGGGGGTGGACTGTAGAAAACTTGTGAAGAGGGCATGGGTCCACTTGCTTCATTGTAACTTAAGATGGGTTTTGAAGCCAATTTTTCTTCTTGAAGAGCAAGTGTGGCAGAGAGCTGCTCTATCCTTTCTTCAAGCCTTGCAACATCTCTTTGAACATCTTCAAACACTTTCAATCTAGAAAGAACCTCTTCCTCAAACCTTGAGCTGTATGTGGGACTTTGTGGTTCTTGGTAGCTATAGGAGTGAGGTGTCTTCTTTTCTTCCCCATAGAACTCAATAGAATTGACCGGGTGGCAAGGAGCATTCGTCACCTGGTTCTTCATGAAGCTCACCATGTCACCAAGAATCTTCATCACTTGCGGGCTTGATTCCTCATGAGTAGGGGATGTCACACCAAAGGCATACCCTCTTTCATTCATCATGCTAGAAGCTCGAATTCTTGATCCTTCAGCCAACTGCTCAAACAAAGGCCATATTTCCTCAGGTGGCCTAGCCATGAAGACTCCCCCACAAGAAGAGTCAACTGTGTCTTGGTCCTTTAGAGACAAACCAGAGTAGAATGATTGAACTAGCTGCCACAAAGGGATCTCATGGTGAGGACACTCTCTCAAAAGCTTCTTGAATCTCTCCCATGCAGTGTGAAACTGCTCATTTCCCATTTGACTAAAACTGGTCACGGCACGCCGCATTTGTGTCAACCTTGCTATAGAGTAGAATTGTCTCAAGAAAGCATTCTTCATTGTTTCCCAACTCATGATGTCCTTTCTTGAGTCATACCAATCTTTAGCTCTATCTTTGAGGGAGAAAGAGAACAAGGTCAACCGGATTGTATCATCACTGGCCGTCGGCGTCCTGAAGGTGGAGCATACTTCAAGAAAGGAGTCCAAGTGCTTGTAGGGGTTCTCACTCTCCGAGCCGTAGAAGATGGGAAGGATCCCAAGAAGACCTGGAGGAATAGAGAATTGCTCCCCTGGCATTTGATCAACCCTTCTAGCAATTGGCGATTTATAGTTGCTAGGCATGAAGTAGTCTTGAAGTGGCTTGTGAGGTGCATTTTGGCCTTCCATCTTGTTTCCTCCCGAATGGCTTGTCACATGCACAAAGCACAACCAAACAAAAGAAAGTAAGTTAGTAAACCAATATACACAAGTAATGCAAAGAAAAATGAATAAAGAATAGCAATGATGAGGGCAGTAGGAAAAGTCAAAGCAAAACTAACTAGCTAGTCCGAGCGCCTCTAATCCCCGGCAACGGCACCAGAAAGCTTGGTGCGTCTCCGCTAGTGGTGATTTTACACCCCACGAGGTCGGAGAGCACGGTGGATGGGAGTTTGCTTTCAATATTTATAAGACCTAAACTAACAACCTACGTCGACTAAAACACTACACCCGCAAGCGCACGGGGTCGTGTCGTAGTATAGGAAGGTGGCAAGTATAGGGTCGATCCACAGGGAAAAGAGGGGGCACTAGAGCTAGGTTAGTTTGGCTAGGTTCCTACTGCGGAGACTAGGGTTAAGGGTTTAAAGGTGGGTTGTTTTGATTGTTAAACTACTTATAAACAAACAAGCAATTAAAGGCAGGAATGAAATCTAAGTTAACCCTAGACTAGATTAAGACTAAGCAGGCAAGAAAGACTAAGCTAGGTATGAAAAGGCAAGTTACACTAAGGCAAGCAAGAGAGCAATTAAAGAGCTAAGCTAGCATGAACAAGGCAAGAACAAAGCAAGAAGCTAACTAAGCAAGGAAAGAACTAATTAAGCTAAGCAAGCACAAAACTAGGGTTTTAAGCAGTAAAGAGATGTGTGGGCTGTTTAGGGGTATGAACTTATTACTTAAGTTGGGGGGTGACATGTGAACATTATGATTCCATTTAGATTATCCAAACCAAACAACAAGTTAGAGTCTAATGAATTAACCTAAGCTACTAACTGGCCATGGATATGCTAGGTTGTGTATAGGGGAACTAGTCCCTAACACCCCCTACTACCCTTACGAGGCTCAATTGGGTTAGGGATTAGGTTTAATCCAATTAGTGTCTAATCAAGTCTAGGTTTCTACATTAGACATTCCTAGGGCAATTAGGGGCCGAGGGTAGTAATGGGGGGGTGAAATTAGGGTTTTGGGCCCCAATGCCCCCACATTCTAGCCTTGAGAAGGCTCCATGCTAATTGCACTAGAATTATCCAATCTAGCTACTTAGATCTCTCACTTAGGCTTAGGGAGATTGATTAAGATGTAGGAAGATGGGATGCAACCTAGGGATCCAAGAATTGGACCTAGGGGCAAATCCCAAAATTCACACATATAAGCAATTTGCCTAAATTCCTAAGTGATTTCACACACAAACCAACAAGCAATCTATGGAGAATGAGATGCAAATAGAACATAATCATTAACAAATGGAATTACAAAGTTTACATGTCATTTTCCCCCAACATGGTATCAAAGTAACATATTTGACCCCAAACAGCCCACCTAAGGGGGCCTAGCTACTCATGGAAATAGAAAATACAAAAAGAAAGGAGAAGAAGATAGAGGTGGCCATGGAGCTCGAAGTAGTGGTTGTCAATCCTCTCTCCAGCAGCAGCAGGTCGACCTCCTCCTTCTTCTTGGATGGAATGGAGTGAAAAGGTGGTGGGAAGTGGATGGAAGGCTTAGATATGGGGGGTTATGTGGTGGAAATGGTGAAATGGAGTGGATTTGAGGTGGAGGTGAAGGGGAATGGAGTGGAGGTGACAAATGGGCGAAAATGGAGTTCTAGGCAGCCAACCTTCGACCCTCAGCCGCCACTAGGGCATATATAGGGATCTAGGGGGTCTAGGGTTAAGTTAGGGGCAAAATAGGTAAAGCAGTGAAAAATTGGTAGATTTTGTGAGTAACACGACCGTGGTAGGTCACCACGGTCGTGGTGGGTAGGGTAGACCACGCCCGTGGTGGATGGGCACGGTCGTGGGTTTATTAGATTGTGGATATCACAGGGATAGGTTCATGGATGGCCACAGCCGTGGGGAAGTCACCACGGTCGTGGTGGGGACCTTTGGCCACGGTCGTGTTGAAAACCACGGTCGTTTTGGCCATTTTCATCAATTTCTGGGGGTTTTAGCCATTTTTTGTGCTTGGGGCATGTCCACCACGACCGTGGGGGGTGTACCACGGTCGTGGTGGTATCTCTCCCATGCTTTTGAGCCTTGAACTTGATCATCCATGGAGGGTATTGCTTCAAAACTTTCTTTGACCACTTGGGGTAGGTTGGAAGTGGTTTTGGCTTCATTTTGGGCTCCTCCAAACCTGCGGAAACCCTAGATTGGACCATCCTCTTTCCATGCCATCAATTAGTGGACAAAGTACCTATAAAACATGCAAAAAGCCTCCATAAGTGCATTTGATAGAAATAAGCATATTGGGGGAAATAACATGTAATCTAACAAGTATAGATGTGGCTGAAATGCAAAATGACACAAGATGAAGCCCTAAAATAGGGCTGAATCAGTAACCTGACCTTAAGTCAATCTTGGAAAAGACTCAAGCAGACTTCAACTGGTCAAACAGGTCATCTATATGGGGTAAAGGGTATTTATTCTTAATGGTAGCTTGATTGATCATCCGGTATTCTATGCACATTCGAAGCGACCCATCCTTTTTCTTTACAAAAAGAACTGGTGCTCCCCATGGTGATGTGCTAGGATGGATAAAACCCTTGTCTAGCAATTCCTGCAATTGTTTCTTCAACTCGAGCAACTCCGCTGGGGCCATTCTATAAGGTGCTCGAGAAATAGGGCTTGTTCCTGGAGCTAGCTCTATGGAAAAATCCACCTCTCTTTCGGGAGGAATCCCAGGTAGATCATCCAGAAAAACATCAGCATAGCTCTTTACTACCTCTATCTCCTCTAAGGGTTGCACCTTGGTCTCGGGTTCGGTAACAACTGCTAGGAATGCTTGACAACCTTTACTTATCATCTTTTCTGCCTTCAAGGATGATACATACAGGCTGGTGGTGGCATCTTTTCTACCTCTAATGAAAAAACATGGGTGACCTGGTTCTTTAATGATCACTTTCTTCTCCCTACAGTCAATATGGGCCCTATAGGTATAAAGCCAATCCATTCCAATGATCGCATCAAAATCATTCATGTCAAGAAGGATAAAGTCTGTAGGAAACTCATGATCTCGATATCTCACAGGTAACACCGGCATTTTCAAAAGAAAAGTAAAGATACGACCACTCGGGGTTGTAACATCTAAGACATATCCTAAGTCCTTGATATCCAAACAAAGCACAGTTGCAAGATTTCTCGAAATGAAAGTATTAGTAGATCCAGAGTCAAACAAAGCTTTTACATTATGTCCCATGACTTCAAGCATGTCTACATCATGTTCACCATACATTAGACCATTACATGCTTAACTTTTAAAACATAAAGAAAACTCTAAGGGTTATTACCCTCAATCAACCAATTAGCATTAGCTTGAGCTTCTTCATTTTCAATGGCGAACACTCGAGCTTGTCTTCTATCTCCAGCAGGTGGTGCTACAACTACAGGTGAGGCTGCTACTAGTGCTACAACTGGGCCTAGTCCTCGGGGATCTGGTAGGGGACAGGCAGCTTGGATATGTCCCTCTTGATTACAGCGGTAATAGACCCTCTTCTTATGGTGACACTCACTGAGATGCCCTTTTCCACAAGAGCGGCATCGGGGTCGGTTGCTTTCTTGACGAGGTTTCCCCTTTCCTCCATATTTTCCTTTAGCTTGATGACGTCCTTGTCCTTTCTTGTGATTATTCTTATGACTCTGAGTTCCTTCAGTGAAACCCAAATACCCCTTAGGTGGAGGTTGAGCAGGCATCACAGTCCTTTCCATATCCAGAGCAATATTGTAAGCTTCTACAAAGGTTTTAGGTTTGCTTGCCATTACATGAGGCTTGATAGCAGGATGAAGTCGCTCTATGAAATGATCCACCCTCCTTTCCTCATCCATTTTGTACCCAAAATGTTCCAGGATGCGAAATTTCCGCCCAAAGTCCGCCACAGAGGAATTTCCTTGAGTCATGTTGGTGAATTCTCTTTCTTTTTCCTTCTTAGCAGCAACAGGGACAAATCTGGCATTGAAGATGGTCTTGAAATCAGCCTATGCCATTGGTTCTTTAGTCAGATCTCGTCCAGTGATGTGAGTCTCCCACCATATCTTAGCTGCTCCTTCCAGGAGGTGAGCAACAAAGAGAACCTTCTTGCAAGGCTGCACTTCAAGCATGCGGAATCCATTCTCTATTGCAAGCACCCATGCTTCCGCCTTGTCAACCACCTCAGATTTATCTTCTCCCCAGAACTTCTCTATATTCAGCTTGACAAAGTCTAGAATGGTGGCTCCTACATGGGGACGAACAGGATGTGGTTCACCATTCTCATCTCTAGCTATGTCTCGAAGGGCCAAAGCATTAATAGCCTCTGTCAACTTCCTTTGTTGCTCTAACCACAAGTTATCTGGAGCGTGAATCATCATAGTCGGTTCTGGTTCACCATCTTGGTCCTCTTCCATCTTGGCTTCTTCCTCATACACATGTTGCTCATCATATTCTTGGTCTTCTTCTTGGTTCAGGTTACTGAAAGGTACCGGCTTAGGGTTAGGGACTTCATGAGTGGTTTCTTCGGGTCTCTTTCTCTTCTTAGAGGATTCTCCATCAAGGTTCCTCTTTTGCTTTTTGAAAGACCCCTTTCCTTTTCGTGGAGGCCAACCACTCCTTGCTGGGTTCCCAGAGCCCTCAGGAATGGCAACAATCTTTGTACGAGCCATCTACATAAGCATAACAAACAAACCTTTAGTTTACCATTTAAACTAGTTATACGTATGTTCAATGATATCTCATTACATATCTTTTATTAATTTGATGGAGGACCCTTAAGCCTTAACTTTCATGCCCAAACCACATGAGTGTGGAGAAGAGAGAGAAAAAAATCCTACTCTTAAAACCTTAATAGAATATGAGATAAGGAGTGATGAATAAGATGAGAGAGTCCTAAAGGTATCTTATTTCGATTCATACCCTAAGACTTTGGCCAGGCAGTCACACAGATCTGGGAGTCCTCGTATTTCGACTAGCGGTGCGGAGGAAAATCTTGCCAGCCCCCGGTCGTGATCCTTTTCTAGACACCTCCATCTTTCGGATAATCCTCTAATAACTCCCTTGGGTTTTATGGAGTTTGTAAAATTTAATAATTATTAATGGTTAAATGAAGAACCTAGGCTCTGATACTAAATGTTACGACCCCACCTTCTGATAACCCCCAATTAAGGGAGACCGAGAGGTTGAAGCCGCACCCATAAATTCTGGATCAAAGGTTCGACATATGACCAATAATAATTATTAAATTCTAACAGACTATACTGAAAATGGTAACAAAATTTTTATTTATCATACCTTTGAAAAGATTGGAAGTACTAGACTTCTAACCACAAATGAACTACTCTAACTAGTTCCTCCTTGTTCTTTAATTTTTGAATTCACATTGTGTCACTTTACTATTTGTACTTTAGGATTTGTACCTAAATCACCGACAAACTAAACAACGGTCAGTTGAAAATGGTATGTGGGTGAAACAATTAATCAAGCAATTATGCTAACAATATAATCAAGCAATTAGTCTTTTTAACAATCAAGATTACATTTTAAACCAAACTACTCAATCCATACTTATCCACAACTCTGTGTTGTCCCTATAAGGACTTATATGGAACCTCTCTAAGGTGACTTGATGGACTTACCCTCTAGGCAGCCAAAGTCTTTCATGACCTGGTGGATCTACCCTCTAGGTAGCCTATGTACCAGGTCAGCCACTACGACACAGAGAGGATCAAGGATTGAGCTAGAAGGCATATACATTATGTGATAGTCATATTCACTTTATAATTGCATGAACTAAATTCATCCAATAGTTAATTCATGTCATCGATGAAAACATCAGAAAAATCTCAGAAAACTAACTCAAGATATTCATAAGCGTAACCACATACCTTTAATTGCACTTTTCAAGATAATAACCCAATCAACAAGCAATGAGGAAGAGAAATCCTGAAATAAAAGTACCAATTCCTTTTATTAATAATTATCCACTTTCATTATTCAATTTAGGATTTCAATTCCATAATTAGGGTTTCTTCTGGAAATTAGGGTTTTACTTCTTCTTTCATCATTATCATCCTTAATTTATCAATCTACATAAAACTCCTAATTTCTCATTGAATTTCCTTTATTAAACAACTGTTTTCCTTATTTCATAAAAATATAATTTTTATCTCCTTTTATCCCAAATTAGGGTTTCCATGCAAATTAACCCTCTTTTAAACATTATAATTCCAAGTTAAACATTTTTGCATTCAAATAGAATTTTAAACTACCATTATCATTATCAGAGTCAAACTTGACGATTTGACCTATTGGTTTACCAAAATACCCTTTAATCATGCAATTAGGGTTTCTTATCAATATTTAATACACTTTATTAGCCAAATAAAGCACTTTTGTAAAACCAAATGGAATTAGGTTCTGGAATTATTTTTATCATGTTCCTTGCATTTTTCTATGCAACTTTCATATACAAAGTTTTCTCATAGGATAATCCTAGCAATTACTATTAATTTCGCAAGGAAAAGCTATTTTCTTCAATTTGGTCAGAGAGGGGAATATACCGAAAATCGCCAGCCGTTCGATTGGTGCGCCCGTGGTCCGTGCCTTGATCCGACGTCCAGCGTCGCGCGCCTCCTTCACTTAAGCGCCTCGCAGCCCAGGTCGTCGGATCCCGCGAGTCCACGGTGGACCAAGATCCAATGTTTTCTGCCCAAGTTAGACCTGATCGTTAGATCTCGATCTAACGGCAGCTGCACTTCATCCTCTTCATCCTGTGCTCTTCTACACGTGGCGGAGCCGCGGCAGCGCTCTCGCCAGAGCAAGGTCAATAAAGAGAGAGGGCGAGCAAGGGAAAGCAATACAGGGCCGGTCGCGATCGTGTTGACACCAGGGATCGATGGATCCTCTTTTATAGGCCATGGGAGGTCCCCTTTTAGGGTTCCCAACTCGGCCTCCACTCCTAATCCCAGCCCAATTGGGCGTTTCATGATTCTCTCTCAAAACCTGGTAAAACCAGGGTCCAACTTCTCCGCCATGGTCTCCCAGACTCAAAGGGACTCTGACCTTGAGTGCTCATGCATTGTATCAATCAGGAAAACAAGGGGAAGATCCCTCTGAGACGCGCTACAGTCCGAGTCCCTTTGGGACTCTGGACGATGAACCCGCTCTGTTGGATTAGAATCCAACGGCCATCGTTATTCACGTTCAACAAAAAGGAAACAAATTCCTAATTAATTGAATTATATTCTCAAATCAAAGGAAACTTAGATAATTAATATCTCTTAAACGGTTACTCCTTTCTTTACCAAATTTTGAGGGAAGCTTCCTCATAGGTTTCTCTTCCTTCCCACAAAATTTGGATTTATTATAATAATGATTCGATTCCTTTTCTTAATATGCAAGTTATCATCATATTAATCACATTTTCCATCTTTTCCTTAATCCTTTTATCATTATTTCTTGGTTTTGAGTTCCTTGAACTCCAAGGTATCCATTATCTCGAATTCCTATTTTTAGGGAAATATTCCATATCTTGTTCCTATTTTATGGGATTTTCTTTATGTATTCATCAATTGTATCAATTTGGGCTCAAATAAAGCAAGGCCCATTAAGAAGCATACAACAATCATTCATAAAATCCATTGCAAGCCACATCACATCAATCATGAAAATTCATTTATCTTTAAATGAAATTTACAAAGCTTATTATATCATTTGGAAAAATGAGGTTATAACAGTGTGTGTGTGTGTTTGTGTGCATACACACACAAACACATAGACTCACACACATACACACACATATAACAAAGGGACCCAAGTTTGAATCCTTGTTGTCGTCTTGATTTACCACTCTCCCGGGCGTTTGGCCTCCGACACGAGCGTGGGAGACGTGGAGAGAAATCTTTCTCTCTTAAACCCATCTATAGAAAGAGAAAGACAAAGACAGAGGATGATTATTCAGTGATTTCTTTGATTTGGTCCGTCCAAACTGGGGAAAAGTGTTGTGGGGAGACCCACTGAAGACTATACTAAAAGGAAGAATAAGGAAGCTTTCGAAGAAGATTCTATCTATCAAGGCTTGGAAAGCTTCAAGTGGTAGCTCCATTGTAGGGGGTAACCCCTGTACTCTTGTTCCTCACCTTATGCCACTTTTTTAGTTCTAGTTACTCCATGATTATTATTATTAATTCATGATGATCAACTTTTTGTGTGCATCACAACTCATTATGAGATAATATATATGTATTTTCTTCATAAATGACATCTACTAGTCATATGATGATTGATAATTCTTAATAATCCAAATTGTCTTTCCTGTTTCACTAATTGTTTGTAAATGCTAAGTAGAATCAATGGGCACCACTCTATCTATCACAAAGTAGTACCTTGTTAGAGATAAGGGTTTAGTGGAGGCCAATTTGGAGCTTTAATTTCTATTATGTACCAGTAAATAAACAATCATGAATACCATAATCTCCTTATTTGTTTAACTATTGTGGAGTTATGGTTCTCTTTGGGATGCTCCTGGATATCTTAGTCTTTAGTGCTCAAATTATTAGTTGAGAGACGAGTAGGGATGTTTTTGTTGAGTTTCTTTCTTTCTTTATGGACTTGACCCAACTCTATATGTTTGAGATCCAGATTAATAAGGATGGAAAGAAGTGACATTTATTTTATTATTGATAGTCAAACATCTCTATGTATTCAAGATGAGGGTGTACCCTCATTTAATGTGTTGGTAAAAGGTATCAACCGGGTCTAGATCTAGCCCACAACTAGTCTAATTATATGGGTTTCAAAATGGGGATATCAAACCCAGGTATGACATAGCCCCATGTCATCCCTACCTTCAATGTGAATCTATATCCGTTGTGTAAGCTGGGTGCATCATTGCACTCTCATTTGTCGTGTTGACAAAGTAATTGTATGGCCCTAGACACAATGCACAATGCATCTCACTATGTGGTTTTGGACACAAGAATAATAAAAACCAAATGACCTACCCTGATGTCATCACTAACGTTAATATGAATCAAACTACATTTTCAATCAAATCTGGACCTGGAAATTTATTCTCATTTAAGTGGTTGGTAAAAAAACATTTTTTGGGCCTAGATATAGCCCAAAACTCGTGTTACTACATGGAAACTTGGAATTCCGATCTTGCTCATGACCTTCTGGAAGTACCTCTCGACACTGAATCCACCTTGCTAGTTCTTCTAGCATCTACTATCCATATAAATAAGAGGCAATTTTACTTGACTTCCAATGTATATTTATAGAAATAAGAGACAGGTTCACCTACCTTCTAATTATCTATTACAGTGGTTAATTATTTTTCATTTTTTTGTCTTTGAATGGATGCTTATCCTTTCAGCAACTAACAGTTTGGCTAATATTTATGTTTTGGGCAGTTTTTTACTTTTCCTAACTATTAGGAAAAATATCAACAACATATGTTACAAAATCATCAATAGCCAACATTTAAGCATCAAATCTATTTTTTTGACTGGATACAACTAGTGTGTTTTTCATTTTGGCACAGATCATATCATCAAAGATGGTCCAGTTAGTTGTCTTTTTTGATCGGTCTTTGTTATCTCGAGCAATTTAGTTTTGCTTTTTTAATTTTTTATCAGCCGCTAATCGAGCAGAAATACAAAGGTAGTAATTGTTGGAGTTGTCATTCGACCAAATATTTCAAATTTTAGTTTTTTTTATTTGAGTCTTTGAACAATTGTTTATTTTTTCAGCAACTCACAGTTTAGCCATTTTATCTTTTAAGCAGCTTTTTACTTTACTAGATTGTCACAAAAAATGTCAACAAGCAATTTTATAAAATCTGTCATTGGCAACCAGTCGATGTTTTTGATTGCTATCTTTTCAGCCCAGATTATGTCGGTAAAGTTTGCCCATTTTCAATCGGTCTTTATAATTTGAACAACTTGTTTTTGCTAATTTTATTTTTGATCAACTGCTAATTGAGTAGAAATACAAAGGTAGTAAGCATTGTCATTGTTATTCGACCAATATACTTTAAATTGCAATTTTTAACTGTTACTATCCATATAAACAAGAGATTGTTTTATCTAGCTTCCACCTATTGTTTTATAGAAATAGAACCTGATTTTTAATTGTCTATTTGGCTAGTTATTTTTTTATCACACTTTGAGAGAATCTTTATCTTTCAATAAATGACATTTTAGCTAATGTTTATCTTTTCAATAGATTTTTTCTTTCCTGGAATGTCACGAAAATGTCAACAAGAAATTTCACAAAAGTGTCATTGGTCGGCTTTGAATCAACTAATCTAATTTTTTGACCACATACATGCAGAATGTTTATCTTTTTCGCCCAGATTATGTCAATAAAGTTATCCTAGTTAATTGTCATTTCTAATTGGTCTTTATAATCTCAAACAACTTATTTTATCTCTTTTTTATTTTATGTTAGTCTGTGATCAATCAAAAATACAAAGGAAGTAATCATTGTTGTTGTTATTCGACCAATACACTTTAACTTTTATTTTCTTTATCGAGTCTTTGAATGAATGTTTATCCTTTTAGAAACTGACAATTTAACTAATGTTTATTTGAAGTAGTTTTTTTTCTTTTCTTAATTGTTACCAATAAATCTCCACAAGTAATTTCATAAAGTCTTCGTTGGCCAATTTTTAATCAGCTAGTCTAATTTTTTGACCTATCACATTTAGCATGTTTATCTTTATACTCAGATAATGTTGAAAAGTTATCTCAATCAATCATTGTTTTCATTTTGTCTTTATAATATCAGATAGCTTTCTTTTCCCCTTTTAATTTTTTGTCAACCACGAATGGGGCAAAAATACAAAGGTAATAATTATTGTCATTGTTATTTGGCACTATAATTAATGGTGATAGTTGTTGCATATTAAATACCTAAGACTTTAAGTCTAACCCAAATCTCACTCAACCTGACATCACATGCTGCAAGTGGTGGATTACATATGAGGTGATGTGTATGTCAAACCCATAGTAAACATGGTGAGAAACTACCCACAACTTTAGTCAAGCATAATTGGTCATTAACATGTTAATGAAAACAATACATAAATTGTTTTATGATTGTAACCTAGTAAGATATAAAGTCAAAGTTTACATTTATTCACTACCTCGTTTCATTTTTTAATACATAACTATACATTATCATCCTCTTCATCCTCTCAAGTTGAAGAAGATTCCATGTACTCTAAGGGTAGATTTTACAAAGACAAGTCCTCCTCCTCCACCCAGTGCTTCAAGTGTGGAATGAAGGGTCATTTTAAGGAATACTGCCCATAAAGAAAAAGACCCTCCATCACAAGAGAAGAGAAGAGAACCACAAGAAGAGGGATGAATGTCACAAAATCTCAAGTGACTGCCTCAACTCAATCTCAAGTGAAGACTCTAGTGAGGATCTAGCTCAAACTCTAGTGAAGATGGAGATTGCCACTTTTCTCTAATGGCAAGTTCAAATGAAGACGCAAGTGAGGTACATCTAGACTCTTTAAATAAATCTTTAATTGCTATCATTCATGCTACTCATAGTTTTCTATAAGAAAAAGAGTAAGTTTACTAGGATGATCATGAACATGCTAATATTTTCTTGCTAGATGAAAACAATGCTTATCTTACACAAGTAGACTCTCTTAAACTTGAAAATGATAACTTGTATGATAAGATTAGATTTTTAGAAGCTCAACCTCTTTTGCATAGTTCTAGTGAAGAGCATAGTAACATTGTGAATTCTCTCATGCTTGATATTGATGTTCCTAAAACTGGAAATGAGGACACTAATTTTGTTTTGCAAGGATTGGAATTTGAAAATGGTATATATCTTCCTAAGATTACTTTGCTTGAAAAATAAAATACTTCCTTGCTTGCTAAAATTGATGTCTTTGAATATTGTTCTAGTTCCACTAGTAGAGAGAATAATGTTGCTGCTCTTCTTAATGATACATATTCTTATATGACCAAAAATCTTTGCTTAAAAAGTGATCTTTTACATGCTAGTGATGATATCAATCAATTATCTACTACGATTATTTCTCTTATGCATGATAATCGTAGTCTGGGATCTTCTATGTAAAGAGTCTTAGATGCTAAAAGGAATCTTAATCAAATCCTAGACCATACTACCAAACAAATGGATAGAGACTGTATTGTATTTGTTTCTAGCCAATGAACAACAAAGACAAAACACCTTCAATTTTAAGCGTTGAATCCTTTCAAACATTGGGAGATCATGTAATCATTACAATAAAATTGGTCATTATTCCACATATTTTCCTTTTAGGAAAGCACCCAAGAGCAATATGACCTGGGTTTTAAGCTAACCCCTCCAGAACCAAAAGTATGATTAGGGACCATTTTATTTTTCTTATTGAAGGCCAAGTGCAATTAGATTGACATGAGCTATTGATTTGTGAATTGACTTCTCAATCCACGAGAAATAAGAAAGGTGACATGTGTAGGGGGTGACAATAAATGGAAAAGAAATGGTAAGAATAGAGGTAATATTATTCTTTCTCATATCTGGTCATTGCTTGTTTTTGCCAAGTTAGTATGCATTATACGTATGGTTTTTGAGTCAAAAGTGGTAAATCATGATTCTCATCACTTTCTTTCTCAAAAACTATGTTTTATGTTTTTAAAGTGCATTCCTAACTTATTTATACATGTTTGGAAATGACTTATATTTTTATCATGACTCTAGATATGCTTTTGCGAAACATATATGCTTTTGGACATCAACTTTTTTGGTCGAGTTTTCCTATTAGAAACTCGACCGACCAACACCAAGGTGTTCCCAATAACTATTGTTAGGCAAGAATTTCAATCCAAAAACTCGACCGAAAACACTGTACACTGAATACACAGTTGGTTTTATGGATGAGGATTTCCCTCTCAACTAGACTTTCTCAACCAATCGCCTTATTCTGTAGCACTCCTTTTGGTACCTTTTATATGTTCTCATTGCCATGCTTTAAAATTACCTATCATTCACAAAAATCTATCTTTACAGTTGTTTTAAATTGGTATTTTTATATCTTTCAATTACATATCATGAGTTGTTATACATGTTTCGATGACGATCTCTTTGAATTTCTTGGTTGTGTCTTAAATTGCTTCCTTTGTGCTCTACTTGCTACATGTATCTAGTTGTATATCTTGTTTTGATGAAACCTTGAGGTTCTTATTGGTAATCATCTTTTTTTAATGATTTGCTCGCAAGTAATATCCTTTCATTCTGCCTATGTTTCATGTTTTTTTATTGGACATTCCTCTACATCTACTCATAGTTTGTTCTTTAACTTGTGAATATTTTGCTATGACCTAGATCCTACTAGTAGTCCTAACATGTGATACCATCTACTAATAGTCCATATACATGTAGTTCTATCCTTGTTAATATTTTTACCAAGTGGTATTCTACTATATGCTATGATTGTATCTTGTTTCATACTCAAGCTTGTTCCTTGATTTTCTTATCTACTATCTTGAGTTACTTTCTTGCATAGTATTGCCTCGCTTATTACAAGAACTATATTTAAGGTTGTCCAAATGCATGTCTTGATTATGTTTACATATACTGCTTGGACAAGCCCTTTATTTGCTTTCTACTTTCCATTCTAACATTTGATATCTCCTTATTCTAACATATTTTGATTTAGCTCTTTAAACCCCCACTTTTTGAAATGACAAAGGGGGAGAAGGCGTGTGTTATTTTAGTTAGGTAGAAGGCATGTGTGAGGAGAAATCATGTCTTATGTTAAGGGGAGAAGACAAATATAGAGCATATATGAGTAAAAGACATAGTTTCTATAAATATTATGAAAGTTAGCCTTGCAGGAAAATGACATCAATTGAGGAGTATGAGAACTCCATGAGCATCAACTAAGGGAAAGCATATGAACTCAGCTCTTTTGGGACCCCTGCATTTCTCCAATGGTATGATTTTACTTAAATTTCAAATACATTTATGTAATGGTTTGCATATTCTATTAGGGAGAGAATGTTGACTCAAGGTCAATGTTGACTCATGGTCAAAATTTGACTAAACCCTTATTTTGATGATGACTAACTATCCACTTATTTGTGTCTAATGCTTCTACTCGAGTGAATTCATATTAGGTATAGACACACTCCAAATGCCCTAACTTACGCATCCTAACTTGGAGAAACGAAAACTCAAAATCAATACAAGTGCACTTTTGTGGAATATGATGCAAATCCTTTAGCATCATGTTGTAAATCACTTGTAATGACTATATGAATTATAATTAAGCTTAGAAAAAATTAGAATCACTTAAATTGAATGTTTAAGTACTTTGATGACATTTTCCAAAATTCATTATTGGGTGTTTTGCGGTTGAGTTACTCTTGTGACAAACTCAACCGATCCCCTTACTAGATTTTGAAAATGTTATGGTTCAGTTGAGTTTACCACACACAGAACTGGATTGGTCACTGCACTAGAAAAAAATAATTCAAGTGTTAGTCGAGTTTCATCTAGAATAAACTTGACTAATTCTTCAAATCTATTTTATCGAATAGTACAAGTGGTCGAGTTTCCCAAAAGTAATTGACTAATCTCACTATACAAAAAGTGTAGAATAAGTATTTCTAATTGATGGAGTGTTGTAAAACTCAATAAAATATCTATTGCAGCCCTAAATGTCTAGTATTCATCCTTAAGTGTTTTTGTTGGCTAGTAGGAATCCCCCACTATAAATAGGACCCCTTAGGTTTCATCTCATGGTTAGCCAAGAATTATGAAGGTCCCTATGCTATAGTTCAACACCTCCTTCCACTCTCTAAACTTACCCACTTGCTATATCCATTAGAGTGAGTAGGAGATTTGTACGGGAGGTAGTCCTACATGTATATCTTGTGAGGCTCTCACTTGCTTCACATCCCAATCTCTCATTTCTACCATGAAGATGAAGATGAAGGTTCTCTCTCTTGACTAAGAGAGGTGAAGAAGTTCAAGATCAAAGACTTGGTGCAAGAGTGAGTAAGTCCTTGGTGAAGGCGGAAGACTCCTTGTACAAGTGGGTAAGTCCTTGGTGAAAGTTTCTCCTTGGTGAAGGTAAAATTCATGGTAGAAGATATAAGAAGAGTGGGTAATGCCTTGAAGGTTGAAGACTTTTGCCCGAGTGGCTAAGTCTTTGGTGAAGTCTAAAGACTCGGTGCAATGTGGGTAAGCCCTTGGTAAAGTTGAAGACTATTGGTCTTGGAAAGGTAAGTCATTTTGTAGGTTGTTGGCACCCTTCTCCTTAAAGAGAAAGTTGGATATCCTAGGCCCAAAAAAATAAGATCTTATTGTATCTCTTAGAATCGAATATAATGGAAGATGTAATGGTTGCAAAATCTTAAAGTTTGACCTCTATAGATAGTGTATTTATTTATTCCGAATATGAAGTAAGGAACCATTATACATAACTTGAGTTCTTGTGCTTGCTCAATCTCTCTCTCCCTTTCTATGTATGTTTAATTGTACTAAAATTCCATATTGAGGACCTTATATTTTGATATATCTTAAAGGTCTAATGAATTTGGTTTAACTTTCTATAGCTCTATTCAACCACCAGTAGAGCCTATCACCTATATATCCAACAAAGATGACAAACAAGATGAAACTCACTATATAGTACTAGGGGAAAGCGATCCAGGATAAGATCGATGTGCATTTATTTGATGAGAATCCTACTAACAGTGTAGGTGTTTGTAGAGGGGACATATTGGGTATACCATACATTAAGATGGTGTGGAGGAATAGTTCTACATCTCAAGTTTATTTTTGGGATTTTTCATGGAAGGAGGGATAAAAGATTCAAGGATCCTATGAGATCTATTTTGTTAGCACATGACTGGCCTGAAGAGGGACATGATGAATATAAACCCTTCAATCAATTAATATATATATATATATATGCAAGTTAGTCCACTTGATTGTCATTTAGAATTAGCCTTTATAATCTCGAGCAACTAGTTTTGCTAATTTTTTATTCAGCTACTAATTAAGCAGAATAATACATATGTAGTAATCGTTGCTGTCATTTCTTTTCGAGCAACATACTTCACTTAATTGTTTTTAGTCTTTTTCCAAAAGTTGACGACAAAGATTAATATAAGGTGATATTCAAACAAGTTGGTTCAATACAACTTACTTCCGTTAAACTTATATTTGTACCTTTTTATCATCATTTAGCCGTCAAGCTTGCTTTTACTAATAGTTTTAACAAATTGTAAATGTGTGATTGAGCAACAACGAAAATAACAAGAACCGAAGCAAATTGCTCAAAGATTGTCTAAAAAGGACAACCAACCCAATAACTTACCAAACACGTTTTGCAAAAATATAAGCATGCCGATAGAAATGCTCGCAGGGCCATTGCAGACACTTTAGAGGCCCCGGGGCGAAGATAAAAAAATGGGCCCTCTGTATACTGTTATTTAACAAATTTAAATAAACACATGTTTAGTCGTAATTGTCAAAACTAGCATATAAAAAAATAGAACATGTTCTTACAAATCAAACTAAAAAGAACGTAAAAATTAGATATAGATATCTCCTTATTAAGCTTCACTCATCATATGAAATGATTTCTTCGAGCCTTTCTAGATGCAAAATCTTGAATAACAATGTCAACATTAATATTTCCCAACATATCGTTCTCAATGCATAACATTGCCAAACCGTTCAATCTTTCTTGAGAAATTGATGATCTATGGTAGTTTTTTAACAACTTAGCTTAGAAAAACTCCTTTCTACAGATGCTACTGCCACTGGGATTGTAAATAAAATATGATAATCAATTGAAATATGCGGAAAACAATATGCATCTTTCACAAATTCAAGAACTTCAATAGCAGACTTTTACTCTTCAGGAAAACTCACCTTTAATACTTTCAACTTAGAAAAAAAAGTCATCAAAATTTATGTTTGATTTACTTTCATGAGAAAAAATAGCATGAAACTTAGTGAAACATGCCTTTAGGGTAGCTTCATCCTATGATTTTAAAATCTCAGAGTTATATAGGAATCCAAATGTATTTTTAAATATCTTCACTTGCTCAAATCTCTCCTTCAAAGAAGAGATTTCCATATCAACCGCCAAAAGTAATTCACTTGAAAAGATTCTTTCTCTGATTGAATAATATCATAAATATCATCATCATCATTCTCATCAAATTTTCTTTTCCTAATAATGCGACGCTTAACTTGAAAAGTTGGCTTAGAATTCATCTCAGAGGAAATCTCAGTAGCAACAACAATACTATAAGCAAATCCTTCATCTCTGTATTTTTTAAAAAAATATGCCATATCTTTCAATAACTTAACAGTAGAATCAATGCAAATGGATTTGGTTTGCAACTTATTACTTACTATATTAATAATATATAAAATATCATGCCAAATAACAATACCCAACAGAAACTCGAAACTCTCGATCGAGTAAACCAGATTGTTTGCTTCACTTTGTGTCTTAGCGTCATCATGAGACTTGGATAATTCCAATAGATCCAACCTGGTTTGAGGAGCTTGAAATCTAATAGATTTGACACTTTTAATAAGACTCTCCCAACGGGTATTGGACAGTGATTTAATAGTCAAACCTGAGACATTGTCAAGCAAACACTTCCACACTTTTGGAGAACTTACAAATAATATATATATACGTTGTATAATTCCAAAAAAAGAAACAGTCGGAACACAAGAATGATCCATATCACTAATAGTGAGATTAAGACTATGACAAGCACAAGGCATATATAACACTGGGATTTACATCGAGTAACCACTTTTTCACACCTTGGTGTTTGCCATTCATAATACAACCGTTGTCTAATCTTGACCTCTCACGTTCTCCACATTAAGATCAAGAGACTCAAGAGCATTTACAAGTTCATTTAAAAGCCCTAATCCAGTCGTATCATCAACTTTCAAAAACTCTAAAAAGAACTATATTTTTATTTCTAACTAGACATGTTCACACATCGTACAATGAGAGTCATTTGTTCTTGGTGGCTCACATCAGGAGTACAATCAAGAATTATGGAGAAATATTTAGCCCCTCTATTGATGTTCAATATAGAACTCTTAATATTGTGGGCTAAAAGAGACATCAACTCATTTTGAATTGAATGGACAAGATAATGATGGTGAATCTCATGATCCACAATGCATTGAACATGATCTTGCATTGCTAAATCAATTTCTAGAACCATTTCAAATATCTCCAAAAAGTTTTCATTGCTATCTTGGAAAAGTTTGTCATTTGATCCTCAAAAAGCCAAATTACATTTAGCAAGACCCTTAACGATGGACACTATTCTTAATAAAACTTGTCTCCAACGCTCTTTATCCTTTGAAATTTCTTTCTGCAATTCTTTATCAACAGTTTGCTCATTGCTAAATCTTGTTTTTAATTCATGCCAAGTGCTCATATTAGTGAGATGCTCGATGCTATTGTCATGCTCTTTGAGTCTCTCACTAACATGTTTCCAGTCTTTGAACCCATTATGAGCTAGTGTACTTTTATTGTTCTTAGACTTGAACAACTTACAACAAAAATAATAAATTTTATCAACATGTTTTGAGTAAACTAGCCACTTCCTAACACGAGTCTCTCCATTGCTCAATTTTTGAGAATAATAAGCATATGAGAAGTTCTCTTATTGTTATCTAAAGGAAACACAAGATTCAGTTCTCTTTTAGGGCCTTCTTCAACTAAAATATCCCTAACTTTTTTGTCAATATTATTCCAATTTAAGGGATCATAAATATCAAAAGGAGAGAGATGTTGCTTAACACTGTCTAAATTGCCAACATTCAAATCAGTGACCTCAGTATCATCCTTAACCTCATCAACATTTTCATTCCTAATTACATATTCAACTTCTATAGTAACATGATCATCATCATTTACTATTTCATTAGATTGATCAAGATTATCAACATCTTCAGAAGTTCATAGGATAATGGAAATAAATTTATCAAGTACACCTTTCTGAGTAGTTAGAAATTGCCCATCTTCCTTCTTCTTTCCTCTTTTCTCACTTCCGGATAGATATTTTTTCAGAGGCATGTTGAGTAAACCTCACTGTCAAACATAGAAGACAACCAAAGTAAAAGATTAGTGATGAGTTTATTATATCATTTTAAAAATTCATGTAGTATCATTGCAACATCATTGTTTAAGAAAGCCAACACATGAAGAATAGCAACTAAAATATACCTTTTTAGTTGTTTGGACGTTTCCAAATACGAAATAAAAATAAGTTGAAGTGAATATGAGAACAAAACCTTTATTTTCTAATAGTAGCATGTTCTGATTGATTAATTTCAATACACACGGAGGCAAGAGACAAACTAGTAGAATGTGATATTTAAAACTAAATCACAACCTAGTGACCAAGTATGTCACAATTATTAATTAATAATTTTGTATATTGTGGCTCCTATTGTTTGTTGTAACTAGAGTTTTTAAGAAAGTTATTTTTCTGGAACTGAAGTCCAGTT
Source organism: Alisma plantago-aquatica (assembly GCA_963693085.1). Lineage (NCBI taxonomy): Eukaryota > Viridiplantae > Streptophyta > Magnoliopsida > Alismatales > Alismataceae > Alisma > Alisma plantago-aquatica. The sequence goes on along the minus strand of OY856409.1, from coordinate 1,714,634,762 downwards.
CCTGGAAATTGAGTTCAAATGATCGGTTTAATAATTGAGTTTTTAACAGAAGTTGCTTTATATGGTTCAGTCTCTGCATTCTTATTTCTTATATATATTTCTATCTTATTTTCTAAAAGAAACACATTCAATAGAATAAACGTAGAGTACTATTCTGCCTCTAGATTTACACAGTCGTGTACAAATAGATTATTCAATGTCAGTAGATATTCAATAATAGTCGCATTAATCTAATCTATCTAACAACTACTCCCTGTCACCTGGATGCATATGCGATAGATTTTAGAACTATGAAGGAGTCCTTCTCAGTTATACATTCAAAAGAAGACTGGAAAAATAAATCGTATACAACAGAAATAGGTTATGAAAGATAATAGCAATCTGCCGCCGAGTAAGAACGCATGCGAGTCAGCAACTAGGGTAGGAATGAGCGAAGAGATTTGCAGTCCACTTACAATGAGCTAATCGAGGACTTAGCCAACGAAGTTTGTAGTGCAAGATGCCAAGATCAAGCCAGAATTATATATTATACCTGAACCTCCACTGTCAATTCCGGATTGTTCGGTATGGATGGTCTTTTAGGGAGAAGAGCAGGGATCCTTCTCAGTTCTCGCCCCACGTCTGCGATTATAGACAAAAAAATTGGCAACGGGCAGCAAGAGGCATCGTGGTCCTCGTGCACGTCTGCGGAGCAGGAACATCGGAGTCTGTGGACAAGGAGAATAGGAGGTGCCGGACATGCACAATGGAATGAGGTGTCATGGACTTCTGCGGAGGAGCAGTGTTGCCGCTACAGCAGGGTCCGCCGAATGTGAACAAGAAAAACGAATGGGAGCAGAGAGCGTAACCGCCGAAGGGTTAGCGGAAATTGCAAACGGTATAAATTGGGAGTTCAGAATAGCAAAAGATGTTTAAAAAAATATAATTATGGGCTCCCTCTTTATTGGGCCCCTGGCCGTTGCCCAGGATGGCCCCCAATGGGCCGACCCTAATGCTCAAACCATAAATTATAAAAAAGTAAAATAATTAGCATATAAAGACGGTTATCATTGATATGCGAGCAACATGTTTCAAATTAATTTTGTTTCAAATTCTATTTACAAAATTAAGGCTGATGTGGGTGTTTTGTATTATTCGAAAGAAAAACAATTTTGTGAGTGCAACTTGCCTCCAAGTTTTTTGTCAGTTGGTTTTTTTTTTGAAAAAAGTGGTCATTCTATTCATCTCGTGGCCTAGGATCAAACTTGAGATCTCTTGGTTACATACCAACGGTTTTAACCAACTTGGCTGTCCTAACTCAGACATTGTTAATTGGTATCTAAATACCCTTATTTTGTTACCATTGTTATTAGAGTAATTTTAGTTATTTTTAATGTAAAAAATATAAAAGCGGGTAAATGGGTTGGCGATCGACGCTTTAGATGATTTTTTCATTCTTTTTTCCTAAAATCAGTGTCAAGAGTTGGTGTCGCGCAATAAACAACTTCATTCAGATGGTATGCACTTTTTTCACTTGAGGGATAATCAAGCGGCTTCTTTTAGTTGCAATTTAGAAGAACAACTTATAAAAGCGTGACAAGGACTGGTATCGAGAGCTTCCCAATAGTATAATATCAAAACTAGAATTGTGATGATAAATTACAGAAATAGTAGGACAAGATACGTGATTGTAAATACATATATCTTAGAATAGTTGTAAATAAGCATATCTCAGAGTATTTAATTACTAATCAGATAAGTTTCTATTCGCAAAATGTCGTGATAAAATATATTTCAGCAACCGACTTCAACTAGTTACTATTGAGTAAATAATATAATGTATAATACTAACCGCAACCCACATGCTCAGCACGTACTCTGTTAGTAAAGAGAGAACTCAAGTCACACCTTAGAAAGAACAGAAACCAAAAAAAGACAAGAGGGACAGAAAACATGAGCGACGGCAAACCCCTTCCACTGGGCAGTAAGGTCCCCATTGATGACGAGTAGAAACCCAAGTGACACCGTTGGTTCCGATAGATATGTTTCTAATTTTATCTGTCGTCGTTCGCTTATCAATACCTGAAAAAAGTACGCATACTTGCCACATACTTTAATGTAATGCCATCTACCGCGGGATAATTTTTATATTTATGGAACTACCACGGGATAATTAAGACGGTCATTTTGCTATGGCTAACCTTCTGCGCAATCCAAAACCCATGATGGAATTCAACAACCAGGAGTGAGGAATCATGCATTTACTGAGAGCGGAGCAGAGCAGAGGACAAGGCCTGGGCACCTGCTCCACAGGCATTGTCGTGCCTTAAGAAAAGAGGAAAGCAGAAAACGTCACACGGTCAAGGCAAGACCGCAGCAACAGGAAAGTAGAGAATGTCATACAGATACCGAATCCGTACACTAATAAATCTTCCCCACCAACTTCAGACGAAGTGGTGATCTCAGCTATCAATTCCGGACACCTGCTACCACTTGCAAAGTTGGTCCCTTGAGACAGGGATGCAAGAGACACCAACATATTTCTATGCAAGCCTGTTTGTTTCTTTCTAAATGGGACCGTATGTATTCAATTAGGGAAAAGTGGGGTATTCAGATCTATTCCCCATCAAGAAAAAAGAATAGTAAATGATCGTTTTTGCCTTACATTTCTAACTTATAAAAATGCACTCTTGTCACACACCCCACAAATAGATGTGAGACCTATATAGCTAAGATCCTCTTACATTGAGTTTCTCTTCTGGATTGCTAAACTCGTTGCGTTAGTAATCAATTTTTATCCAAACACAGCATCATATTGTCATTATGTAGATCAATAGACCATATGTGTTACGATGAATTCTTGCAACTCTAAATATATCCGCTCAGCATACATTAGAGTAGATCATTTATGCTAGAGGTTCTCATACATATACATCCGTAAAGAACATATGACTCCTTATCAATGTTGAAAATGACTTGGCATGGGACCGCTCTATCAATCCCACGAAAGGAAGAAATACACGTTCATTGTCAAGAAATGTAATCAACAACAGAGAACACAAATAATTGCATATACCACGCGAGAAGTGAATCGGAAATACAAAATAAGGAGGAGAAGTAGGCTCAGATGCCTTCTTGCGTTTAAATCTACACCTTGAACCAGTTGGAACTTGCTAGAGTACACTTTCTTTGCTCCTAGGTGGTGTGCATCAAAAGTTCTATAATGAAGACATTCAAGTTGGTCGACGACAAAGATGTTTTCAAAAATCATCTTGTATGACCTACGATCAAGATCACCTCTAGATGTGTCTGTTACGTCTACACTTGGCAATAGTCAACAACATGGTTTGCCACCTTATTGGATGGTTGGAGCCACTTTTAAATGGTTTCCAACTGATTTGAAATCTTACAGTCTTCTATATGATGTGTGATTGACACCCACCATGTGTAGAAGACGTGCGTGTTACTAATTATCATGGTGTGTGCATCAAAGACACGTGGCCCCAACTCAAGCGCTTCAATTTCAGAATCAACATGGTGTGAGTAGGATCAACGTCAACTTTAGAATCAACATGTTGAGTAGGATCGACACAATGTGTAAACTATTTTCCACCTCCACTATGCCACCCAACCACAATATCAATACAGAAGTATACCCTAGAGACCATAAAGGCTACATGGAAAAATTAAAAATATAAATTGATCGTAATTATCATCATTCAACCAAGTATGCAAGAAAAGCGCAAATAAAATTCATTGAAAAATTTATCATACACATACATACAAAAAAAGACCTAGAGCGGCAATTGAGTGAGTTGTGCCTTTACAACCTCATTGAGTTGGTGTTTGTCCCCTATTATCTTCTTTCTTGTTGTTGTTGAAGGATCCATCATCGAGCTCTTGTGTGGAAGTTTACTTCAGATTCATATGTGACTTCATTTCTATCTCCCCCTTTTATACTCTATTATCCCTCTTATTGGTGTCCACCATTACCTTCACATCACTCTTATTGAGAGTGGCAAACTTTTCTTCCTTCATGCAAATATTTCTCTCTCCAACATCCCTATTGCTGGTTTCTAAGATGAGGAAATGTGGCAAATTCCTTAGGAGGCTTATTTCCCAACCATCTGATAATCACTTTATAAGACACAACACTCACGCCTATGTTCAATGTTCTGTGTTCCCTTCTCAACAGATGTTGGGAAAACACTCTTATGTTACCTCCACCCTTTCACTGATTGGTACTATTAAAAAAGGTCTCATGGATCATCACCCTAAGCTTGGTGAAAATCTCTACTCCTTCACCTCCCTAGAGAAACCATCCCCAAAACCTGAGATTAACCTCCAATATATACTCCATTGAAATAATTTACCAACATGATGGAACCAATTTCCATCAAAGGCATCACTTTTTCTATCACTTAGAGTCACTCAAAACCATAATTGGTCCCATCTTGGTCAGGGTTCACTACTGTAAGAAAGTCTTATGGGTACTCTTTTTATGAGACTCTCACCATTTTCATTTGTCTTCACCTTGGTCTTAGTCAAGACTTATCAAACTATGGATGGTGAGAGCTATTTGGTCCCTTGAATCGGTCCTATCAGTTGGAAGGAGGTCATTTTCCATTGTTGGGATGGTAAGGGTAACCACCAGTCCCCTATGGAGAATCTTAGGGGTGACGACCAAACCATTAACCCATTGCTTGAATACCTTAATAGAAAGATTCATGAGGATGATCCTTTTTTAGATTCTCTTACTACTGAAGATGTAGTAGGAGGATCCTTCCTTAGATTCTCTTAGTGCTAAAGGTCATCACCTCTCAATAGCATGCGGCCCTAAAAGATGACCTCTTCCTTCTATTTTGCCCAGATGATTCCTTGATTACTTCTTCTAAGAGGAGACCTCAGAGTATAAACATTTCCAACAACCCTTTGTGATTATCTAGGTTGTAAAAATCAAAATAGGTGAGCACTCTTACTCTACTCTCTATAGTCATTATCACATAGTTTCTAAACGTAACTCTTTGCAAACCAAAGTGGAAAATAAATTCTTAATTTAAAATATTGGTTAAGGTTATGTTTAGATACCCATGGAAACAATTTTCCAAACAGATAACCATCGTGAGAAAAGATAATTTCGGATACATTGTAATCATGTGGGAGATTAACATTGTGGTTGTCAATATCATATATTCTGCTTCAACTACAATGGTATAGGGCATTTGTGATAGAGTGAGTTTTGTCTTAATTTTGAGGACAAAATTTCTTATAAGATGTGTAGGATGTGATGGAGTGAACTTGTAACGACAAACGTCATCATTAAGATAACAATTTCCATCAACATGCGGAAACGATTATTAACATCAGATTACTAAAAATCACTAAAAAATAAAACCTTTTGCAAAGAGAACCATTCTCTAAGAAATTCTTTCAACAAGAATCAATGTATTACATATACAACATGGTTCATCATGTACAAAACATGTATCATCTCCTCTCAAGGGATTTATATACATCATTACTTTGCTAAAAGTACAATAACTAAAATCCTTGAAGCATTCAAACCAAAATCTCAGATCGATTATAAGACGCTAACTATTGACTCGTAGGACCTGAGAGTACAGAGACGACACATAGGACTCTCTATATACAAGCTTGACAACTAGTATCCCCACCTGGGATATTACTGTTGTTCTTGATGCTGTTGCCGCTGCTCTTCCCTTGTTACAGGGTTTCTGCCTCCTTGTCTGTGTCTACCTAAAAAGTTGGATACCATGGGGTGAGACATTTTATAAAATTTCCCCAACGAGAGATATAACTCTTCGTCGAAAACATTGTTATTGCAATTTAAAAGAAATAAACTGAGCAGTGGAATCATATATTTTAACAGTAGATAAATCCATTATCTATGCAGATTAGAGCAACATACGTACTTAAGCATTTCAGCTATAACTTGATAAAGCAACTTGAGTATGACACATATACAATTTAACCATCAAGAGTATACAAAGCAAGATAATCATCAACCAGTGCTTCTCGTATTTCAATCTTAAGTAAATACGCTACACAGCTGATTACATTTTACAGTCAAACTTAAGCTCTGAGGAGATGAGGTATATCTCTCATACTCCAACCCACCATTGCGAAATCGAAATCGGTACCATACATAGGTCTATGGAAGAGCCGGACTCCATGACCTCCCACATCCCGGTCAGTGCGGGATCACATGCAGGACATCTTGTGTCTCTACTATATAGCTTGCCAAGGTATATTGGCATCTTCGATATAGAGCTACAGCGACATCTGCACTCCCTTCACAATTGAGAGATTTTGTGTTTACCTCCATCGATTCGGCATTAACATCATCGGTGGATTAGTTATACATCCATCCCGGTACATATAATGAAGGATTGAGAGGTTTGATGTTTACCTTCCATCAATCTCTTCAAGAGGACGTACGGATATTTTTGCCCCTTGACCCCCGCATATTCAAAAATGTGCGCTCTCCAAGAGATCTCATAAGAAAACCTATTTCACCATCACCAGCTACTGACGATGATGGATCTATGGTTAGAGCAATACATGAATAGATTATACTTGATGAATTAAGTACATTATCATATTCTTTTAGCATCAGCCAAGTTTTCAAACATAACTTATTAAATGCTTACAAAGAAAACATGTACTATTCTCATCAAGTGCTTTTCAGTCTTTGAATGACTTTGGGGATCTCATTCCCTCTTTTCAATACTGGGAACTATCATCCTTTCACAATCTCAATACCATAATCATATGGTTCTGGGTATTCAAACCCTTAGCTCATCACTGAGCACTGTTACCACATTTTTAGGTAACTAACACCTACATGTCATCTGACCAAGGTAAACATAATACTTGATACACAAGCATTTCTCATGGCACTTTAGGCCCATTAACTCTCTTGTTACCTCTTACTAAGCAACAAGGCATGTTATGGCACAAAAGGCCCAATAAATAATTTTAATAAACAAACATCATAGCTCATACCTGACCATGATCATCATCTCAAAATACATGCATGGTTAACACACATGATAACAGATATAACAATCATATTTCAGTTCCATGTCATTCAAGGGTAAAACCACTATTCCTTTACCAGGGATAGGGTTTCCCATTTCATTTCAATCAGGGTTACTCATTCCCCTTGCACAATTAGGACAAATGATTCATCATTTCATTATCCAAGATTGGGATTTCATGAAATATAATATAAACCAAAATTTAGGGTTTCACATATTTTCAACCTATTTTGGAATTAGGATTTACTATTCACATCACATCACCCTAGATTAGGGTTTGTATTCAATAACTCACAATTAGGGTTTACTATTCATCCCAATTAGGGTTTCATGTTGTATTACCCACAATTAGGGTTTACCATTAATCCCAATTAGGGTTTGTCATCAAAATACTTTGAATTAGGGTTACTCATATCATCACCCTCAATTAAGGTTACACTATTAACCTAGATTAGGGTTTTACTCAGAATTGCCCCAAATTAGGATTTGAGTTCATTAATCAACTCAATTAGGGTTTTATGATCTCTTTATCAAGAATCATGCCCTAATTATATATCACATTAATTTTGAATGTGTTATACTTAATTACTACATTATTATCATTCATGTATGAACCTTTCTCTCTCATCCTACTCAGGATGTTCACTACTCAATTCCTAGTTAGATTGAGTCTACTCATTATTTCAATACATGCATTTAGGGTTAACTTGATGTATTGGATCATTGCACCATCAGACATCAAAGATTAACCCCACTAAGGGTATGAATCATCTAGTACAATAGGTCCTCAAATGGTTTGTTCAATTGAACCTTCAATTACATGAGGAATCCAATTGAATTGACCAATTGAACCTTCAATCGCATTAAGTGATCAATTGGATTAATCAATTGAATCTTTGATTACATTAGGTATCCAATTGGATTGACCACATTGGACCTTCAATTGAAATAGATATCCAAATACTTTAACCATGTAGAACCTCAATTGGATTTGACTAAATAAGCTCAAATGGTTTGAAACAGTTTGACAAAGTTTCTTTGAAACCGTTTGATAAAGCAACTTGAAACCGATTGGACCTTGGTCACCAAACGGTTTGAGACCGTTTGGCCCAAATGGTCTTGAGACACAAACGGTCTTGAGACCGTTTGGTCCAAACCCTCTCAAAATCGAATGGACCAAAAAGTGCCTTCAACACTTAATTGATTCAGGGTTTCAATAGGTGAACTGAATCTCAATTGAATTCTTGGTTTCTTTTTTAATTAAACTATGGAATCCTTCTTCAATTGACCCCTAAATTAGGGTTTAGAACCCAATTAATCTAGGGTTTGTACTCAAGGAACCTTCAATTAGGGTTGGGAATCGAATATCCATTAATGCTCAACATTGTGGAATTGATCCAATTGAAATCAGTGAACTATCATCAAATTTTTGATGTGACCTGACCTCAAATGGTCTTGAGGTCATTTGGATGACCTCCAAATGGTATTGAGACCATTTTCCCATCATATCCTTGGAATTTGTGAAATTCCATAAAGGTTTGAATCATTGAATTGATCAACAAATCAGCAATTGATTGTACTTCAAGTTGGTAACTTTGGACTTTCAATTGCTCAACCATACATAACCCTAGACCTCCAAACGGTCTTGGGTGACCCCCAAATGGTCTTGAGACCATTTAGGTGACCTACAAATGGTCTTGAGATCGTTTGTGCTCAATCACCCAAAAATCTCAAACAACTAAATTGGAAATCAGCACTTAACCCGATTAGGGTTGCTTAATTGATTAACCTTCATCTATTGATACCTTTGGAATTAATTAATAAAATTTTATGAGTCATCAATAAAAATCATTAGCATATGATTTCTCAAATGGTAAACCCTGGTAAACCTTCTCAAATGGTTTGAAACCGTTTAACTCCAAACAGTTTGGTGAAATCATTTGCTCTCAAACGGTTTGGTTGAAACCAAATGAGCACTTGTTGAAACCGCATGAGATGCAATTTCCTTGGGAAATGTGCCCAAGATAATGTCATCATCATCTACCATTGTCCATGTAACTTTTGGTACATCTGATTTCATGAAATTACCATTTCAACATGCAATTGATCAAGAAGATGATGAAATCAACGAAATTGCAAGGTAGATAGTTGAATAACAATGTAAAAGGGTTCAAGTTATATAACCCATATCCAATTGAGCTTCAAAGCTTCAAGCTCACGTCAACAATGGTGGCGGAAGCTTTCTTTATTCACAAGGTTTGTTCCTCAAGCTTTTGAGTGAAAAGGAATGGTTAGAATGGAAGATGGAATCGAGATATGAAGAAATCATGCATTTATTTTCAATTTCCACCATGGAATCAAGGTGAAAGAGGATCAAAAAGCTTACCACAGGTCGGGGGTCATCTTCCTAGTCCTAAAAACTCCCTTTGTCATTTTTGCAAGCAAAGAAAAGAAGTGGGTTCGAAATTATCCTTTCATCTCATGGATAAATGAGCTTATATGTGAATTTTATTGAAAATTCAATTAAGAGAGAGAAAATAGGAATTATCTCCCCCATTTCCTTGCCACGTGTCCCCTTCCTTTCCTTGGGGACGAGGCTATATTATTTTCCTTTCATTCTCTTCAATTATCCATGTTTTAAAGAAAAGCAAATTAAGCACCTTAATGCTTATTATATTAATATCCTAAAGTTAGTGGATTTTTCTTTTTCATTTAATAAGGTGAGTGGAGTTTCACCTCCTTAGGATATTTTCGTTGCCTTTACAAGGCATAAGGACGTCCACACATTCAAAAATTCAACCATCCATTTCAATTTTGGTTGAATGTCCTTCAATTATTTTTATTTATTTTTGCATTAAATTGAATTAGGGTTTCAGTTATGCTTAAATCTTGATTATTTTAATATCAAGATTCTCTCTCCTTCAAAGTAGCTCAAATGAGATTCCATTCTCATTTTATTGCCTCTACAAGATGCCAAGACATATTAGGAATTATTTTGAAGTGGTAATTTGTATATTGAACCCTAGATTTTGGGTAAATTGCACATTACCCCAAAATTAGGTTTTAATGCACATACATTGCTCAGAAGGCTCTTTCATGGTACTCACGCTTTCACTAGACATACCTCTGCATCATCTTCATTCTCATGATGCTTTAACACATGAGGAACACTTTATCATGCACAAATTGCAAATTAATCCCTCACTTAATTTGCACTTTCGTTCAGAACAAACAAAAACATTATTTCAACATTATTAAAAAAGGACTAAAATTGAAATATGAGTTCCTCTTGAGCCTTAATTACTTTTCAAAAGATAAGAGCAAGCATCTAATCAAATTTATTAAGAAAAACACCTAGGGTTAAAGCATAACCCAAGTCAGGGATGTTACAAGTTATCCACCCCTTACAAGGATTTTGTCCCTGAAATCACTAATGAAAACATCAAGAGAAAAGAGAATGATACTTCTTCCTCATCTCTTCGTCTAGCTCCCACATAGCTTCTTCAACGCCACAATGATGCCAGAGAACTTTCAAAAGACATTTGTCTTTCTTTTTCAACTTGTTGATTCTTCTATCAAGAATCAACACAGGTCCTTCAACATATGATATATCATCATTTAGTTCTACCTCTACAAGTTGAAGAACTAACTCTGTGTCAGGATGACACTTTCTCAACATAGAGATATGGAACACTTGGTGTAATCTATGCAGTTCAGGTGGTAACTCCAGCTTATAGGCTACCTTTTCCATCCTCTCAATGATTGGATATGGCCCCATAAATCTAGGAGATAACTTCCCCTTCTTTCCAAATCTAAGGATACCTTTCCAAGGTGAGACCTTGAGATACACTTTGTTTCCAACTTGGAATTCTAGAGGTCTACGACGCTTATCAGCATAAGATTTCTGTCTGTCCTGGGCAGCTTTCAACTGTTGTTGTATCACTTTGATCTTCTTAGTTGTTTGTTGTACTAGCTCAGGACCCAAAAGTTGGTACTCCCCTATTTCATACCAACAAAAGGGAGATCTAAAACGTATACCATACAATGCCTCATATGGTTCCATCTCAATACTGTGCTGATAGCTATTATTATAAGCAAATTCTATAAAGCTCAGGTGTAGATCCCAACTTCCAACAAACTGAAGGACACATGCCCTAAGCAAGTCCTCCAAGGTTTGTTTGGTCCTTTTAGATTGTCCATCTGTCTGTAGGTGAAAGACTATACTAAACCTTAATTGCGTACCCAAAGCTTTATGGAGTCACTCCCAAAAATGACTCATGAACTGGGGACCTCTATCCGAAACAATAGTAGTTGGTACCCCGTGCAACCACACTATCTCATCTATGTATATCTGTGCAAGCTTCTCAGCAATGTAGGTTGTTTTGACATGAATGAAATGTGCTGACTTAGTCAACCTGTCAAATATCACCCAAATGGAATCATGACTTTTGGCTATTCTAGTCAAACCAACCACAAAGTCCATAGTTACATGATCCCATTTCCACTGCGGTATAGGAAAAGGTTGCATTGTTCTTGCGGGCTTTTGATGTTCAGCTCTAACCTATTGACACACCGGACACCGCATAACAAACTCAACAACATCTCTCTTCAAACCAGGCCACCAATACATATCTTTTAAGTTATGATACATCTTGGTGCTTCCTGGATGCATAGCATACATTGAAGAATGAGCTTATTCCAGAACTAACTTCCTTAGGTTATCAACATCAGATGCTTCCATCTTACCATGGTAATAGACTACCTGATCATTAGAATCATGGAAGCCATCCCATTTCTCACTACCATACTCTGGTCTAATATGTTGAATCATAGTATCAGTCTGTTGTACTTCTTTGATCTGCTCTCTTAGAGTAGGTTTTACTTGCATCGCAGCTAATAACCCGACTAACAATGATACATTAAGCTATATATTGTCTTACCTTAAGGAGATAAGCATATCTCTTTTAAAGAACACCAAGGAATTCAACTGTGCTTTGTCTAAGGCTGGTGTTGCTAATTTCCTACTTAATGCATCAACAACCACAGTAGCCTTCCCCGGATGGTAATCAATTATACAATCATAATCCTTGATTAACTCCATCCAGCGGTGTTGCCTCATGTTCATCTCATGTTGTGAGAAAATATACTTTAGATTCTTATGATCTGTGAAAATCTGGAATGTTTCTCTATAGAGATAATGTCTCCAGATCTTTAATGCATGGACCACAACAACTAACTCTAGATCGTGTGTCGGATAATTCTCCTCGTGTTTCTTAAGCTGTCGAGAAGCAAAAGAAATCATTTGCTTATTCTGCATCAACACACATCCTAAGCCATTCTTGGATGCATCACAGAAGACTATGTACCCCTTCCCTTGCTCAGGTAACACTAGCACAGGTGCACTTGTTAACCTTTCCTTCAGCAACTGGAAAGATTGTTGACACTTGTCATTCCAGACAAAAGGAATATCTTTCCTGGTCAACTTAGTCAGGGGTAAAGCTATAGAACTAAAGTTCTTAATGAACCTCATGTAATAGCCTGCTAGTCCAAGAAAACTACAAATTTCATTCGGTGTCTTTGGCTGTTCCCATTGCAGAACATATTCTACCTTCTTAGGATCAACACGAATACCTGAGGCAGATATTACGTGTCCTAGAAAAGAAACTTCTGGTAACCAGAACTCACATTTTCTAAACTTAGCATATAATTTATGCTCTCTTAGCAAAGTCAAAGCCTGACGAAGGTGCTGCTCATGCTGCTGAGCAGCTTTACTGTATATCAAGATATTGTCGATGAAGACGACTACACATTGATCAAGAAAAGGTCGAAAGATTCTATTCATGAGTTCCATGAATGCAGCCGGTGCATTAGTTAGTCCAAACGACATAACTATGAACTCATAGTGACCATACCTTGTCCTGAAAGCAGACTTAGGTATGTCACTTTCCTTGATACGCAATAGGTGGTATCCTGACCTTAAATCTATCTTAGAAAAGATAGTTTCACCACACAACTAATCAAATAAGTCATCGATCCTTGGCAAAGGATTCTTGTTCTTTATGGTGACTTTGTTCAACTGCCTCTAGTCAATGCATAAACGCATTGACCCATCCTTCTTCTTAACGAAGAGGACCGGAGCACCCCATGGTGCAGTACTCGGTCAGATAAAACCCTTCTCAAGCAATTCTTGTAATTACTTCTTAAGCTCTGCCATCTCACCAGGTGCCATTCTATACGGCGTTTGTACTATTGGTTGTGTGCCCGAGATTAGATTAATCTCAAAATCAATCTCTCGGGGAGGAGGAACTCCTGGAAGTTCTTCAGGAAATACATCTTCAAATTCCCTAACTATTAGAACTTCAGAAGGATGAGGGCTCTCTATTGTGGCATCGACCACATAAGCCAAGAATGCAAAGCATCCCTGTCTCATCAACTTCTCAGCTACCATAGCTGACACAAGATAGGTTGGAAGAATCTTTCAATCTCCCTGAAAGATCCATGTGTCACTATCATTTGTGAATACATCTTGCTTGGTACCACAATCCAAGACAACCTTATACTTCTCTAAGGTGTCCATCCCAAGAATTATATCAAAACCATGCATCTCAAGTGGTATAAGATCCACCTGAATGCAATGATTGGAAAAAGAAAGATTACAGGGAGAATACACCTCCCGCAACACTACAGATCCCAACAAAGGTGTTTCTAATAGCAAACTATCTGCTCTATGACTGACAATTATGTTGCAGTCATGTATCACTTCTCGAGTGATAAAGGAATGCGTAGCACTCAGATAAATTAAAATAGATACGAAGAAGGATGAAGACATATCAGAATAAAATAATTCCATCTGACCTATCACAACCTGAGGGTTGACTGCTACTTCGGGCTGATTCATAGCATAGAATCTAGCTGTTGCATGCGGTTGACCCTGTGTTCGATTGTTGGGTGCCGACGATCTAGCTTGGGATGCTTGTCCACATCCTCGAGCACTACCATAAAATTTTCTTCTCTGTGAACCCTACTGACTCTGCCTCTGGGGTTGAGTTCCAGTCCTGACCTTCTTAGGACAATCTCTCATCAAGTGTCCTGGCCTCCCGCACTAGAAGCAAGTGTAGCTTCCCAAATTCTACCTAGATGGTCCTATCACTAATGTTGATGCTGAACTTTAGGCTCTAGTTGGAGCAAAGCTACGACCTGTACCCCTGCTTGATGTCCATTGCGTCTGGGGATTGGGTCTTGATGGTGTTGTCGGTGCAGAAAACCTCAGCTTTTTAAAGGTTTCACACCTTTGTCCATAAAACTGAGGATACACTTTCTTATTACTGGTCTGTCTCTTCTTAATCACAGACCTCTCTATCCGTCTGACGGACTCCAAAAAAGTGGAAAACCTCTCCCGGTTCTCTAAAGTAGACACCGGAGTGGTCAAATTGGCGTTCAACCCCTTCTCGAAATGCCGAATCCTTTCTTCATCAGTAGCTGCCATGTGCGGATAAAACCGCAAAAGCTCCATGAACTTAGGTTCATATTCACTAATGTTCATCTGTCCTTGTCTAATCCTCTCAAATTAAGAGATCTTCTCATCTAGATACGTCTTAGGAAAGTATCTAGCAACAAATTCACGTCGGAATTCATCCCATCCGACTTCAACACCTGGCCTCTTGCCTTCCTCGATGGTCCACCAATGACCAACACTCCCTTTCAACAGATACATTGCATGCCTCACCTTCTCATTTTCAGGAATCATAAGGATTCTGAAGGCTTTCTCCAACTCAGTCAGCCACATGTCAGCATCTGTTGGGTCAACTATACCAGCATACTATGTAGCTCCCACCCGGCGAAGATGTTCAAAGGTCTTGCCAGCTCCATGTCTTTCATCATGAGTTGGTGCCCTAGGTGCAGGTAGTGGCATCCTATATGTCGTATGAGTCATGGCTGTCATAAACTGTACAAACATGGCTTGGAAGGCTGGGTTCCCCATATCTACTTGGTAGAACTGGGGTTGTTCAAGCACATGTTTCTCCCTATCATGGTCCCTTGCACCTCCTCCGGGTGCAGCAACGCTACTCTCGGCAGCATGTTCATCATGCGATCCAGACATCTTCTAGTTCTTCTTCTCCAATATGAACAGAAGACACTATAAGATAAACTAGAAAACACTTAGAGAAGACTTAACAACATTAATCCTATGTCTCTATAGACTCAGCGAACCTAGAGCTTTGATACCACTTTACTTGTGACGACAAACGTCATCATTAAGATAACAATTGCCATCAACATGCGGAAATGATTATTAACAGTAGATTACTAAAAATCACTAAAAATTAAAACCTTTTGCAAAGAGAACCATTCTCTTAGAAATTCTTTCAACAAGAATCAACGTATTACATATACAACCTGGTTCATCATGTACAAAACATGTATCATCTCCTCTCAAGGGATTTATATACATCATAACTTTGCTAAAAGCACAAATAACCAAAATCCTTGAAGCATTCAAACCAAAATCTCAGATCGATTATAAGACGCTAACTATTGACTCCTAGGACATGAGAGTGTAGAGACGACACATAGGACTCTCTATATACAAGCTTGACAACTAGTATCCCCACCTAGGATATTACTACTGTTCTTGATGCTGCTGATGCTGCTCTTCCCTTGTTATAAGGTTTCTGCCTCCTTGTCTGTGTCTACCTAAAAGGTTGGATCCCACGGAGGTGAGACAATTCATAAAATTGCCCCAGCGAGAGATATAACTCTCCGTCGAAAACATTGTTATTGTAGTCTAAAAGAAATAAATTGAGTCGTGGAATCATAGATTTTAACAGCAGATAAACCATTATCTATGCAGATTAGAGCAACATACATACTTAAGCATTTTAGCTATAACTAACACCTTCAGGTCATCTGACCAAGGCAAACATAATACTTTCTACATAAACATTTCTCATGGCACTTTAGGCCCATTAACTCTCTTGTTACCTCTTACTAAGCAACAAGGAATGTTATGTCACACAAGGCCCAATAACTAATTTCAATAAATAAACATCATAGCTCATACGTGGCCATGATCATCATCTCAGAATACCTGCATGGTTAACACACATGATAACAGATATAACAATCATATTTCAGTTCCATGTCATTCAAGGGTAACACCACTATTCCTTTACCAGGGATAGGGTTTCCCATTTCATTTCAATCAGGGTTACTCATTCCCATTGCACAATTAGGACCAATGATTCATCTTTTCATTGTCCAAGATTGGGATTTCATGCAATATAATATAACCCAGAATTTAGGGTTTCACATACTTTCACCCTATTTTGGAATTAGGGTTTACTATTCACATCACATCACCCTAGATTAGGGTTTGTATTCAATAACTCACAATTAGGATTTACTATTCATCCCAATTAGGGTTTCATGTTGCATTACCCACAATTAGGGTTTACTATTCATCCCAATTAGGGTTTATCATCAAAATACTTTGAATTAGAGTTACTCATATCATCACACTCAATTAAGGTTACATTGTTAACCTAGATTAGGGTTTTACTCAGAATTTCCCCAAATTAGGGTTTGAGTTCATTAATCAACTCAATTAGGGTTTTATGATCTCTTTATCAAGAATCATGCCCTAATTGTATATCACATTAATTTTGAATGTGTTATACTTAATTACTACATGATTATCATTCATGTATGAACCTTTCTCTCTCATCCTACGCAGGATGTTCACTACTCAATTCCTGGTTAGATTGAGCCTACTCATTATTTCAATACATGCATTTAGGGTTAACTTGATGTATTGAATCATTGCACCATTAGAAATCAATGATTAACCCCACTAAGGGTATCAATCATCTAGCACAATAGGCCCTCCAATGGTTTGTTCAATTGAACCTTCAATTACATGAGGAATCCAATTGAATTGACCAATTGAACCTTCAATCGCATTAAGTGATCAATTGGATTAATCAATTGAATCTTCGATTACATTATGTATCAAATTGGATTGACCACATTGGACCTTCAATTGCAATAGATATCCAAATAGTTTAACCATGTAGAACCTCAATTGGATTTGACTAAATAAGCTAAAACGGTTTGAAACCTTTTGATAAAGTTTATTTGAAACCGTTTGATAAAGCAACTTGAAACTGATTGGACCTTGGTCATTAAATAGTTTGAGACCGTTTGGACCCAAACGGTATTGAGACCGTTTGGTCCATACCCTCTGAAAACTGAATGGACCAAAAAGTCCCTTCAACACTCAATTGATTCAGGGTTTCAATAGGTGAACCGAGTATCAATTGAATTCTTGGTTTCTTTATTAATTAAACTATGGAATCCTTCTTCAATTTACCCCTCAATTAGGTTTTATAACCCAATTGATCTAGGTTTTGTACTCAAGGAACCTTCAATTAGGGTTGGGAATCGAATATCCATCAATGCTCAACATTGTGGAATTGATCCAATTGAAATCAGTGAACTATCATCAGATTTTTGTTGTGACCTGACCTCAAATAGTCTTGAGGTCGTTTGAATGACCTCCAAATGGTCTTGAGACCATTTTACCATCATATCCTTGGAATTTGTGAAATTCCATAAAGGTTTGAATCATTGAATTGATCAAAAAATCAGCAATTGATTGTACTTCAATTTGGTAACTTTGGACTTTCAATTACTCAACCATACATAACCCTAGACCTCCAAACGGTCTTGGGTGACCCCCAAATGGTCTTGGGACCGTTTGGTTGACCTCCAAATGGTCTTGAGACCGTTTGGGCTCAATCACCCAAAAATCTCAAACAACTAAATTGGAAATCAGCACTTAACCCGATTAGGGTTGCTTAATTGATTAACCTTCATCTATTTATCCCTTCGGAATTTATTATTCAAATTTGATGAGTCATCAATCAACATAATTAGCATCTGATTTCTCAAACGGTTAACCCTGGGCAACCTTCTCAAATGGTTTGAAATTGTTTAACTCCAAATAGTTTGATGAAACTGTTTGCTCTCAAACGGTTTCGTTGAAATCGCATGAGCACTTGTTGAAACCGAATGAGATGCAATTTCCTTGGGAAATGTGCCCAATATGATTTAATCATCATCTTCCTTCGTCCATGTAATTTTTTGTACATCTGATTTCATGAAATTACCATTTTCAACATGCAATTGATCAAGAAGATGATGAAATCAATGAAATTGCAAGGTAGATAGTTGAATAACAATGTAAAAGGGTTCAAGTTATATAAACCGCCTCCAATTGAGCTTCAAATCTTCAAGATCACATCAACAATGGTTGAGGAAGCTTTCTTTCTTCACAAGGTTCGTTCCTCAAGCTTTTGAGTGAAAATGAATGAATAGAATGGCAGATGGAATCGAGATATGAAGAAATCATGCATTGATTTTCAATTTCCACCATTGAATCAAGGTGAAAGAGGATAAAAAATCTTACCACAGGTTGGGGGTCATCTTCCTAGTCCTTCAAACTCCCTTGGTCGTTTTTTCAATCAAAGAAAAGAAGTGGGTTCGAAATTATCCTTTCATCTCATGGATAAAGGAGCTTATATGTGAATTTTATTGAAAATTCAATTAAGAGAGAGAAAATAGGAATTATCTCCCCCATTTACTTGCCACTTGCCCCCTTCCTTTCCTTAATGACGAGGCTATCTTCTTTGCCTTTCGTTCCCTTCAATTATCCATGTTTTAAAGAAAATAAAATTAAGCACCTTAATGCTTATTATATTAATATCCTAAAGTTAATGGATTTTTCTTTTTCTTTTAATAAGGTGAGTGGAGTTTCACCTCCTTAGGATATTTTCGTTGCCTTTATAAGGTATAAGGACGTCCACACATTAAAAAATTCAACCATTTCAATTTTGGTTGAAGGTCCTTCAATTAATTTTATTTATTTTTGCATTAAATTGAATTAGGGTTTCAATTATGCTTAAATCTTGATTATTTTAATATCAAGATTCTCTCTCCTTCAAAAGTAGCTCAAATGAGATGCCCTTCTCATTTTCGTGCCTCTAAAAGATGCCAAGACATATTAGGAACTATTTTTAAGTGGTAATTTGCATATTAAACCCTATATTTTGGGTAAATTGCACATTACCCCAAAACTAGGTTTTAATGCACATACATTGCTCAGAAGGCTCTTTCATGGTACTCATGCCTTCAGTAGCCATACCTCTGCATCATCTTCATTCTCATGATGCTTCAACACATGAGTAACACTTTATCATGCACAAATTGCAAATTAACCTCTCAACTTGGGTAATTTGCACTTTAGTCCAGAACAAACAAAAACATTGTTTCAACATTATTCAAAAAGGACTAAAATTGAAATATGATTTCTTCTTGAGCCTTAATTACTTTTCAAAAGATAATATCAAGCATCTAATCAACTTTATTAAGCAAAACACGTAGGGTTAAAGCATAACCCAGGTTAGGGATGTTACAAAACTATTGGAGTTTTTAGATATCTAATGACATACATGGTATCATAGTTTGAGTTGCGCTAAGAATTATAAGAGTTTGAATAAAGTTGGGAGAGAAAATGATATTAATACATTATGTTTATGCTCATAAGTACACATTCTCTTTTTAAAAGGAATAATTTGAGTTTCCTAAAAGTAATATCTTGACTCCAAAATTTAATAGAATGTAGCTATGATGATGATAAAGCTAAGCTTAAAGTTTCATGGAGTTTTGAGGTTCCTAGAGTAAGATAACTAGGTTTAAAGATGATGAAATAATGTGACTTTTTGATGTATTTGATTAGCATGGTTCAGATTACATAGCCTAAATTTTGTGTCGCACCCCCTTTTGGTTGGGTTGAGACTGTGTGGCTAGTTATGGACCATATATCTATGATCTAGTGGAGGCTACCCTGAAGGAGACGAGGCCATGGATTGGACTGGAAGAGTGTTGCCTTTAGCCCTTGGATCTGAGATCAAGGGTAGTTAACTTATCACCTACCTTGTGGTTAGAGAAAGGATAGCGAGTAGTTTATCTGATGACTTGCTTGCCCCCACTCCTCAAGTTTGTAGAGAGAGAGAGAGCAAGACCATCTGAACAGTTGCACTCTCTTCACAACAAGGAGGCCCTTGACCCCTTATTTGTGGTTAGTCAGTAAGTGATGGGGAAGAATAGACTTCCCATCCCCCCCTTCTCCATTACGGCTCCCAGAAGAGAAGAAGGAGAAGACTAAGGGGAAAGAGACACCCACAGAGGGATATAATCTGGGGAAAGTAGAGATGTGGATTTAGTGAGATGATCTTGTAAGTCCTCAGGTCTTACCAAGGAGGAGATGTTGATCAAAGAGGAGAACTTTGTCAGAGATGGAGGTGGACCTCAGGGCCTACATGAGGGTGTTTTCCCACCACATTAGGAAGATGTGAAGAGGTTTTAAGAGCCCATGTGAATCTTTTGGAAGCTTCATAGTGACATGAAGATGAGTATAGGCTTGTTTCCTCTTCTACTCTGCCACAACAACAACTATCGATGAGGGTACCTAGATTGCAAGGAAAACCTACCTATGCTTAGCCAACTTGCCACAATTGTAGAGTAGGACCTCAAAAATCTCTTAGTTGTGTCAGTTTATGTCTAGGAGGATGGGATCATGACCAATTTCTCAATAGGTTCACCTCTTAGTGGTGACACTGAGGATGAGAATGTACACAGAGAACAGAGAGGGCTTGCATCATATAGGATTATGAGAACGTGTGAGAAAGAAAGAAGGGTGGGTCCTGCCTACTCAATCGGGACCAGCCAGACCTGATGTGAACCAAACCAAAATCAGCGGGTCCAGAAGCTAACGAAATAGACACTACACCACATGCATGACACAAGCCACGAGCCACATGGAAGCGACCGATTGTCTACTAAAGGTAATTATCTTCTAAAATATGCAGATCCTCAATAATTCACAGTAATTAGCTTCGTTATAAAAATACAAATAGTATACCAAAAGTTTCAAAAAAATGAGTACAACAACATGAAAGTATAATATCAATATTTTGATGTATAAAATTAGTTGTTAACACATAAGATGTTATACACTTGTTCCATGGATAATAAATATCAAACAATGGCCTAAAATTATGATAACAAGTGAACCCATAATCATGCTTGTAATCTATCTGATGGCATTAATTATAATGTTGACGTACAAAATCACATAAAAATACTTCATGTTTCTATTAGGGATAATAACCTCAATTAATGTGCAATAAATACAAATATGCTCAATAAACCCTAGAAATTACATAGTAAGTACATCAGTAATTTGAAACTAATATGTAATTCTGAGATCATAACGATACACATAATTAATGACAATATAGTGAGAACTCATAATATATGGTTTTGAAACCCTAATTGGAGTGTTGTATGTAGCCTAGGGTTAATTCCTGCACATAACTATATGCAACCAGACAATTAGATTATGTATCTTGATCTGGAATCTATGACCAACAATCTAATTACAAGAAGATAAGACAAGTAATGATGCACATATCTTAATGAGCTAAGTCAAACCCAAGAATGGACATAATTAGGGTTTAGATGAGATATAATGTAATGGAGAATCTAATGTTAGTACATGATCTTGCTTAATCTAGGTTTGACCAAGAGTGATAGTAGACTCAAGATTATGTGATGATTAGGATATCTTAGTTGATGGTACTCTTTACCTCTTACTTGGCTTATCATACAATATGCTTGTATAATATGTGTAGTAAAATACTTGGAATATGATATTGGGTGAAATGTTTATTGTCGTATGATATCTTGCTTGATTTTCCATACTTATGGCTAAGAACATATGAAACATAAAAGATCTGTTCCATTATATGAAAGCACTAAACTCTTTGGTAGTACAATGCTTGGAAGTGACTTAACTCTTTGGTTGTTGGTCATATTGTACATATGATCTAACTCTTTGGTAGTCTATCATAAAGGCCTTAATCTTAAGATCCTTGAGAGTCAAGAGAATGCATTAAAACATTAGATAGTCAATGCATTGGTATATAATGGAAAATGTGCTAAAAATCTGTGTTCTCTTTTATTAATAAACATCTTTGTTCAATTATATGCCTTTCTTATATTTGTTTATAGTTGCCAAGTATTCGTTTTATCTTATTGCCATGTCTTATTAATGATAGGTATATAAAAGCCACGTAGGCATACCAAGTACAATATTCTTAAATATTGTGTTGGCATGTACCACATGTAATCTTTTTTTAGGTGTGTGGATATATGATCTTGAAGAGCTTGATAGTTGGGAGTTGTGTGGTGAGCATATGTATAGGTGGACCTATTGCCTTAAGGTAATGTTGTTTAATGGTGGTACATGCTTATGTAAAAGTTTGTTGTTCAATATGTAATATCAATTTGTAATAAGTCATCTTGTAATTATATGTTGAATGGTGAACATGTGTTGTGGTTTGTTTATTGTTCATGTGCATGTGCTACTATAGTTTCCTTCTGACTTCCTTTGGCTTTCTTCTCCTTAGCCTAGTTTGTGGTGTTTAAATTGAGTTTCTCACTGAGGTAAGGATTTCAATTCATATGTCACACATTAGATTAAGTTTTAGAATATCCACGAACGTCATAGGTTGTATCAAAGTGTGAACAATAGCAAAGTGTGGCATTTTCTCACTATGCAACTCAAAACTAAAGAACCTTGAACATTCAAAATCTTTAGGGTTATATTAGTTGTCTTTTAGATACTAGATCTGACTTAGCCTCTAGGTTAGCACCAAGATGTTCGAGAACTAGGTATAGACTAGTGCTTATTGTATAGAAAATCCTTAGGTGTTGTTCTTTTCTTATAGTGCAGTGGTATGGGACGTTGTATTATTTGGAAATCACATACATCATGGGAAGAGAAATCTTTGATATATGATGCATATATGTTTTGGGTAGCTATGCCAGTGTACACCCTATTCTCACCCTCTTCACCAGTTTTCATGACACAATCTCTCTACAATGTGCGGGACACTCATTTTGTGGGTTTGGGTTTGATTCCCAATTGGATCGAACCTTGATAGTTTTCTCTGACGCTTGTTTGATTGGAGAAAAATTGTATAACATTTTATTATGTAAATGTAAATAAAAAATGTGTCCTTACACATGTATGAGTAAAAGGTGATCATGCAACCTAAGTGAAAGTGAATGACATCAGTCTAGAAGAGAGACTAGTTCTAGATTAGATGTCTAGTGCCTTTTTGGAATATGTGATAGATGAAATAAGTTCAAATGATATGATCTAAGTTTGATGTAGAGTTCAATTGGTTGTGATGATCAAAGTTAGTTTTAAGCATATGAGTTCATTTTGAGTATGTAAGATAAGCTTTAATATGCAAGTATTCATGATTTAGTAAGTTAAGTTAAGCTAGGTTAAGACATGATGTGAATTAGAAAGAGCCTCAAGATCTTTTACAAAGAAGGACCTCCAGTGTTGGGACCGATATTAGGGTTAACTCTAGAGAGAGTGAGACCTAGAGGGAGAAGGTCAGAGAACCTGAACTCCAGGATATGAGAAATATGTGATATGATATGTCTTGAAATAGACTACTCCTAAGTGAATGAGTTGAGTTGTTGAATGTGTGATTCCTATAATCTTGTTGAACCTGAGATGTCCTTGAGAGGACCAAACCCTAGAGTTAGAGAGAGGTTAGTTATATCTGCATATGTGAATATGAATATGAGAACCTACCATCTAGGTGAGGGAGAGAGAGTCCCAAGACCGTGGACGGGGAAACAACGTTTGTTTTTGTAAAGCCTCAAGCTATGGTTAGTGGTTCCTTGTAGGAATATAGTGGTTTCATATATAAGAGAGAGTTTTGGGGAAATAATGTTTCAATGATAGATAACATGCCAAGAGAATGAGGTATCATGCCTTAGTTGGTTTGTGCTCAAGATGGCTAAATATTATGAAGTTATGAATAAGTTCCAATGAGGTACTATGAGAATCCTAGACTAAAAGAGGAAAGATATAGTATGCTCATACAAGATACTCACAAAGTTGAGTGAGTTCAGAGAGATTGAGCATGACATCATACTCATGATATGGGTTAGGAGAACCTCAATTGGATCACATAAAGTTTTGATATATGTTAGATTAGCCACTCATATATTTTTTTTTATCACAACCATGGTATAATATGTGTTCATGATTTAATCTCGAGTGGTAATGCATGAGGACATGATAAGATTGGAAAACCCTAGTGATGTTTTGACATAACTCTCTATTAGTTGGCTAGCCATATGTATGATTTATGAAAATGTGAATAGTTGGCTAATATCATGATGAATATATAATTGAGTTTTCAACCTAATATGAGAAATTACAATTCGAGGACACTATTGATACATGTTATATAAATAGTGATGACATAATATGGTTAGTGAATCTAGTAATGAATTCACTAAAAAGCTTATAACTTAATAATAAAATGAAATGCGATCATATTGATGATATACGTCATGTGGTGTTAATGTTAGTTCTCAACAAAGTTTTCTTTTAATATATAGTTTGAAAATTTAGAACAATATGAGGATGATATCTTGATATGATGGATAAAATGGGTTAATTATAATTAGCCATTTTATCTGAAAAATACTAGCAATATACCAAAATTCTCAAAAAAATTATTAGAATAACATGAAATTATAATTTCAATATTTGAAGTATAAAATTAGATGATAACATGTAAAATGTTATACACTTGTTTTGTGTATAATAAATATCAAACATGCCTAAAGTTAGATAATATGTCAGTGAACCTGATGCAGCCCTATTTTAGGGCTCCATCTTGTGCCATTTTGTACTTTATTCACATTTAAACATAGTAGAATGTAAGTTAAATCCCCCAATATGAATATTAATATCAAATGCACTTATGGACGTTCTTTGCACTATATTTAGGTACTTGGACCATGCATTGGATGGATGAGAGAGAAGGAAGGAGTTCTAGGGTTCCTCCGCTCATGAAGGGGTCCAAAGAAGGCCCCAAAGCTCCCTCAACCTACCCCTAATGTCCAAGATTCATCATTAAGAAAAGAAGTCCACTGATGATGAATATTGAAGTTCATTTAGCCAATGAAGACTCCAACAAGGCTGTGGACATCCACCACTATCATGTGAATTATTGTGAAGAATCAATAGAAAAGTCAGTGTTTTGCACCAAACGCACCACGACCGTCGCCACCAGCACGACTGTGGCCCAATGAAGACACCACGAGCGTGGCCATTAGCTTGACCGTGGACAACAGAAAATAGAACGACCATGGCCTCTCACAATGGCCATTGGAATTATGCGCAAAGTCCCCCAAAACCAATATGGAAGAGACCCATTTTGTGCTTGTACGACCATAGTCGTGGCCACTCACCATGGTCGTGGCCCATTGAAGACCACCTCACCCATGCTGCACCCCATGACCACAACTTCCTCCTCCAAAATGGTTGTGGCACCCCGCCACAGCCGTTGCCACCACCTATACTTTCCTTTTCACCCCCTTTCACACCTTGATCATGTCCACACCCTCACAACCATCCCATGCTACCCCCATCACGGTCATGTCACATCAATATAGCTGTGGTGCCCAACCAACCCTACCCATTTTTACACTACTTTTCTCATTCTACCCCTACATACCCTAGTGCTTCCCCACCACCTATATATATAAAGGTGGAGGCTAAGGATGAAGGTTAGACCCCCTAGATGCCATTACTCCCCTCTACCTACTCCTTGAGCATTCATTACACTTTCCTTGCATCTATGCTCTCCATCTACCATTTCCACCTCATTTCTACCTTAAAAACCTAGTTTACTAGGTTTTCTTCCATAATCCCCCATATTCTCATGCCCATTTGCACCATTGGAGGAGGAGGAAGAACGTCCCC
Source organism: Alisma plantago-aquatica (assembly GCA_963693085.1). Classification (NCBI taxonomy): domain Eukaryota; kingdom Viridiplantae; phylum Streptophyta; class Magnoliopsida; order Alismatales; family Alismataceae; genus Alisma; species Alisma plantago-aquatica. Next base: position 1,714,608,797 of record OY856409.1, on the reverse strand, counting down.
AAGATGATAGGAGGTGAAGAAGGCAGATTCTACTTCAAGGTCAATGGTGTTCTACCCCCTTCTTCCCCTTTGTTTTGCTATTTCTTTGATCATGTCTAGCTAAGACCCTAGTGGTGGGTTGTTTGGGGTTAAAATGTGACTTTGATACCATGTTAGGGGAAAATAACTTGTAATGAACTTAATTTCTATCTATGATGATTGCCTCTTGCTTCTATCTTCTTTCCTATTTTCTTGCATGTGATTTGTGATTTTAACATGGATTTCTTGCTTTGAGATGTTTGATGACACTTAGCTTTTAGGAGGAATCGGAGTGTATGTAAAAATCTTATGCATGTCTCCTAGGTCCAATTGGTGGATCCCTAGCTAGCCCCCTATGTTTCTAAATACATATCCCTCCTTATACAAGTGAGTGTGAGATCTAAGTGGCTAGTAGTGTGATTAGTGCAATTTCCTAGAGCTCTGTAAAGGCTAGATGGCTAGTGGCATGAGGTGAAAAACTCTAATTTCTACTCCCATTTCTACACTTGGCTCTAAATTGTCCTAATACCACTTACCCTAGAGACCTAGACTTGTCAAGTCCTGATAGAATTACACCTAACCTAGTTCTCTAATTAGTAGTATAGGGTACATTGTAATAGCACTTGTCTTGTTGTTTGGTTTGCTAATCTAGTTTGAATTGTGATAATTGCATCATATGATGACATCCCCCAACTACTATCAAAGCACATTCCCAAACGACCAACCTACCTAATCTCATTGTTTAAAACCTATCTTGCCTTCTTAGCTTGCTCATGCTAATCTAATTTAGTTGCTTCTGTTCAATCTAGTTAATTGCCTAGTTTTTCTCTTTAGAGTTAACTCAGGTTTTTGCTCTCTCTACTGCTTAACTTAGCTCTTAATTGTTAATTTCTCTACTAGTGTATAGTAGCTACCCCTTTCTTTTATTTAGATTATTGCACAATGTAATTGCTTAGACTTGCTTACTTTGGGTAATTCAGGGTTTGCGATTACATAGATTTCATAATTTCCTCTACTTGCTTGTTCACCTAATTTAATAATCAAACAACACTTTTAAACCTTTCAACCCTAGTTTCTATATTAGGAACATAGATAATGCAAGCCAAGCTCTAGTGCCCCCTATGACCCCGTGGATCGATCCCTACTCTTGCCTATCACCTATACTACAATAGTACCCCATGAGCTTGCGGTTGACCTATTTAGTTTTGTGATCGGATCATATTAGGGTTATTATAAATTTTGAGAGATCTTGTGTTTTCGAGTCCCATGGAGTGCATCTAGTCACCCCTTGTTGGCTAGTGTGTATGCCACTGGCTTGACGCACCAGAACCCAAAATCATGTTTGTAATCCATCTGATGCCAGTGATTATAATGTCGACACACAAAATCACATAAAAATGCTTCATGTGGGTAATTAGGGCTTTTAACCTTTATTAATGTGTGATAAATCAAAATATGCTCAAGAAACCCTAGAAATTACATAGTAAGTGCACATCAGTAATTTGAAGCTAATATGTAATTTTGTGATCATAATGATACACATAGTTCGTGACAATATGGTGATGACTCATAATTTATAGTTTTGAAACAATAATTGGAGTAATGCATGCAACAAAGGTTTATTTGTGCACATAAGTATATGCAACCAGACAATCAAATTATATATCTTAATCTAGAAACTAAGACCAGCAAACTAATTACAAGAAGATAAAATAAGATCTTAACAAGCTAAGTCAAACCCTAGAATGGACATAATTAGGGTCTAGACGAGATATAAAGTAATGGAGAATCTGCTGTTAGTACATGATCTTGTCTTAATCAGGGTTTGACCATGAGTGATAGTTGACTCAAGATTATGTGATGATTAGGATATCTCAATTGAAGGTACGCTTTACATCTTACTTGACTTGTTATTCAATATGCTTGTATTATATGTGTAGTAAAATACTTGGAATATGATATTGGGTGAAATGTTTGCTCTCATATGATATCTTGCTTGATTTTACATACTTATTGCTATGAACAAATGAAACATAATATATTTGTTCCATTATATAAAATCACTAAACTCTTTGGTAGTAAAGTGCTTGGAAGTTTCTTAACTCTTTGCTAGTCGATCACATTGTATAGTTGATCATAAAGGACTTAATCTTAAGCCCCTAGAGAGTCAAGAGAATGCATCAAAACCTTCCATGATCAATGCATGGATATATAATGGAAAATGTGCTTAAAATATGTGTTCTCTTTTTTAATAGACATCTTTGTTCAAGTATATGCCTTTCTTATTTTTGTATATTTCTGCCAAATATTAGTTTTATCTTATTGCCAAGTGTTAGTAATGAGAGGTATATAAAAGACACATAGGCATACTTAGTACAATATTCTTAAATATCGTGTTGATGTGTAACACATGTAATCTTTGTTTAGGTATGTGGACATGTGATCTTGAAGAGCTTGATAGTTGGAGTTGTTTGGTGATCATATGTACATGTGGACCTATTGTCTTAAGATCCTATTGTTTAGTGGTAGTACATGCTCATGTAAAAGTTTATTATTTAATATTTAATATCAATTTGTAATAAGTCATCTTGTAATTATATGTTGAATGGTGAACATGTTTTGTGGTTTGTTTATTGTTCATGTGCATGTGCTACTGTAGTTTTCTTATGACTTCCTCTGGTTTTCTTCTTCTTAGCCTAGTATGTGGTGTCTAAATTGGGATTCTCACTGAGATGAGAGTTTCAATTCATACTATTGGTATGTATGCCCATAGAGCAAGTCATATAATGATTGTAATGGGATACTATGTAAATGATTTGAATAATAATAAAGGCGATCTATATGTTTAAACTATTTCTGAGATGATGGTGTAACATTATAGATGTCTAAAGAATGGTTTTACTCAATGACGTATGCTTTTGGGTTCAGGACCTAAACGATGAGATCATACAGATGTTAAGAGTATACATTCTTGTTTAGTCCTTAGTCGGTTGTTATTGTGGAAATAACCATAGACATCAATAACACTAAAGACTAGATTGTGTGTTGGTTGATGACAGAATCTCATTAGTCATGATATAGAGATATCAAACCAAGCACATAGGTGCTTGTTAGAGAACAAGGTACCGGACAGACCCACCATGAGAGTGACACATGGAACCTTGATTTGGTAGTCACAGTCAAGTCTCACAGTGATGGTGGTGAATGTGATTCTTAGACCTGAAATCACTACACTCAACACATGTCATTGGGTATACTTTGACATCATCAAATGCAGTCCTGAAACATGGGTTGTTATAAAGGTGATGATTGGGTGGCTTTGACACATAGGGTTTTTTGAGGGGTGAGTGATAGATATGGGATGTGTACCTCCTGAGGGAGTTTGATATCCTTGGCCACTTGATGAGTAGGATTGAGAAAGGCATGTGCATGCACGTGTGAATCAATATGTGATATTGATGCCACACACATCTCACCCAGTCTGCTCTGAGATCAAGAAAATGAATGAACGTTGACAGGATGACTGTTCCATGCCTCGAGTTCATTCAGGATATTAGTGACAAAGGAATTATACATTCACTGTAACACCATTCACGGATTGTAGGTTTGAAAGTTGTTCTCCAACTTTCTATTTCACTTGGGTAGCACTGATGTGTGACTAGGCACTGCTCTTTGCTTGTGAAGTCATAAGTGTTATGGACTTTTACTGCCAACGTGAAATGGACCTGCAGGGTCACACACATAGGATTTAACCTGGAATAGGAGTTTGTCCACAAATGATGTTTAGATTGATTACTAAAAGAGTTTAGTAGTTCAATTAAACACTTAATCAATTGATAGCTCAGTATCATAATGTTCAAGGTGTTGGACTGATTGATTACAGTATCGGATTGATTGGAACTGTAATTGACTGATTTTGCATAGTCTGCACTCCCAACTGATCGGCTCATGTGATGAACCGATCAGCTGAGTTTGGTGAACCGATCGGCTCAACTGGTGAGTCGATTGGCACATGACCAGAGTGAAACGATCAGTTCAAGGGTTGAACCGATCGGCTCAACTGGTGCAACCGAGTGAGTTGGGAAAATAAGATTGGTGAGAAATTATTTTTCATTTCGCTTATCCAATTCGATTGGAACAAGGAAACAAAATAGGAATGGAAATTTGAGTTGAACCAGGATCACGAACCAATTGACTGGAGTGTCCAAGCGATTGGCTGATGGATCCAAATGATCAGTTGGTGTGACCAACCGATCGGATGGAGGGTCCAGATGATCGTTTCAGGGTTGAAACGATCGGTTCAGTTGCCGCAGTTTGTAAGTTTTGTGGAAAATCTCGAATCCTTCTACTCCTGCTTTAGTCCTGCATTGGTCGGGATAGAGAACCCTGTCCCATGATCCTCCTATATATAGGGGTATTGGGGGCTTCTCAAAGTACAACTCAGTGCAACCAGTTTCTCTGTAAAGTTGTCGTTCTCTCTGGTTTTGGTAACTGAGAGAGCCCGAGCAAGTGCTACCCGATAAGGGAGGTACAACAAGGGAAAGACAACTGCAAAAAGTGACTGGTGGCAGGAGAGTGTGTTGGCGACTAGTACGCCAACAAGAGGGTGCGACTCCTTCTGATTCCTTGTGGGACAAGGAGATCGGAGTTCCAGGCAGTCCATGTGGATGACTATAGAGGCGGGAGACCTCTGTCGCTCAAAGGACGACTGTCAATCCCGACAGTCCCGGTTAGACCAGGAGTCTTCAGTCCTGGTGTGACCAGGAGCTGCATAGACACCGTCCAAGATCGAAGGTGAAGACCGCGCAAGGCGTGAGGTACTGTCGCCGAGCAAGCCTCGGGACAAGGTATGCATCCACAAACCTTCTTTCCTATTGTATAGACATTGACGTGATTCCTTTTGTTTTGGGTTTTGGGGAGAAAATTTTGTTTCCGCTGCCTCTGTGCCTCCCGTAAAAACCTACAGTGGTATCAGAGCCACGTCAACTGTTCTATATTTTAGGATTATCGATATGATCGATTTTGATTTGTCGCCTTTATTTATTGCATACGATGCGAATAAAATTGGCTTTATGCATATCCAATCCACAAATCCCTAATATACATATATGATATGTAATATTAATGTACTCGATACGTGTCTCCCTTAAACGAGTTTTGTGGTGGATTTGTGGCATGGTTATGGCCTATAAACCCTATATCTGTGTGTGGTTGTATGTGGTTTCTTGCATCTCGGTCTGTGTTCTTGCATCTCGGTCTGTGCATCGATTCCCTTCTCTTATTCCTAATGTAACTCAAAATAATTTGAGATTTCTTTTCCTACCTTTGATCCCCCTGAATGTAACTAGGGGTTTCACAATTCAATTGTAAATAGGATAGATTTTATTTCCTGTTATGTCAAAGAACGAAGGACGACCGGTTCGAGGAGCGAGACGAGCGGCTGGCGACCTGAGGAGATGCAGGACGACCGGTGAACCGATCGGCTGGAGGAGCCACTCGATCGGCTGGTGGCACCCGAACGACCAACTTGCTGGCAAACCGATCAATCATGGAGATGAGCTGATCAAACCCAGAAAGGAAGGCAAAGATCTCATCTTGTACAGGTTGCATGTGATGTAGACCTAGATGATCGTGATCCCTCTTGGCTCGAGGAATCACAATAGGATGGCCATAATCATTGCTTTTATCATTTTGCATGTTTTCTGTGGGATATAGCATGTATATGATACATACTATATATTGTGATGATGGGATATGTATATGTATATCAAAACCAAATCCCTCATTAAATATTAAGTTTTAGATGACTTCCAAATGTGACACATGTAAAAAGCTTGATCGACCAAGTGTGGGCACACCCAAGCGTGGTGCACCGTCTATCTCGTGGAAGCGTGAAGGATGAATGTGTGGGTCTGCCCAAGCAGGGTGCATGTTCATCGTGTTGGCTTTGGGTCAGACTTAACAAAGTGACCTAGATAGGATCTAGCACCTTGAGGCATGGAGACGATCATGGCAAGGGGTTGCAAATGACATCTTTCAAGAGTTGCATATGATGCAATTGGCAAGAGTTGCCTACCTGGAAGATCTAAGTTGCGGGTGACAACCCAAGCTGGTCCATGGCTTAGAGGATTTCAGGATCTTGTCCCACTAGAAGATTGTGCGCTGCAATCTTCCGAATTGATGGTGAGGGCTGTCAATTTGAGTCAAAATAGTGGGAGCGGTAATTAGTTAAAGGCCTAATTAACTATCATCAAATTTTATTCAAATCAAATCAAACTTAGTTTTGACAAATGCAATTTTCTCTTATAGAATGGCAAAGGAATCATCGTTTAAAATGGGCAAATTAATTGAGAATAAATTCCATAACTGGTTGAGGAGTGTGAGAAGTGTTCTGCACAATCTGGATATACCAGGAGCCTTTGAGTCCACTCTATGTACGCTTAATGCATTGGTGAAGAAGAAAGAAAGTTCATTGATAGAGATCAATGGAACGAAAGGTGAGGGAGAGAAGGGTTCTCTCGCCACACCAATTTCTTCTACATGGAGAGGATGGAAGGAACGATGGAAGAAGAAGTCAGAGATAGAGATCTCTACCTCTGGTGTACGTGATAGAGATTAACTTTACTACTTCTTCGTCATGGGTACTTGATACCGGATGTGGATCTCACATTTCTTCAAATGTGAAGGATCTTAAGAGAAGTAGGCCTTTGGGGAAAGGCGAGGTTGAACTACGTGTTGCCAATGGGGCAAGGGTTTCCACTAGTGCCGTAGGAACCTATGAGTTAACTCTACCTAGTGGGCTAATAATAGGGTTGAAGAACTACTATTATGTACCTGCCATAAATAGGAATATCATTTCCGTCTCTTGTTTGGACAAGGATGGATTTGAATTTCTTATTAAGAATGGAAAGTGTTCCATTTCTAAAGATGGGATCTTTTATGGCAGTGCCCCAATGTCTTATGGTCTATACTTGATAGATTTGGAGACAAGTGTATACAACGTAAACACCAAAAGGCAAAAACTCAATGACTCAAACAAAACATATCTTTGGCATTGTCGTCTAGGGCACATAAATGAGAAGCGCATTTCTAAACTCCATAAAGATGGTTATCTAGACTCTTTTGATTATGAATCAATAGAGACATGTGAATCTTGTTTATTGGGAAAGATGACCAAGACTCCCTTTTCAAGTAAAGGTGAGAGAGCTAGTGATCTATTAGGACTCATACATACTGATGTATGTGGGCCTTTTAGAACTAATGCCAGAAATGGGTGCCAGTACTTCATTACCTTCACTGATGATTTCAGTAGGTATGACTATGTGTACCTGATGAAGCATAAGTAAGAAACTCTTGAAAGGTTCAAGGATTTCATGAATGAAGTACAGAACCATCTTGGTAAAAGTATTAAGGCACTTCAATCTGATTGAGGTGGAGAATATTTAATCCAAGAGTTTGAGGACCTTCTGTGATCCCATGGTATTGTATCACAATGGACTCTGCCTGGAACACCACAGCATAATGGTGTGTCTGAAAGAAGGAATCGCACATTGTTGGATATGGTGCGATCAATGATGAGTTTTGCTGATCTTCTGATTTCCTTTTGGGGTCATGCTCTTGAAACCACCGCGTTTACACTTAACCGAGTACCATCTAAATCAGTTCAAAAGACACCATATGAGATATGGATCAGGAAGCGTCCCGATTTGTCTTTTCTGAAGATTTGGGGTTGTGAGGCTTACGTTAGGAAAAAGTTTCTTGATAAGCTTGGACCTAAATCCGATAAATGTTATTTTGTTGGATACCCCAAGGAAACAAGGGGATATTATCTATACCACCCTACTAACAACAAAGTGTTTGTTTCCAGGACAGCTGTGTTCCTAGAGAAGGAATTTATTTCCCAAGGAAGCAGTGGGAGGAAAATAGAGCTTGAAGAGGTTCAAGCCCAACAAGAAAACATAGAACTGGTAGATGTACAAGAGGAAAATAGAGATTCACAAGGTGTTGTGGAATCTCAGTCTCCTTAGGTAACACAAGGACCTCGTAGATCTAGTAGGACCCTCCTTGAACCTGAGAGGTTTAGATACCTTGTAACTCAGGAAGGTGGTGAGTTGATCATAGATGATGATCCAAAAACCTAGAGGCTATGGAGGGACCAAATTCTGAGAAATGGCTTGAAGCCATGAGATCTGAGATGGAATCCATGTACTCCAATAAAGTATGGACTTTAGTGGAACCACCTGAAGGGGTAAAACCCATAGGGTGCAAGTGGGTCTTTAAGAAGAAGACCGACATGGATGGCAATGTGCAAACTTATAAAGGTAGATTGGTTGCTAAGGGATTTTGAAAAGTTCACGGTGTTGACTATGACGAAACCTTTTCACCAGGTGCCATGATTAAGTCCATCAGGATCATGCTTGCTATTGCAGCTTATTATGACTTTGAGATTTGGCAGATGGATGTTAAAACCGCATTCCTTAATGGGAATATAAATGAGGATGTATATATGACACAGCCTGAAGATTTTGTAGATCCAAAGAATGCCAATAAAGTCTGTAAGCTACAAAGGTCAATCTATGGATTGAAGCAAGCATCTCGGAGTTGGAATCTTCGATTTGATGAGGAAGTCAAAGTGTTTGGCTTTATTCAAAATGAAGATGAACCTTGTGTGCACAGGAAGGTTAGTGGGAGCTCGACTACATTCCTCATATTGTATGTGGATGACATACTATTGATGGGGAATGATGTCTTAGCCTTAGAGAAGGTAAAGACTTAGCTTGGGAACACTTTCTCAATGAAGGACTTAGGAGAAGCATCCTACATTCTAGGAATTAAGATCTATAGAGATAGATCTAGAAGGATTCTCGGACTAAGTCAGAGCACATACATTGACAAAGTGCTGAAGCGGTTCAGCATGGAGAACTCAAATAGAGGCAACATCCCCATGCTACATGGAGTCACCGTCTCGAGAGTTCAATGTCCCCAATCTTGTGAAGAGAGGGAGCATATGAATGGGATCCCATATGCATCAGCCATCGGATCCATCATGTACGCTATGTTGTGCACACACCCAGATATCTCATATGCTCTTAGCATGACGAGCAGGTACCAGTCAGATCCCTAGGATGCTCACAGGACAGCCGTAAAGAACATCCTCAAGTACTTGCGTAAGACTAAGGATCAGTGTCTTGTTTACGGCGGCGAGGAAGAGCTGGTTGTAAAGGGTTACACCGATGCAAGCTTCCAAACCGATAAAGATGATTACAGATCACAGTCAGGATTTGTATTTTGCCTTAATAGTGGAGCTGTGAGTTGGAAGAGTTCCAAGCAAGAAACAGTTTCCGATTCTACTACAGAGGCCGAGTATATTGCTGCTTCACATGAAGCAAAGGAGGCTGTGTGGATCAGGAAGTTTATCTCTGAACTTGGTGTAGTTCCCAGTAGCTGTGATGCAATTGAGCTTTATTGTGACAATAATGGAGCTATTGCACAAGATAAGGAACCCAGATCACATCAGCAGTCCAAGCACATACTTCGGTGCTTCCATCTCATACGAGAGATCGTAAATCGAGGAGATGTGAAGATTTGCAAAGTACCAACTGAAGACAACATAGCTGATCCAATGACTAAGGCCCTTTCTCAGCAGAAGCATGATGGTCATGCTAGGTCACAAGGACTGAGGTTCCTAGGAGACTGGCTCTAAGTGCAAGTGGGAGTCTGTTGGTATGTATGCCCATAGAGCAAGTCATATGATGATTGTAATGGGATACTATGTAAATGATTTAAATAATAATAAAGGAAATTTTTGATCTATATGTTTAAACTATTTCTGAGATGATGGTGTAACATGATAGATGTCTAAAGAATGGTTTTACTCAATGACATATGCTTTTGGGTTCAGGACCTAAATGATGAGATCATACAGATGTTAAGAGTATACATTCTTGTTTAGTCCCTAGTCAGTTGTTATTGTGGAAATAACTATAGACATCAATAACACTAAAGACTAGATTGTGTGTTGGTTGATGACAGAATCTCATTAGTCATGATATAGAGATATCAAACCAAGCACATAGGTACTTGTTAGAGAACAAGGTACCGGACAGACCCACCGTGAGAGTGACACATGAAACCTTGATTTGGTAGTCATAGTCAGCTCTCATAGTGATGGTGGTGAGTGTGATTCTCAGACCTAAAATCACTACACTCAACACATGTCGTTGGGTACACTTTGACATCATCAAACACAGTCCTAAAACATGGGTTGTTATAAAGGTCATGATTGGGTGGCTTTGACACATGGGGTTTTTTAAGGGGTGAGTGATAGATATGGTATTTGTCCCTCCTGAGGGAGTTTGATATCCTTGGCCACTTGATGAGTAGGATTGAGAAAGGCATGCACATGCACGTGTGAATCAATATGTGATATTGATGTCACACACATCTCACCCAGTCTGCTCTGAGATCAAGGAAATGAATGAACGTTCACAGGATGACTGTTCCATGCCTCGAGTTCATTCAGGATATCAGTGACAAAGGAATTATACATTCACTGTAACACCATTCACAAATTGTAGGTTTGAAAGTTGTTCTCCAACTTTCTATTTCATTGGGTGGCACTGATGTGTGACTAGGCACCGCTCTTTGCTTGTGAATTCATAAGTGTTATGGACTTTTACTGCCAACATGAAATGGACCTGTAGGGTCACACACATAGGATTTAACCTGGAATAGGAGTTTGTCCACAAATTATGTTTAGATTGATTACTAAAAGAGTTTAGTAGTTCAATTAAACACTTAATCAATTGATATCTCAGTATCATAGTGTTCAAGGTGTTGGACCGATTGATTAGAGTATCAGATTGATTGGAACTGCAATTGACTGATTCTGCATAGTCTGCACTCCCAACCGATCGACTCATGTGATGAACCGATCGGCTGAGTTTGGTGAACCGATCGGCTCAACTGGTGAGTCGATCGACTCATGACCAGAGTGAAACGATCGGTTCAAGGTTTGAACCGATCGTCTCAACTGGTGCAACTGAGTGAGTTGGGAAAATAAGATTGGTGAGAAATTTTTTTCATTTTGCTTATCCAATTCGATTGGAACAAGGAAACAAAATAGGAATGCCAATTTGAGTTGAACCAGGATCACAAACCGATTGACTAGTGTGTCCAACCGATCGGCTCATGGATCCAAACGATCGGCTGGTGTGACCAACCAATTGGCTGGAGGGTCTAGACAATCATTTTAGGGTTGAAACGATTGGTTCAGCTGCCGCAGTTTGTCAGTTTTGTGGAAAATCGCGAACCCTTCTACTCCTGCTTTAGTCCCGCGTTGCCCGGGATAGAGAACCCTGTCCCATGACCCTCCTATATATAGGGGTATTGGGGGCTTCTCAAAGTACAACTCAGTGCAACCAGTTGCTCTGTAAAGTTGTCATTCTCTCTAGTTTTGGTAACTGAGAGAGCCCGAGCAAGTGCTACCCGATAAGGGAGGCACAATAAAGGAAAGCCAACTGTAGAAAGTGACTGGTGGCGGCGACTAGTACGCCGACAGGAGGGTGCGACTCCTTCCGATTCCTTGTGGGACAAGGAGATCAGATTTCCAGGTAGTCCTTGTGGATGACTGTAGAGGCGAGAGACCTCTCTCGCTCAGAGGACGACTGTCAATCCTGATAGTCCCGGTGAGACCAAGAGTCTTCAGTCCCGGTGTGACCAGGAGCTGCACAGACACCGTCCAAGACCGGAGGTGAAGACCAAGCAAGGTGTTACGACCCATATCAGAGTTAGTCAATAAATACCCTGAATTACGTAAAACACCTCAGTTAGTGCTAAGTTTTTGTTAAACATCATGAATAATCAAGATAAGACAACATGTGGATCAATAGTCAAGATTTAATCATCTGAGGTAATTAATGATAATAGTAATGATGATTGTTGAGTTAATTGAGTTGAGTTGAGTGCTGACTAATGCAATTAGTGTTGAATATCAAAGTAAATATCATGGTTAATTAAATAAGTTAATATATGAATCAATAGTTGAGTTTGAATCACCTGAGGCGACTAATGATATTAATGTTGATTAATTAGTTAATTAGGTTGAGTTGAATACCCAATGTTGCAATTAAGTGATTTGACCTGATGTGATAAGCTAGTTAACATGATTTTATGCCCTGGGATGATAGAGAATCTCGTGCTTGAGAGTTTGCAAGAAAAATCACCCGAAACCGACTTCCGAGCTAAAAGATATGGGCATCTGAGTGTTCAGGGACCTAGATGTAGTTTTAGATTTTTGCTGGGCCATTTGCATGACGGCCCCTCCGCGAACCGACCCTTCTCTTCTTCTTCTTCGACCGATAGAACAGGGGAAACCGCAAAAGCGGCGCCCAATCTGCCCGATAGAACAGAGCAGGGGGGGATAGCGGGCGATTTCTTGGCCCTTTTAGCTCCGATGAGCAGCACCCCTTCTACCCTTCTCCTTCCTTCCTCTCACCACCGCGCCCTAGCAGTGCCACACCTACAAGACCTGCTGAGCGGCGCCCTAGCAAGCTGCAGCTGCACGGCAGCCACAGCAGCGGCCAGGGGAGCCGACGCGGACGCGACCAGCAGCTCTGGAGCACCTCGAACCGGCCAGCAACGCCTCTACTTCCTTCCTCCACTCCATCACCTAGCCACTAACACCTTACCCTAGCAGCTTGGGCGGCCGAACTATGGAGCTGCGTCTGTAGCCTAGCAACTGCTGCAACTGCAGCCTTGTGCCACCCTGAGCGTGAGCAAGCATCATGGAACAACATCCTTAAGTTCATCTTGGAGATCTTTGCTCGAATCCACAGCTACAGCAATGAACGATGCCAAATCAAGGTGTTGCTTGTGTATGTTTCGTTCAAATCAGATTGAACCAAGGTAGAAGAAGACTAGCGTTTGCCCAGGAAACATTTAGATAACAGTGTCCTCGAGTTCGTCCGAGGTTCGTAAGTACAAACCCGTAGTTGTTAGTCCTTGATTCGTCTTTAATCGAGTTCTTCTACAATGAGTTTCCCGTTTCTGCGCAGGTGCACGACGTGCAAACCAGTTTGCACGGCGTGCAAAGTTACAGATAGCGGAACGAGTTTCTGCCCAGGTGCACGGCGTGCTGCTCAGGTGCACAGCGTGCTGCTCAGGTGCACGGCGTGCACTCTGCTGTAAAGGGCAGAATTAGGCGTGTTTGTGGACGTTTTTCGGTGTATACGAACACACCGAAGTGGGTGAGTAGTAGTTCATTTAGAAATCAGTATTTAACTCAATTTAAATGCTTAATTGCTTTTGAATCAAATGGTATAACCTTTAAACAGTGTAGTATACAAAATATAGTATATTAGATTAATTGGAATTGAATTTCTTAATATGCCTAGTGAAATGATGCAATTTCCTGTACTATAGTTGCAATGTATTTACTGATTTCAAAATAGACGTTTAACATAGAAACTGGATAAATGATTCTGATTCGTGTTTAATTTCGATAAAGGTTATATATGCGCTTCTTGTGATGTTCAGATTGTGCATTATGTATGGAATGTAATTTTCCTGTTTATTTGTTTATTGTTAAACAAGTATAGACATAGGTGCCCCAACACCGTAGAACCCCATTGCGCGGTCTGTACCTTTGGGGTGAAACGATCGATCTAGCCTTGTGCCTAGATGGTCGGTGCTCGTGTTCAACAATAATCCGTGCGTGTGTCACGGTGGCACGGGGTCAGACAGACAGTGTCCAACAACAACGCGTGCTTGTGTCACGGTGGCACTGGAGATAGATGGGGGTTATTCAACATTAATCCGTGCTTGTGTCACGGTGGTAATCCCCGACCCTCCGACTGTGCACTACAGGGTGGGAGGAGTCCAGAGCACTCAGAGTTAGTGCAGACAGGCCCTTGTGCGCCTGGGGCCCTTGTGCGCCCGAGAGTCCTGTGCAGACCAGGACAGACAGTCAGACTTAGCATTTCCCGGGTGTGTCGCTAAGTCTTGTACGGTGGGACCGTAGCATGAACTTGTTACGGATCTTCATATGCAGAGTGCGCTGCATATGTTTGGGGCATAATAATATGGATAAATAATCATATAGGATCACAGTAAATTTATATAACTGTTAAATTACCTGAATTATCTGTTAATGCTTAGAAATGAGATTATTATCTGTATATCTGCTATGTTGCTAGAACTGTCTTGCTTAGTTCTGCATATATGTTTATTTTCAGTTTATAAACTTGATGAGTTGTTTAGTGATAGCTAAGTGAAATGCTATTCACTGAGCGAGTAGGCTCATACCTCTACTCAAAACATTTTCAGGTTATCATCTGCAGCAGGGAATCAGAAGGATCGATTTATCCTTACACCTAGTCGATAGAAGGTTCGTAGTTGGTAGTTAGAGGTCTCTTAGTCCATTCCCCTCGATCTTCGGGACAAAGTGTGAGTGAGAGAGTGAATGTGTACAGAGATGTAAATTGTCTGTTATGCTTTATTTTATGTCGGATAAATGTAATATGTTGTAGACTCTGTTTATCTTGCGAGTCAGTTTAATAAAGATGCTTCCGCAGTTTGTTTAGTTTCATTTTACAGTATAAATCGGATTTTCCTATTAATATCTTTAAAAGGTTTTAAAAAGTGAAGAGTGATTGGCTTATGTGTAAATCCCATCCTGTCGCGTCTTAATCTCGTGGTTTGTGGTTAATGTGAGATTGGGGCGTGTCAATTTTGGTATCAGAGCATAGGTTGAGTATATGAATACTCTAAGTCACGGTCAGGGGACGATAAGAGACCAATAGGATTAGGACTTAGGTGTCTTCCTTCTAACTGCAATTTTATAACAGGAAATGTTCTGTTATAGTATTGCAGATGACAGGAAGTGGACGTGGTCACGAGAACCAAGTAAAGAGTTTAAGTTAAGTCGCTAAGAATCATTGAGATCAACGATAAGGTTATAAGTAAGGAGAATAAGAAATGATGTGTCTTTAGCTCTGGGAGATCTGAGTGTTTGGATACCCTGGCCAGGTGTCTGAATACTTAGATTGACCAGTATCAAGCTACTCTGTCTGTTCTTCTCTGGATGCCCTGGCCAGGTATACAGAGGAAGGATAGGCTAGAGAGAAAACCCTAGAAATCTTAGGGTTAAGAAATAAGAAAATAATGTAGGAGTAAGAGATTAAATATAGGATGCGATATAACTCTTACTTGATTTTGCTTATTTGATTTAAAGATCACTAGAAATGCTTTTATATGCATGAAATAAAATTTCCAGTTTGTAAAGTAAACATAATTCTTTTATATTGTTGCGTCATGAAGTGAATTGTTTAATGTTTGTTTCCTTTGTATTAATGTAGACCCGAAACTGTGTTTAATTGAGTTTGCCCTAAGTAAATATTCTTTCTACATGTTTAAGATTAATAGGGGTTGATTAATCCCGAGTAGCTCTTGGCTTCAGGACTACAGGTTCGGCCTGGTCCGGCTGGCAGGATGCGTTACTGGGATCTAATGACTCCTATTAACAAGTAAAATATGAATAGAAGTCTAAAAGTTCTTTTATCTTGAAAATTAGGGTTTAAGAAGCATAGACCCTAATTGGCCCAAATTAGGATTCAAATAACACATGAATACAGAATTTGATAAATAGAATGTCTCAATAAATGATTTTTAGTATCTTATATGTAACTCTAATTTGGCTAAAATTGGGATATGATTTGGATATATAAAATGTGAAAAACATTGGAAGATATCAGAACTTTTGAAGAATGTTCTGACCTGTTCATCGGCTGAGTTTCAAACTCGACCAATCACATTTTCTGAATGATATAGCAGTGTGGTAATTGAATTTTATCTCTTTATTGGTACGTCCAATTAATCCCAAATTTTAACTATGTTTGAAAATCACAAATTTTAGACCCTCTATTAATTTGGCGTAATCTTTGGATGACGTTTGATCTCTACAGTAAGGTGTCGGTCGAGTTGCAACTCGACCGAATCTGCTGCAGACTGCTATATAGCAGCGCACTGTTTGATTTTTAATTAATTATTGGTAACTTAAAATGACCTGAAATTTCTACTGTAGGTTTAAAACTTTATTAGGCACAACATATAAAATTTTCAAAATTTTTGGAGTTTCTGTTTACAGTTTAATAAACGAATTACAGAAACTATTATAAAACTGAATTTTCAGCTAAATGTAATTAAAGTTGAATGCTGGGTTAATATGTTATTGCCCCAAGCAACTCAATTTGATTTATATAATCGACCACACACACACACTATAATGCTATGCTATTAATAAAGGATCAAACCCTAGGATGATTAGAGTTGAAGTAGTTTAAAGGATATCATTAGTGATGTAACCTTGTACTTTGTTAAATAAGATCTTGAGATTTGTTCTATGAAAAGTAAACTGGCTTTGATAGTGACCTAGGGTATTAAGGTAGTTAATCTGAACAGTACGTGAACAACATGAAATGACTTAGAGAAAAGAGTAAAACATAAACCTAAAGTGTAGCAATAAGAAAGTAGCATGGAATGCGGAGTATTACCCGATATATGATATGAAGATAGCTGATGAAGTTCATGTTTTTAAGACATGGTGTCACTATCTTTGTGATGTGACAATAGATTATCACCCTGGTAAGGAAAATGTGGTGGCTGATGTTTTCAGTAGAAAGTCAAGTTCAACAACTTATGCATTTTCTATGGCGGGTTTCAATTGAGACCTGTTAGTAGAAATGTGAGAGTTGAACCTAGACTTAGGGGTGACAGCACAAAGTGATTTGATTGTACAGATGTAAGTTAAGCTTACTTTTTGCGATCAAATCAAGAAACTATAAAAGGGTGATAGTGACTTAAGCCAAACCATGCATGACCTGATGGGAGGAAAAGAGACTAGAGTTTAAGTTTTTATGATAATAAGGTGTTGTATTAACATGACATGTTGTGTGTATCTCAAGATAGTGTAAAATTCTTTAAGGGGAAAAGCTGAAAGAAAAGATTTTTTTTTATGGAGGCGTATGTTTTGATGTATGCTATGTTTTCAGGAAAATACTAAGATACATATGAATCTCAAGGAGTATAACGGATGGTCAACTATGCAGAAGGATGTAGCTAAGTATGTGGTTAAAAGTAGTGTGTATCAGTAGGTTAAGGTTGAACCCTAGAAATCTGTAGCTACCTTGTAATCTTTTTCTATGCCTGAATAGGAATGAGAATTTATCACAATGGATTATGTGGTAAGATTACCCAGGACACCTAGAGGTTGTGATTTGATATGAATGATTGTGGATAGACTAATTTAGTCTGCTCACTTTTTTCATATTAAGTCAACCTTTAATGTCTCAAAACTTGACTAAGATATTCATGGATGATATAATTAGGGTGTTTGGTAATCCAGTTTCAATCATGTCATTTTGATATTCTAAGTTCACATCTAGGATTGTAGAAACAGTTGCTTTGTGCTTCGGGCACAAAGTTAAGATTCGATACAACCTTTTCATCCGCAGACGGATGGTTAGTTTGAAAGAACCATTCAGACTCTTGAGAACATGCTGAGAGCATGTGTTTTGCTTTTCAGTGGAAATGGGAAGAACATTTAAGTCTTATAGAATTTGCTAGTGTGAATGTTGAGTTTAGAAATACACAACTGATAATGGTTCGGTTTGAATATAAACCCAGGCAATGCAAATTTGGTAAACCATTAGGTGCATGATTTCAAGATAATGAGATAGTATTAAAATATGCAAATAAATCTTGTTGCATGCTTCCTGTTATGGTAATGTGTATGACTTAACATTTGTATGAATTGGCGCATTTCTCTGAGATATTATCAGAAATTCTCAAGTACTATTAAATATTTGTGACATGATACGTAAATAACTTTTAATAGAGTTATGTGGTGCATAAACCAGGAATTTGGTTGACATGCACGTACTTCGAGAAATTTCAGACAATTGAAAAATATTACAGATGGTTTCTTATAGGTGAAGTAGATTACTCTTATTAATGTAATAAGATGTTCAGTTACATGAATTCAGTATGTATATGCCAAAATTGATTCGAGTTTGAAATATTTATGAATTTTTAATCTGTTTGCATGCATGATATAAACATTACTCAGTAATTACAATGATTTGAAATATACTGTTCTGCCAGTTGTAGAATGATACCGTATTGTGATTTGAATTGCAATCAAACCGATGAGATAATGGAAACCCTAAGAGTAGGGTGTTGCCATGTGATTAATGAATAAGATAACCCTAAGAGTAGGGTGTTGGCATGTGATGAATATATAAGGCAAATGAAACCCTAAGGATAGGGTGTACGATGAATCAAGTATATTGATATCAATTTTCATTATGAGATGTGATGATGTTTAACAGTTAAATTGCATGATTTTATTTTAGTACCAAACTGACATGCATTCTGTTTATTTAAGAATTTAAAAGTTTGTCTGCATGTATAGTATGATAATTTCTCAGTAGTTATCATAAAGTGAGATTCTGCTATAACAATTTTGGAAAGACAATGTTTTGTGGGTGATCTGGAATCAGATCAGATGTATCCTAGGCTAAGGGACCTATACGGATGATTGATCGGAGGATCAAGAAACTCACGAATTGTGATATATCATTAGTAATAGTTTTGTGGAGAAATCTTGACCTAGAGGAAGGCACGTGGAAACACGAGTCAGGAATGAATGACAAGTTTCCTTTTCTCTTTTAGGAATTTCGGGACGAAATTCTTATAAGGGAGGGAGATTGTTACGACCCATATCAGAGTTAGTCAATAAATACCCTGAATTACGTAAAACACCTCAGTTAGTGCTAAGTTTTTGTTAAACATCATGAATAATCAAGATAAGACAACATGTGGATCAATAGTCAAGATTTAATCATCTGAGGTAATTAATGATAATAGTAATGATGATTGTTGAGTTAATTGAGTTGAGTTGAGTGCTGACTAATGCAATTAGTGTTGAATATCAAAGTAAATATCATGGTTAATTAAATAAGTTAATATATGAATCAATAGTTGAGTTTGAATCACCTGAGGCGACTAATGATATTAATGTTGATTAATTAGTTAATTAGGTTGAGTTGAATACCCAATGTTGCAATTAAGTGATTTGACCTGATGTGATAAGCTAGTTAACATGATTTTATGCCCTGGGATGATAGAGAATCTCGTGCTTGAGAGTTTGCAAGAAAAATCACCCGAAACCGACTTCCGAGCTAAAAGATATGGGCATCTGAGTGTTCAGGGACCTAGATGTAGTTTTAGATTTTTGCTGGGCAATTTGCATGACGGCCCCTCCGCGAACCGACCCTTCTCTTCTTCTTCTTCGACCGATAGAACAGGGGAAACCGCAAAAGCGGCGCCCAATCTGCCCGATAGAACAGAGCAGGGGGGGGGGATAGCGGGCGATTTCTTGGCCCTTTTAGCTCCGATGAGCAGCACCCCTTCTACCCTTCTCCTTCCTTCCTCTCACCACCGCGCCCTAGCAGCGCCACACCTACAAGACCTGCTGAGCGGCGCCCTAGCAAGCTGCAGTTGCACGGCAGCCACAACAGCGGCCAGGGGAGCCGACGCGGACGCGACCAGCAGCTCTGGAGCACCTCGAACCGGCCAGCAACGCCTCTACTTCCTTCCTCCACTCCATCACCTAGCCACTAACACCTTACCCTAGCAGCTTGGGCGGCCGAACTATGGAGCTGCGTCTGTAGCCTAGCAACTGCTGCAACTGCAGCCTTGTGCCACCCTGAGCGTGAGCAAGCATCATGGAACAACATCCTTAAGTTCATCTTGGAGATCTTTGCTCGAATCCACAGCTACAGCAATGAACGATGCCAAATCAAGGTGTTGCTTGTGTATGTTTCGTTCAAATCAGATTGAACCAAGGTAGAAGAAGACTAGCGTTTGCCCAGGAAACATTTAGATAACAGTGTCCTCGAGTTCGTCCGAGGTTCGTAAGTACAAACCCGTAGTTGTTAGTCCTTGATTCGGCTTTAATCGAGTTCTTCTACAATGAGTTTCCCGTTTCTGCGCAGGTGCACGACGTGCAAACCAGTTTGCACGGCGTGCAAAGTTACAGATAGCGGAATGAGTTTCTGCCCAGGTGCACGGCGTGCAGCTCAGGTGCACGGCGTGCACTCTGCTGTAAAGGGCAGAATTAGGCGTGTTTGTGGACGTTTTTCGGTGTATACGAACACACTGAAGTGGGTGAGTAGTAGTTCATTTAGAAATCAGTATTTAACTCAATTTAAATGCTTAATTGCTTTTGAATCAAATGGTATAACCTTTAAACAGTGTAGTATACAAAATAGAGTATATTAGATTCATTGGAATTGAATTTCTTAATATGCCTAGTGAAATGATGCAATTTCCTGTACTATAGTTGCAATGTATTTACTGATTTCAAAATAGACGTTTAACATAGAAACTGGATAAATGATTCTGATTCGTGTTTAATTTCGATAAAGGTTATATATGCGCTTCTTGTGATGTTCAGATTGTGCATTATGTATGGAATGTAATTTTCCTGTTTATTTGTTTATTGTTAAACAAGTATAGACATAGGTGCCCCAACACCGTAGAACCCCATTGCGCGGTCTGTACCTTTGGGGTGAAACGATCGATCTAGCCTTGTGCCTAGATGGTCGGTGCTCGTGTTCAACAATAATCTGTGCGTGTGTCACGGTGGCACGGGGTCAGACAGACAGTGTCCAACAACAACGCGTGCTTGTGTCACGGTGGCACTGGAGATAGATGGGGGTTATTCAACATTAATCTGTGCTTGTGTCACGGTGGTAATCCCCGACCCTCCGACTGTGCACTACAGGGTGGGAGGAGTCCAGAGCACTCAGAGTTAGTGCAGACAGGCCCTTGTGCGCCTGGGGTCCTTGTGCGCCCGAGAGTCCTGTGCAGACCAGGACAGACAGTCAGACTTAGCATTTCCCGGGTGTGTCGCTAAGTCTTGTACGGTGGGACCGTAGCATGAACTTGTTACGGATCTTCATATGCAGAGTGCGCTGCATATGTTTGGGGCATAATAATATGGATAAATAATCATATAGGATCACAGTAAATTTATATAACTGTTAAATTACCTGAATTATCTGTTAATGCTTAGAAATGAGATTATTATCTGTATATCTGCTATGTTGCTAGAACTGTCTTGCTTAGTTCTGCATATATGTTTATTTTCAGTTTATAAACTTGATGAGTTGTTTAGTGATAGCTAAGTGAAATTCTATTCACTGAGCGAGTAGGCTCATACCTCTACTCAAAACATTTTCAGGTTATCATCTGCAGCAGGGAATCAGAAGGATCGATTTATCCTTACACCTAGTCGATAGAAGGTTCGTAGTTGGTAGTTAGAGGTCTCTTAGTCCATTCCCCTCGATCTTCGGGACAAGGTGTGAGTGAGAGAGTGAATGTGTACAGAGATGTAAATTGTCTGTTATGCTTTATTTTATGTCGGATAAATGTAATATGCTGTAGACTCTGTTTATCTTGCGAGTCAGTTTAATAAAGATGCTTCCGCAGTTTGTTTAGTTTCATTTTACAGTATAAATCGGATTTTCCTATTAATATCTTTAAAAGGTTTTAAAAAGTGAAGAGTGATTGGCTTATGTGTAAATCCCATCCTGTCGCGTCTTAATCTCGTGGTTTGTGGTTAATGTGAGATTGGGGCGTGTCACAAGGCGCGAGGTACCGTCTCCGAATGAGCCTAGGGACAAGGTATGCATCCACAAACCTTCTTTCCTATTATATAGATGTTGACGTGATTCCTTTTTTTTTGAGTTTTGGGGAGAAAATTTTGTTTTCACTGCCTCTGTGCCTCCCGTAAAACCCTACACATACATTACACATTAGATTAAGTTTTATAAAATATGTGGACGTCACATAATTTCACCTATTTTTTAACCAAGAAAAACATAAAAATTGTTCCTAAGATTCATACTTCACGATCTCATAACAACCACCACCCTACTATCATAGACCACAATAGATTAGCATGTATAATGAATATGATGGTGTGTCATTTCAACACCCACCAAAGATCAAAACATCCTATGCAATTCTATAACATATTATCACCCTTAGAGGAAAGATGGTTGGATATACCCCCCCCCTAAATGAATGTCTAGCCCTCTACAGAATTACACGAATTTGTTGCAGTCACCCTTCTCCCTCTATAAATTTATATTTTGGCATCAAGCCTCTTAAGGACTTTGTCTGTCTCCTTCTTCCACCCCATGATATGTTAAATGTCTCTTATCTCTGGATGGATCCTAACTCCATCTATAATGTTTAACATGTCACTATAGACCTTTCCATCAAAACCAAGACTCTCAAAAACATTGTTAAATGTATCCTTCTTATTACTATTCATCTTAATATCAAAGACATCAAGATGAATTCATGGATTTTTTTAGGGATCTATCTCTATTTGTACATGGATTCTATATTCTGAGGACAAAAGTATTCTAACAAAACCAACCATTATACAATCTTCCAAAAATGTCAAATTTGTCAACATCTGCAAGGTTTACCTCTTGCATTCTCTAACAGAGAGGATGGCTCTATCTAGGACATTATCAGCAAATTGTTAAAGAATTTTGGTGCTTCTTAAATTCCTAATTGGGCCTATGATTGGATTTATATCTAGGGTCTCTCATCTTACCTTTAGGATGTTGATACATTTATAATTATTTGTGATGTTTGGGGTGCCCACATCTAGTATATCCGGTAGGATACTCTTATCCCCCTTAAGTATTCCAATTTTTTTAAGCCTATTTTTAATTCCTGGAGGTACTCGAATCAATCAACGATTAAAGATAAGATTGATAATTCAAATTTACTGTTGGGATTTGGTAGAGGAAGAACCTTATGAGTCACCTTCCTTGTTTGACAAAATTGATGATCATCCTTATACTTGGCTAGTTCCAATCCCCCTTCTAGATGCTTCCTTGAAGGAGGATGCAACAAACTAAAATCTAGTATCTTATCCTATTCCATGATTAGAAAGCTAGTGAGATTGGTTCCTTAGATTTGACCAAACAAGTATAAAAACCAAAACCTATTTATGTAACAGCTTAACTATGTGCCAATTCAAGAAAACTGTTATATATATTCTTTGCTATCTAATGGTCACACGATGGTAAAATATGAGGAATAAAATACTTAAAACATGTATTAGAATAGCAAATAGAATTTTTGTGTGCAAACATCTGAATGTAAATTGAATTAATGGACTTAATATGCTAAGTGAGTAAAATATGGATTTTCGTACATAATAATAATTGATAACCCATTTGTAAATTAATTGAAGATAATAGGATTCAATTCAGAAAAATATTTTTTTGTCAAGCAAAAGTCGCCTTGCTTTTTTATTTTTTATTTTTTGAGGAGATACTTATAATGTGTGTAAATGAAATTTGTATGTGTCAGCGGTACATGTATATATACAAAGAAATCTCAACAGAAACTTCAAATAAAGAAAGAAACTAAATCTCTATGTAGGATAAAGTATATATCCATGACCTAAAAACCATATATATTACACTATTCGAACTTCCATGCTGGCAAGACTTCCAAGATGAGAGAAAGAAGATCTAGAACCCAGGAAACAAATCTTTAGAGATATAGCAAGACCAGGCTACCCTTTGAATATAGAATAGATCACGATAAGAAGAATAATTTTGTCAGACAAAAAAAGTAGTCCAAAGAATCCAACTATCAAAGGGAACTCAAAAACTTAGGAGAGATACACTTTGGTTAGAGGGAACCCAGAGCCCTTCAAAATATTAAAAACACAAAGAGAAGGGAGTCTAAAAACCTCAGGGAAACATAGATTCCTTCAATACATAATACCATCTTTAGGAGAAAACCAATAGAGAAAAAAACACCAAATAGATCAAGGAACCATGGAAAACAAACAACCCAAAGAGCACAATGAATCACTAAGCACTTTGAACTTAGACCAAATCAACTTCCATAAGATTTCAACTCCTTTATTTCTATTATCATGAACTCTTATATTTCTCTTGAGCCAACTGTGATAAAGAATGATGGAGCAAATAATGCTAGACTTAGCATCCTTCAAACTGATAATATCATTCCAACATGTAGGAGTACTATCTAAAACTCCTTTGTGAATACAAAATGACCAAATTCCCATCATAAATGTGCAACTAAACCAAATGTATGAAGTATCTTCATAATTTTCTATACATAAGAAAAATATAAAAGCCACTGAGATGCCTCCCCTTCTTGTATAGTAAGAGGTAGGAATCTTGTTGTATTTAGCTTTAACATATGAAATTTTATATTCATGTCACTTTCATAACTCCAAATCCAATCAAAACAATCATCCTCACAACCTCTACTTCAAATAGCTTCGCATTTATTTCCGATACAGTAGATTTAGAGCCCTTACAAAGAATATGATCACTCTCAGAGCTACTACAAGTTATTGAGGAAATCTTAATGATAATGGATTAAGAAACCCTTGATGAAGGAATTGACCATTTCTATCTTTAATTATATGACTTATAGGATAATCATTAGGTAAACCTTCTCTAATGATCATATCTTTTCCTGGAACTTCATTCAAAAATTTCCCATTGAACCAAGGATCATGCCAAATCCAAAAATTATCCCTAGAACCGATTTCAAATTCAATAAAAGTAAGAAAATAACCTCTCACCCTCATAGTTCTATTGAACATACATGAGAAATTGGGAGAATCATTAATACTCTAGAAAGATTTCTTCTTTGATACTTTTTACTTATCCACTTAACCCATAGGGAGTCTTTTTTTCTTTCTATATCCTAGGCATTGAAAATCAGATAGGACAAATCAACTTCTTTATTTTTCTAACTCCAAGCCCCCCTTCTATTATTGGTAGAGCCACAAAATTCAACTTGATGAAATGAAGATTCTTTTTAGTCTCAGAATGTCTCCACAAATGATATCTACGTATCTTACCAATTTGTTCTAGAATTGAGATATGGATAGGAAAAGAAAGCACCCAGAACATGTGCATAGTTGTTCTACTCTTCCAAAAGAGATAGTAATGTAGCTTTCCATCAATTGACCCTATTCTTCATTCTATCAATGAGTATTTCACAATGCTTCTTATTCAATTTACCTAAAAATAAATGTAAGACTAGGTATTTACTATTATTCATATCAACTATCTCCATGCCCAAAATATAAGATACGTCTCTTTCTGCATCATTTTTACAAAATAAAAGTTTGCTCTTAGCAAGGTTAATGTTAGGACCAGATAAAGACCTAAACAAATCCAACAGATCTATGATATTAATACCATTCTTTATATCAACTTTAGCAAATATCATCAAATCATCTGTAAATATGAGATGAGAGAAGGAATGGTTCTTTGAAGCTTGAATAGGGCAAATAAGATAATCCTTACACCTATCCTTCAACATTTTAGACAAACCGTGCATAAAAATCACAAAAGGGTATGGGGAAATAAGATCTCCTTGCCTGACACCATCTGTAGGAAAAAAAGATTTAGCTGGTTCACCATTCACAATAACTTGATATGATGTGGTCTGAAAAATGGTTTCAATCCACCTAATCCATTTAGAGGAGAAACCCATCTTGTAAAAGATAGAAAAAAGAAACTTCCAACTCATTAAATCATACGCCTTGGAGATGACTGCTTAAATACACATATTAGGAGACTATTTTTTCAATCACCGAGTATCTCATTACTCAAAAGGATGACATCTTTTATACTTCTTCCCTTAACAAATGGACACTGGTGGATATCAATAAAACCAGGTAGGACCAGATGAATTCTATTAGCTAAGATCTTCAAAATGAATTTATAAAACATATTGCATAGAGCTACAGGATGTCATTCGGATAATAGTAGAGTCTAAACCCTTAGTTAATATGGTTAGGAAGGTTCTAATATATTTCCATTGATAAATAATTCTTGAATTGCTTCACAAACATCATTCCCAATAATTTGCCAAGCTCTTTTGAAAAAATATGCATTAAGTTCATCAGGTGCTGGACTCATGTCCTCATTTAGGTCATTGACAATATCATCCATTTCCTTCCAATAAAACAATTCGTAACAATGATGTTTTGCTATTTAGCGATACAAGGGCCATTCAACTAGCCCTTCAAACATTACCCAATTTAGGTTTATAGAACAAATCTTTATAAATTGGCAGTGAAGTCCTTGCTGTCTTCAATGTCAATAATTAAAGCACCCCCAATCATCATGTTATTAATAGAGTTTGTAACTCTCTTTATCTTAAAAAAAGAACAAAAAAATAATGTTAGAGTTACCATGTTTCAACAACTAAACATGAGAATTCTGTCTAAAGAAAGACTCCTCCATGTGAGTTGTCTATTTAGCTTCATATCTAAGAACTTTAGAAATATTCCTCAATTTCTCATCAGTAGGACTCATGTCAGAATTTTTTTGAGTAACCATAGCTTTATCCTTGGCCACAACAACATTTTCAATAATTGTCACCAAAACTCTTCTTATTCCACTCCTTAAACTTGTTCTTAAGATTTGCAAACTTTCTACATAACTTGTACATAGCAAAGCCCTCTACTTCTAGGTCCCAAGATTATTTAACAATAGATAAGTAATCCTTGTGTTTAGTCCAACTGTTGATGATTGTGAAAGGTGTTCTCAATCTTCTCAGGTTATCAATGATCATATTTATCCTTTTATGGTCACTAATGATATTAGATAGACATTCACCACGAAAAGATTCAAAACAAGATTAGAAAGCAACATTATAGAGGATTTATAAAACTTAGAAGTAACAAAACCCTCACCATATTAGTGATTATCCCAGGTAAAGTAAGGACCACCCAAATCCATTTTGAACAGGCCACGGTTAAGAACAAAAATGTTGAAATCATCCATGAACTTTGTAGTAGGTGGGAGCTTTCTAATTCTTTCAGTGTTCTTCTTCACAACATTAAAATCCCCCATGATCACCTAGGGACCTATAAATGATCAATAATCCTCTCCATATCATACCATAAACCCACTCTATCAGAATCCCCATTATGACTATAAACAACAGAAAGAATAAAACTCAATTTCTCTTTTTTAACTTTAAGATGCAAGGCTTGGTCACGATCTGCAATCTTAGTTATCACACAATAATTGGTCTTCCATAAAACAACAACTCTCCCTAAAGCATGGGATTTGAGATTAGCAAACCCTTTATGACCTTTGAAATATTTCTTCATGACTTTCTCAATCCTATTTAATCTTAGTTTTGATTCATTCAAGATGATGATATTATTAATTGCTCTTCTTAGCTCCTATTGAACTGTCAAAAGTTTATTACTGATTCCCCTAATGTTCCAAGAGGTTATATTTAGGGATGTATTCATTTTTTCACTGGGGATGTTAAGCTGATAGCATCATAATTTTCATTAATGATTCCTAGTCCACCTATCTTATTACTCATAGAAGAGAAAGAAGAGTTTGTAACTATGTGGTAAATACCCACATAAGGTTTTTCCTGACATTTTGGTGGAGAATTCAACTTCTTCGTAACAATGTTCTCATCTTAACAAGATGATGTTGTTGGGAAATATGGGCACAAAGTATAGCAACGAAACTAAAAATATTATCTATCCATATTCCCATAAAAACAAAATCACGTCAGCTACTATAAAATATGAAGAATTGTTTTAGCGAGTTATACCTATTCTTGGAGTAAGTCCAGTGACAACAACTCACTTCTATGCAACTATGAATGAGTTTCTCTTGGACGGTGGTTGTGTAGCTCCTGGTCTTCACCACGAACAACTATCTAGACAACTTCAACAACCTCTCTTGTGGTCTCACCACAAACTGCAGGTTGACCTTGCTCTCTGAGCAGCAACCATAGGACTCCTACCTCTAAAGTAGTCCACACAGACCAACTAGAACTCCTATCATTCAACTAGAACTAATAGGAAGGAGTTGTCCCTCCCGTTGGTGTTCTAATCACCAACTTGATCTCCCACAACAATGATCCTCAGTTGTTCACTCCCGTAGCTATCCCTCCCTAGTTGGGTAGGACTTGTTCGAGCTCTCTCAGTTGACACAAATAGAGATGACAAAATTTTACATACGAACTAATTCTCAGTTGATGATGTTGCGTTGTTGTGCTCTAGGAAGCCCTTAGTACCCCTCTATATATTGGCGGGGTTTGCGCCAGGGTTCCCAGTCGGTTCATGATCTGAGTGGGAGTGGAAGGGACCAGAACTTTTTAATTTTTACAACTTACAATAAGACAAACAGTCATCTGGAACACCTAGACAGTCTTATAATGTTCATGATAGTCATATCATAGAGTGAGATGGTTGTATGGTAGTTTTCTAATCACATACAAAATTGGCAATTCGATTCCAATTAATATTGCATATTAATTTTCTTGCACCATAAGTAATTTGCAACTGAAACATGTTTGGGAAACATCCAAAATGTTCGTTTGGCCCAACCAAGCATCTCATACATGCGAGATGTCTGTTTCACTCACCTAGACAACCGTATGGTGATCTGGAGTTGATCTGATCACTTCAACAACTTGAACCGATCGGTTGATAGGGCATAACTTAGCCAAATCAATATCTGATTATCTTAACAACCCAAATGGCCATCTCAAAACTTGATACGCTTGTGTAGCTTCCCAGATATCTCACCCACTGAGATGGTCATTTGGTAGTTCACTCAAAAAATAGATTGACCTATTGTTTAGTAATCAATCCAATTGCCATTCAAGATCAAACTTCTCGTCTAGATGAGTTCCTATGTGTGTGACCCTATAGGTCCCATATCACATTTACAGTGAATGTCCATAACTATCTTATGACATCACAAGTAGAGAGTGGTGACTAGTCACACATCAGTTCTATTAAAGTGATTGGAAAGTTTGAGAACAACTTCAAACTACAATTTGTATAAGGTGTTGCAGTGATTGTATAATTCCTTTGTCTCTGGTATCTCGAGTGAACTTGAGGCTTGGGTAGTCATCCTTTCAATGTTCAACTCATGTTCCATGAACCACGAGTAGATTGTCTGAGATAATATGACCTTAATATCATATATTATTTCACATGTGCATGCGCATGCATTTCTTAGTCTCTCTTATCAAGCGGCTAGGATATCCAAATCCATTAGGAGGGACAAATCCCATATATATCACTCACAATCTATCCCCATGTGTCAAAGTCACCCAATCATCACTGTTATAACAACCCAATGTTTTAGGATTGCGTCTGATGATGTCATAACATACCCAACGACATGTGGCGAGTGTAGTGATTTCAGTTCTTAGAATCACAATCACAACTTTCACTATGAGATATAACTATGACAACCAATTATGGTTTCCATGTGCCACTTCTCAAGGTGGGTCTATCTGATACATTGTTCTCTAACATGTATATGTATGCTTGATTTGATATAGCCATATCAAGACTAATGACATTTTGTCATCAACCAACTCACACTCTGATCTTATGCATCATTGTTGTCTATCAACCTTCCACAATAACAATCGACCAGGGACATATTGAGAATATGTATATGCACTCTTAACATCTGTTTGATATAATTTCCACAACGCTAATACATGAAGACATACATCATTGAGTAATATTATTATCTAGACATTCACTCAGTTTCCTTATTATCTCATAACTATGTGAAACACATGATTTAAAAGCTTGTCTTTGTTTATATAATTATTGTTAATAATTAAATCATTTTAGCTAATATGCCATGTCAATCATCATATGACTGGCTCTATGGGAATACCTTACCAACAGACTCCCACTTGCACTCACATCCAATCACACATGAATCTCATTCATAGTGATCCAAACATTTCTACCATGTTTCTACTGTGCAAGTTCAAACAAACAGGTTAGAAACATTTTCTATTAGTGGGTATATTTCACGTTCTTATATGTTCGCTATGATATGAAACCACTGTAGTATGGTATTTTTATATTCCTTGCCTAACAAGTAGCTCCACTATTGTTATAGTATTACTACTAAGTCATCAATGGTTGAAACATATATAAACAAATCATATGAACTTTTAGATCCATACAGTATCACTATGCATTCAGAACACAACTATACTCAGCTTCTATTGTAGAATATAATTAATGACTATTAATTTAGAACTTTTTCCAACTCACAACTCTTTTGTCTTTAAAATCCAACATATTTTATTTTCAATCTCTTTGTCATTATGGAAGCTTGCATCAGTGTAAGCTTTTACATCCAACTCTTTCTCTTATTGATATCGTTATGGACTAGAAATCTATCCTTAAGTACTTCCCAAGTACTAATAGATATTTTATTGACATTCCAATAACCCTTCTTGGAATTTAATATCATCTTGTCATGTCCAATACATACAAGATTAGACGGGTTACGTACACTTATAGCATTCATGATAGATCCACTCTTCTACTAGCCTATGAAATCTTAATCATGTTATTTCCACTCTTCATAAGAATTGGAACATATGGTTATGAGATACTAATCTGGATTCTCTCTCGTTAAATCCTTCCACGTTTTCAACATTATGCTATTTTTATGTTCTCAAACTCATGTTGTGAAACTTTCATGAATTATCTTTATAGGTCTTGACCTTTATATCATAAGATGTTTCACTTTATCCTTCATTGTTGAAGGAGTTATCATGCCAAATCTCAATATTCATAATATTGAGACGTCATTTCTCATCATATGTGGAATATTCATATATGCTACCACTAAATCTTTTGTAATCACAAATTTCATCTTTTGTCTTGATTCAAGTCAAACTCTTTAAATATCTTATCAAGTCAACAACTTTCAAATCTAAGATGCTTGTTTCAACCCCAGATTGAACTTTGTAGTTTATATACTTATTTTTCATTCATGAAGTTATGAAACCTTTTAGGTTGTGTCACGTACATATCCTATGATATATTCCATTTATGAAATCCAATGTATATCTTCAAATGCTAAATATCTTAGTATATCTCAACTACAACAATAAGCATGAAAATTGGTAAAGAAATTTCTATCATGTTCAACAACTTGAACTGATTTGAAAAAAAAACTTTTCAACAAATTTACCGTTTTATGTTATCCATGCAGGTCTTTACCACAAGATCCTATTTCACCTTTTAAGGTATTACCCCTTTAGGTTTCACTACCAAGGTCCTACCTTTTTAGCTTACATAGATCACATAATGGACTTGAGCCATTACTCAAATTATGGTACTTAATAGCTTCTAGTAAATTAGTTGTCTCATCCTCGTATGACCAATCAGTTTGTGTTGTTGGTTCACAAACCTCCAATCTCAGACATGTTCTACTAGAACTATTTTATTTTGTGTCACATGATGAACTTGCCATTTCACTACAACTTATGATTCTCTTAGTTCTCATTGTACCTCTTCGTTGACCTCAAACACTTTGAGTTCTACTTTAACTCCCATTGATTCTATATGAATCCAGTTATTTGACCAACAAACACTTTGCTATTTGATTGAGATAAGTAGTGTATAATAATTGTGGTTTATGGACAAGCCTTTTCAAGAAACTACTTTCTCATTGTAGGTTGCAATCCTTTGTACATATTGGGACATTTCCAAATCATATCATATATGATGTCTCAACCATTAAGACGGTACATTATTTAGTGATAAGTGTATATATATGAGGATATAAGAAGACTGGATTAATTGATAATTATATCATGATTCCTCACGGTATAACTCCTTCATTCTGACACATCAGCATGTTTAGATGGATTTAACTTGTGAAACATTATCATAGTTCTTTCCTCAAGGTAGTCAAGGTATCGAGGTAAAGTATTTCAACATTGTGTCCCTCCTTATTGACCTGTGTGGTAATTAAGAGGTTTCTCTCTCTTACTTCAAATTAGAGTCTCATTATCATTTGATCAGTTTAGGCTCAAACAACCAGTTCCATCCACTTTTCATGAATCATAGGCATGTACAGTTGTGATTTCTTGTTTTAGAGTTGACAAACCCAATCATTTTCTTAAGTTATGTTGCTCAAAGTTGAACAACACAAGCTTGCAGAACACTAAAAAATTTTAAATTTTCCCTTGATTCCCATGTATAAGCAGCGAGATGACACATGACTTAAGACATCCACAATTACACTAGATAGAGTGTGGATCCTACAAACAAACTAAAAATTGCAAGAACTAAAAGACAAAAAAAACAAAGCAATAAAAACTAAAAACTAAGGATAGAGTTGTTCCAACTCCCCCCAAGCTTGAAATCGACTATGGCCTCATATTAAAAAACAACCTTAAAAGATGGAATAGAGATACCGATCATTCTTCCGGAGGAGGCGGGTATTGCGGGGCCGAGGGGTCCCAAGATGGGTACTGCCCCTGAAAGCTCGGATCATACTGGGACATGGGCGGAGGTTGTGGATACCCCCCAAAGTAATTTTGGCTCCAGTAATGATCGTAGAAGGGCTGCTGCTGCATCTCCATCCTATGCAACCTTTCGTAGATGTGTTTTTGGTTGCCGAGGAGGAGGTGCTCATTTTCAAAAATTGCCCTCTGATTATCTAGTAGCCGGTTCGTCGTGTCCTAAATACCGGCATATGACGCTGTATGTTGCTGCTGCGTCTGATGAATATCCTGCAGCATTGCATACATCACTTGCATGGAGTAGACATCCTCTCCTTGAGGAGAGGGTTGAGGTGGCAGAGGCTACGAAGACGAAGATGCACCCGGATGCATGCAGGGACGCTTCCTGGGTGCCACTTGTGCGCGAAGAGGAGTGAAAGCCTCCTCTTCATCTTCATGCTCGTCGCCGTCATTGTCGTTGTCGTCGTTGCCGCCGTCTTCATCCGAGCTCTCGATGGCGATGATAGGCCATCAAAAATGTTGAGCGCCCTCGATGTGGAAGATAGGGTCTGGAAGTGAACACTCTTGATAGGCGTGATTAACATGGCAATGTGCGTATGCCAAGCCATCACGAAGCAAGATGAGGCTGGAGCGATGCAGATGCTGCAGGTTGACTTTGCTCCGGTTAGAGAGGGGAGTAATATGGGAGAAATTCAACCCAAGGTAGTGGGCCAACAGTGTGATGAGCCATCCAAAATGGATTAGAGCCTTCCGCGTACTCCTGTTTACAGCCAACACGTGCGTTAAGAAAAACGTGCCCCAATAACATTCTTCTCGCTTCAGCAACTTGTGTAAGAAGAACAAGTCTGTCTCTTGAAACTTGCTGAGGGACATATCACCACGAGCGAACAAGGTGGTGCAGAGCATGCAGTGAAGAATATGCACGAACGGATGCTCGAAATCTGCCACCGCCGTATTGTGGTAGCTCACGGATTTGTCGGGCGGCGCAGTCACTAACTCAGCAAAGATGGCATCATAATATGTCATGTTGTCTGGCCATCGGTATTGATCTCGCCCATGATTCTAGTTGTAGATGGAATTGAACTGCCGTAGGGTGAGAGTGTAATCATTGTTGTACAGTCGGAAAGAAACGCGGCCTTTGATCCATTCTTGATCAGTGGCGATGATGTCATTTGGCACGACACATATATCCAGCGATGCCATGAACTTCTCCACTAGCTCCTTGTTACGGGGAGGCCAAACACTCTTAGTCGGTTTTCCGGAGCCCTCGGGGATAGCAACAATCTTGGTCCTTGCCATCTACATAAGCATAACAAGCAAACCTTTAGTTTATCATTTAACCAGTTATACTTATGTTCAGTGATATCTCATTACATACCTTTTATTAATTTGTTGGAGGACTCTTAAACCCTTAACTTATTTGCCCATACCACATGAGTGTGGAGGAGAGAGAGAATCCTACTCTTAAAGCCCTAAAAGAGTATGTGATGAGAAGGCATGAATAAGATGAGAGAGTCCTAAAGGTATCTTATTTCGATTCATACCCTAAGACTTTGGCCAGGCGGTCACACGGGTCCGGGAGTCCACGTATTCCGACTAGCGGTGCGGAGGAAAATCTTGCCAGCCCCCGGTCGTGATCCCTTTCTAGACACCTCCGTCTTTCGGATACTCCTCTAATAACTCCCTTGGGTTCTATGGAGTTTGTAAAATTTAATAATTACTAATGGTTACATGAAGAACCCAGGCTCTAATACCAAATGTTACGACCTCACCTTTCAGTAACTCCCAATTAAGGGAGACCAAGAGGATAAAGCCGCAACCATTTATTCCGGATCAAAGGTTCGACGTATAACCATAAAAAATTATTAAATTTTACAAGACTATACTGAAAAATGGTAATAAAAATTTTCTTTACATACCTTGAAAAGTTGGGAACTATCTTCTAACCACAACTTACCTAATCTATCTAATTCCTCCTTGTTCTTTAATTCTTGAATTCACAATATGTCACTTTACTGTTTGTGCTTTTGAGGAGTTTACCTAAAACGCCGACAAACAAATACGACGATCAGCCGAAGCTGGTATGTGGAGGGAGCAGATAATATTCAACTAGGTTAACTATATAATCATTCAATTAATCCTTTAACAATCAAGTTTACGTTTTAAGCCAAACTACTCAATCCATCTTTTCGCAACTCTGTGTTGTCCCTATAGGACTTACATGGTACCTCTACTAAGGTGACTTGATGGACCTGCCCTCTAGGCAGCCAAAGTCATTCATGACCCTACCCTCTAGGCAGTCAAAGTCATTCATGACCCTACCCTCTAGGCAGTCAAAGTCATTCATGACCTGATATACCTACCCTCTAGGTAGTCTTTTATCAGGTCAGCCATTACGACACAGAGGGAATCAAGGATTGAGCTAGAAGGCATATACATTAAGTGATAGTCATAGTCACTTTATACTTTGCATGAAAGAAATAAACATCCAAACTGTTTAGTTGCATTCAATGCGATTAAACATTCGGGAAACATCGGGAAACTTAAGCGGTTAACCATAAGTAACCACATACCTTTAAATGCAGATTTCAAGATAGAAAGAAAAACCCAACCAACAAGCAAAACCTGAAATAAAAGGACAATTTTCCTTTTATTAATATTCATCTAATTTTCATCATATTACTTAGGGTTTCAGTTCCTGTTTTATGGTTCCTTTAGAAATTAGGGTTTTCACTTCTTTTTCATTATTTTCATCCTTAATTCATTAAACTACATAAAACCCCTAATTTCTCAATAAATTTTCTTTATTAAGTATCCAATTATCTTATTCCACAAAAATATGCTTTTTATCTCCTTTTATCCCAAATTAGGGTTTCCATGTAAAATAACTTCCTTTTTAAGCATTACAACTCTAAATCTCATACTTTTGCATCCAAACTGATAATCATATTACCTTTATCATTAGCAAAGTGAAACTTATCAGTTTGATCTATTGATTTACCAAAATACACTTTAATCATGCAATTAGGGTTTCTCACCAATTCTTAATACACTTTATTAACAAATTAAAGTACTTTTTGCAAAACAGATAGAACTAGGTTCTCAATCTATTTTTATTGGATTCCTCGTATTTTTCTATACAATTTTCATATATTAAGTTTTCTCATACGAGTTTCCTAGCAAATTCTATTAATTTCGCAAGATAAATCATTTATCTGGATTATTAGGCAGAGAGAAGAATTTACCGAAAAACCTGGGCCGTTCGATCGGTGCGCCGATGCACCCCGTGTTGATCTGATGCTCCGCATCGAGGCCCTCCATTAACCAAGTGACGCGTCCCTCCGCTCATCCTCAGCCGCTGGATCTCGATCGAACGCTAGGAGTCGCGAGCGCAACTTAACCGGTTGCTTCCTCGAGCCGTTAGATCCCTTCCCGGATCACGGTGTTCTCGAATCCAACGACGTCTATACGTCGTCTTTCTCTTCTTCTTTACTTCTCGAGCTGCGGTGGAGCAAAGCGGAGTTCTCGCCGGAGCTAGGGCAATTGAGAGGGAGAGAGAGAGTCGAGGGTCTAGAAGCCGCCGTTTGAGATCGTGAAGGTGCTCCCGACTCGAAGGACCCTTATTTATAGGGCACGAGGGCCTCTCTAGGGTTTCCCAACCCTGCCGCCATCCCAGATCTTAGCCCGATTGGGCGTTTCTAGAATACACCATGAAACCCATCAAATCCTAGGTCTAGATCCTTCGCCCAGACCTCCCGATTCCAATGGGACACAAAACGCGAGTGCACATGCACTGCATCGGTCGGGAAAGCGAGGGAAAAAACCCATGTCGGTGCTGCATTCCGAGTCCCTCTGGGACTCTGGATGATGACCACGATCCGTTGGATTAAAATCCAACGGTCAGCGTCGTCCGCGCTTAAACTAAAAAGGAAAATCAATTCCTAAATATTCAAGGAAAATGCTATTTTGATGATAACTTGAAAATTCAATAACGCTCAATTCGTAACTCCGTTTTATCTCAAATTTTGAGGAAAACTCATTTATACTTTTATCTTTCCTTGTACAAAAATTGAAGTCATTATCCAAAGGAAACGGGCCCTTTACTTCAGTTTCAAGTTATCTTTTATTTAATTGTATTTTCCACATATTCCTTATTTCTTTTGCCATTATCTAATTATCCCGAGTTCCTTGAACCCCAAGGAACCCTTTTTAACTCGAAATCTTATTTTGGGAAAATATCTTAGCCTTAAAATCATTTCATTTTATTTTCCTCATATCTTCCTTTATTAAATGAAATTCCTTTTACATTTCTTTTTGTTTTTCTTTTAATCTTTCCATTGGGCTCCACGGCATCAAAGGCCCAATAAGAAAACATACAAGTTATCAAACACACAATCCATTCAATCCATTCAAACCATTCATCATATCAAACATGAATTTCATATTTCTTTAAAAAGAACGTTTATAAT
Source organism: Alisma plantago-aquatica (assembly GCA_963693085.1). Classification (NCBI taxonomy): domain Eukaryota; kingdom Viridiplantae; phylum Streptophyta; class Magnoliopsida; order Alismatales; family Alismataceae; genus Alisma; species Alisma plantago-aquatica. The sequence goes on along the minus strand of OY856409.1, from coordinate 1,714,571,877 downwards.
TTCATTACATAATTTGGAGAAAACGAGGTTATAAAATAACCACTTTCTCTTCTTCCACCTCTATACCATGGCAGGCGGCCATGGTGTTGAACCTGCCTACTCCATTTTGGCGCAACCTTTTTCTGCCTTATTTATGCAATTTTAGGTACATTCTGGACTTTTCTGCAATCTACCCAATTGGGAGGTTTTCTTTGCAAATTTCACCTGAATTTTAATCCTTAGATATTCCCTTACCATTCTAGAGATTTTTAACCATAGGGAGCCTAGTTGCACCTTGGTTTGAAGGTGTTTCTTTCCAAGGGCATTTTGGGGTTGATCTCTTTATAAATGAGCTTATGTTTAGAAGCTATCAACCAATGGGGTTATTTCTTTGATTGGAGGTTGGTTGGAATGGCCTATAAGTGTCAATAAACTGATATTTGATATTCAAGAAGCCTCTATGAGTTGTTCTCTTGCATGGCCATGAAATCCCTAGGCTAAGGACACATGGAAAGCTCGATGGACACCTCATGCTTGACTTCTTCCTTATCCATAAAGGTTTGCATGTCCATAGGCACCCTTAGCATTGGACACATGAAAAGTAACTTGACACCTCGTGCTTGACTTCTTCCTTATCCATAAAGGCTTGCATGTCTGTGGACACCCTTATACATGACACATGGAAAGTCTCATAGACACCTCATACTTGACCTCTTTCTTTATATAGCCATATCCACCCCTTCCCAACTCCCGATTCAAAAACTCTTGCTCTCCTTTATTCCCTCTAGCTTAGAGCATCATTCCTACTCTATTTTTCCATGAAGGTTCTATGCCAAGGTAAAAGGAGGTGCCTACCTTGGTGAAGAAGGCTCCTAGGGTTCCAAATTTCTCTATTTAGGATTTCTTAAGCTCCTCCTTGGTAATTTTGACCAAAACTAATAAGTATCCTCCTTTCCTTCCCTATTTTCATGTTGTTAGTCTTCCTTCCACCTTCCTCCAGGTCGTAACCATGGCCTTCCATGGTGAAACCCCACCTAGAGACCTTAAACACCCCATCTCCATGTTCTTTTGTTAGGGGTTTTCACCTCCAAAGTGGAGAAGGTGCTTCTTGCTCAAGATAGGAGCTTTGTTGGAGAAACCAACCTCTCTAAGTTGGGGAACCTTATTTATTGGACCTGTCCACCTTCCCTAGCAGTTCTTTGGAGGCCTAGACTTGACTTGGACTATTTAGACTCTAAAGTTGAGGTATGATGTATCCCCTATTCTTATATGTTGAGCAATTCACCTATGCTTATTCATTCTCTTTGTCCTATGGACATTAGCCTATACCCAATGTCTTTTCTTTTGAAAACCATGGTTCATGTGAACTACCTTAATTGATATTGATCATGTGATCATGGATATTCTTTTGAACTCTTATCTTATGCTTTGTTCATGATGAAAGTCTAAAAGATGACATGTGATGTCTTTTGTCCACTTATGAGGTGGATGTATATGTTGGTCACTTATGTGGTGACTAGTTTATATATTCTGACTATACTTTCTACTTGCCTCTACATTTAACATGCTATGTGATTCAGTAGCACTAGAGTAGTGTAATTGCATTGGTTTTTATGGCAGATGTGTTATTTCCTACCGAGTAGATGTGATATTTCCTGTCCTTTTGGGATGGAAAGGAACCTCATACCTAGGCAAGATGTGTGATTCTTGGCCCATGTTTTATATATTTGGGAGATTGGAAGTATTCCTCTCTCTATCAGGTTTAAAGTTTATGAGACTTGGCCACCTTTGTGTTTATATTGTTCTAGGGCTATGTTTATCTCACATGCATGCATGTTGATGATGATTGTAGGGGTGTGTGCCCTACTTTCTTTACATGTGCTAGTATGGCACAACTTTATTGTTTCAATTATGGAAAGTATCTCTTTTGTTATTGAAAATCATTTCTCTTGATACCCACTTGGGTTGTCCTTATCCTTTCTATGGGAAGCCTTTTATACTTGATGTCTTTTATTCCATATATTGCTCAATTTCCCATTTAGTATGCACATACCAGCCTTTATTGATGTCATATATTTTCTCTTCTTGTTGGGGTATGCTTCCAACCCTCGGTGAAGGACTTGGATGATAAGGCATGAAGTTTTGGACTAGCTTAAGGAGTTAAAGATTGGAGATAAAGTTGTTATGGTTTAGATTTCCCTCTACTCAGATCCTTATGTTGTATCATACATGTAAACCCTTACAGGATATTATGATGTACTTTTGTAATAACCTTGTTATAAATTGAATATAGTCAATATTTTTATTCCATTGCTATACTTTGGTTGTTTTGAATACCATTTGTTGAAGTTTGAAAATTTTGCACCTATTTCAACATACCTTTGAGTGTGTTTGGAATGGATGTTTTATTCTTCAAATTTTCTTTAGTAAGGGGGTGATCCCACACTTCTTACAATTACTCCAAAATGAGCACACTTAACTATGGAGTTCTTATCTATGTTCCCTGAAAAGGAGGCACACCTTGATAATATGGGTAGTACAGTCATTCCTTTTAAGGTCATTTTATCTGATGTTTCAAATTCAAGGACTTTATAACCTCCTCCACTTAGAATCTTGACGTCCTCGTCAAGGCTCAATGATATGGCCTCATAATATTTTTACATTTTAGTGCAGACTCAGAATGACCCATGAACATCCAGCTCTCGATCACAAAATACTAGTACAAGGGTGGCTACATCACCATGCACAATCCTTTCTGACACGCCAGGACCGCACGACTCAAGATTGACATGCCACATGTCCATGTGGGCCCAACCCATTGGAGGGGTTTTGTCTCTTATAACATTTGTAACGCTTGGGACCCAAGGCTCTAGTATAGTTTTGAGAATGATGACAGGCCCCACAACTACCACTAGCTTCAACAATGCACTTTGTCCTCACACACGCACATCACGAGATAAAATTTTCGATTGGTCACCCATCCTAGTATTACTACAAGATGAGCATGCTTAACTATGGAGTTCTTAATGACCAGCTCCTTGAAAAGGAGGTGTACCTCGGTGATATGGGTAGTCCAATCATTCCTTTTAAGATCATTTTATTCGACGTCTCAAATCCTTGAACGTTATCATTTGTTTACGAATTCAATTGTAATAGACATGACTAAGGATTGATATACAAAAGTGTGATCGGATCATATGTTTTTGTCAAACTATAAAGCCAAAAATAATAAACCCCATATTTACATTACATAAGAGACACAATGCAAAAAGATACAACTTAATATTGTTAAGACTATTTTAGTAAATAACTTCTCCATTATGCAAATAAATCAAAAATCAAGAGAATCTTGAGCCCTGCTAGGTCCAAAACATGTGCATGGTCTCTATACCCTCATTATGCATACTTGACCACTTGCTAAATTACCTTCCTACATAAAATATACATTCTATCTCAAAAATGAGCTGTACATATTGGAAGTATGTTGAAGCTTAAATGCCAAAATTATCTCTATCACATTGGTTTCCTTCACATTCAGGTTTACTAAACATTTAATCATCAATTAGCAATGTATATGTAACTACTATATCCTTTTTTCAATATTTTTTTCTAGTTTAAAAAAGATAACTACTTTTTTCAAGCCACAAATTTATCTATTCAACATGTTCAAAAAATATAACTATTAACGTAAACTAATAAAACATATCATTTTTATTTTAGTATTCTTTCTCCATGTCTTTACGTATGCCATGATTATAAATTACTTTCTGAAGTAAACAAAAACTAAGAAAGGATGAATAGAATATGACCATACCAACGAAATGGAAGAAATATACATTTTTGTTTGTATAAGGTCATGTGTTCATATTTACGTGATGACCACACAAGAGATTTAGATGTATAAATAGGTTGAATGGACTAGGCTATTCTCGCCCTTTTAAATGGTCAACATAAAGAAGTCAATTGGGAATTCAACATTTTCAAAGAAAATTATGAATGAAAAAAGATCTATTAGGGGTTAAGGAAAGACATTCAGATACATCTTGCATCCCTACCACATGTTCATCTGCTAATCATAAGTCATAGATGCCCCAACCATGAGTAACACCTGCAATGGTCTTCTTATGTAGCAACAATAGAAGCTCTTCCATCATTATCTTCCAAATGACAAGCTACTTTTTCACCACTCCAGTCCAATTTTGTTCCCCATCTTTTGTCCTCTGCTATTCATTCCGTTATAATGCTTCTTTCCCCCTCCAACCATATGGCTCTCTCCTCCCCTCCCTCCATTCCTATTGTTAAGTGGTTTATGTCCATCATGTTTCTAGCTATGCCCATCTGTGGCAAGTGTGAGGACAACCATGATTCAACCTAGTCATGCATGTGCTTTTGAGTGTGTACATCCTCATGGTTCACCTTTTCTCAAGGTAATGAAGACGCTCTTAGATATAATCCATATGACATATAGAAAGGAAACTAAGAGCAACTCATATTGAGACCAATAATACAAACAACATTGAAGAAGTAAGATTGAAAGTAGATGATATTGTTCTTCCTAAGATCCTTGTTTTATTTATGTGATAAGTAACTTTTTGAGGAAAACTATCCTCAATATCGAAATTTGCCACATAGAGAATATCATGGCCCCTAAGACCTGAGTCATACAACAAATCACCTATACATTTTCCATCAACCTTCCACATAAATTAGGCAAACATCAAAAGATGCACATACACACCCATAAAGAAAAAAAATATTGACAAAATCCACTTTCTCAAAAATAGAAATGGGAGGTCTAGAAAAACTCCTCAAGGGGTGGCCTAAAAACTTACTAGAAAGTACTAACACCGATCAAATAACTCAAAGGCTGCAAAAAATGTTGAATGTGGTTGATCCTCAACTCATTCATAGGCTGGCGAAGGGTATTAACTGCAAAGTTAATGCTTGTATTTCCAATGGCTCGTGGTTTTGCACAAACTTTAGAGGAGTTGATATTTTGATGGAAGTTCTATCAAATCAAACAAAACCTTCTCATAGTAAGGATCACTATCTGGCCAATGGGAAACCTATTTTCAATTGAAGGATGCTTGGAACATGACCAGAAGGAAATGGAAGAAATTTTGTTGGAGTAATTGGATCTGGGGAGATGGCATTCCAAGAAGATGCTCCCTGGTTCTTTGGAAATGCAATCTGAAGAAGCTTCTAACAATTGACTATCTCCAAAGGATAAGCTTCTAGTTGGTTTCGAGATGCTATTTTTGTCTCGCTGAAGTTGAAAGCAATGATCATATTCTTTTCAGTTGCAGCTTTGCAAGGGAAATTTTGTTATAACCCCAAATTTTGGGTTCAATTGGTGAATAATTAAATTTCTCATATCAAAGATAATTGAACAAAGAATGGTATATTTTGTTTTGAGTACATGGATTTTGTTTACAATAGCCTTGATATTTTTGTTGTGGGCTTTATTGGCTATTGGGCCCAATGACAAGGAAATAACAAGAAAATTCAATTAGTAAATGAGTAATTGAATATTTGAGAAAAGAAAAAGATGGAAACCTCTAGAGGGCAAATCCAAAGAGGGATTTCGTTCCTCTTGGATTCCTTGGGTTCCAAGGAGTCTAAAGTTGCGAAGAAAAGCAATAAGAAAAAGAAAAGATTAATTATGTATTTCTTTATTAAGAAAGAAATTGAAAACAATGAGAGAATGTGGAAAATAAGTGAAAAGAGGCATAATTGAGTTTTCTTGGTGGAATTTCGTATTCTAAAGATTCCTAATGATAAAAGGAATACCAATAAGGACAATAAAAGAGAAATAAAGAGAAATTCTCAAAAAGAGATATCTTAATAAGAAATAAACATGATAATGCAAAATAATGCATATAGGTGCATTAAGAAAGATAATGAGTATTCCAATAAAATGAATTTCGAAATAATAGAGTGCCTTGGGATCCAAGGAGTCCCAATAAAGAGAAAGGAAAGAGAAAATACTAAAATTTGCAAAATAGAAGGATAATGGGAATACATAATTAATGGAATTATGAGATTTTATTAAAAAGAAGTATTTTCCACTTGAGGAGAAAATAGTTTCGTGTCAATCAATTGAAAGGCAAGTGCAAAGAATATAAGTGGAGTAATTTTAAAAATTCTAATATATATATCAAGGATAAAGGATATCAAAGGAATAATAAAGAGAGAGAGAGAGAGAGAAGGTTTCGTCTCATTAAAGGATTCATATCCCAATTGGAAAGAGGCTTTGTATATTCGTGGGCAAGCATGCTGGGGCATGGCTACCCTCCTATATAAAGGAAAGAACCCGTGGCTAAGCGAAAACGAGAATTCCACGCACCTTCTTTTCCTTCTTCTTGCTCTTGCACGTAGAACCCTAACGGATGCTTCGTCCTATCCATAGAGCAACAATAAGGTTGTTTGTAGTCTGGTCAGAGGCAGGGCGCTCCCACGACTGCCCAGAAGGGATCTGCCACCACCTCCTCTCTGTCGTCCTCACACAGCACCTACGAGAGGACTGCAAGCCCGCAATGAAGCATTGGCTTGAAGTCCATGGGAAGTGCGGTCTCGGCCAGGGCTTGCGGCCTTCTGGAGTGTGGGGGGTGTGGACGGAGGTAGGGGACAAGTTCCGGCTGGAGCTCAAGCGCTGAGGTGAAGAGGTGCGACCTGCTACGGTCTGCCACGGCCGCTAAGGCGGTTTGCCGCTCCAGCCCAAGGAAGAAGATGGATCAGCAGTCGATTGGACGAGTATGCCCCCCAGCGGGTTGAAGAAGGACTCACTTAACTAGGGGTAAAATTGTCTATTCAAAATGTTTTCAATAGGCAAGCCGTATTGCATAGAAAGGGGATGACGTGGCACCATCTGATTGGTCAGAAGGTAATATTCTTTCTAAAATCATATCTTGTTATTCGTAACTCCGATAAAGACAAATTATATATGTATTTTGATCAGAAAAATGCAAGGAACCCACTAAAAATAGTTTTATAGCCTGAATCTAATCATAGTTCGAAATATAGTGTAAATTATCATCTTTAATGAATTAAAGATTAAAGAACCCTATTTTGATATGATTAATGTGTTTAGGGTTTAATGGATCTTTAGAGTTGATATTAATCTGTTAAATGTAAAAAGGAACATCGAGTTCAAAAAGGAAGAAGTTTTCATATGATTAGTCTAATTTAGAGTTTATATGCTTGAAATTGGAAAAGTACATAAAGTTATCATCTTTAATGATTTAACTAAGGAAAAACCCTTAGATTTGATGATAGATATTTAATTCAAGCTGATATTAAACTGTTGTTAATAAAAGTGAAAATAGGATTTAAAAAGATGATCTTTTTATATGGTTGGTTTAATTTAGGGTTCTATGTACATGAATATGCCTTAATGGGATTAGAAACCCTAATTTATGTTGATATGAATTCTAATGGTTTTTAATTGTACAAATCGACGAATAAAATAGAAATATGATGATTCGAAGATAAATTGAGTATCAAAGATCTTTAATGTGAATTATTTGGATAATTAGTGTTTCCTAGTGTATAAATGTGGAAATAGTAATAAATAAGGTTCATATATGTGAGTTGAACTATAATGAAATATGATTTGTCAATTTGAAAGAAACCGAATATGATAATTAGCCTTAATGTTTTGGATATGACCAAAAAGGATAAAGATAATAGTTTTAGTGTAAAAGAAACATATTAGACTTATTTGACATTCAATTGTGCCTATGATGTAGAAATTAGGGTTTGTGAACTAAAAGAGCATTAAAAGTGATAAATGCATAATGAAGGCTAAAACCCTAATAAAACCCTAAAGTTGGCCTAGAAATCATAAGGTGGAATCCAAGTTGATCTTGAGGATGTTTGAATAAAACAATAACACTTGAATGTTATGCATTATTTTCAGGATATTGTTGATTGCTTGTTAGTTGTGTTGAATGCTAATGCATGGACATCAAGTTACTATGGATCAGGTATGTGGTTACGATTATGAATAACCACTTTAGGTTTTTCGATGGATTCTCGGATGTTTAATCGCATTGAATGCAACTAAACTGTTGAATGTTTATTTATTTCTTGCAAATATAAAGTGATTATGACTATCACATAATGTATATGCCTTCTAGATCAATCATTAATCCCCTCTGTGTCGTAATGGCTGACCTAGTACATGGCTACCTAGAGGGTAGGTCCATCAGGTCATGAAAGACTTTGGCTGCCTAGAGGGTAGGTCCATCAAGTCACCTTTATAGAGGTACCATATAAGTCCTTACAGGGACAACACAGAGTTGTGGATAGGTATGAATTGAGTAGTTTGGCTTAAAACGTAATCTTGTTTGTTAAATGATTAATTGAATGATTACATGGTTATCATAGTTGCATGATTATCTATTTCCCCCACATACCAGCTTCGGCTGACCGACGTTTTGTTTGTCGGCATTTTAGGTACAATGAAAAGAACAAACAGTAAAGTGGCACATGTGATACTAAAAGAGAATTAAAGTACAAAGGAGGATTGGATAGATTAGTATCGGTGTGGATAGAAGTTTAGAGATCCAAGTTTTCAAAAGGTATGTAAAGAAAAATTTTATTACCATTTTCAGTATAGTCTGTTAGAATTTAATAATTGTTTATGGTTATATGTCGAACCTTTGATCCGAGATTAATGGGTGCGGCTTCAACCTCTTGGTCTCCCTTAATTGGGGGTTATCAGGAGGTGGGGTCGTAACATTTGGTATCAGAGTAGGTTCTTCATGTAACCATTAGTAATTATTAAATTTTACAAACTCCATATAACCCAAGGGAGTTATTAGAGGAGTATCCGAAAGATGGAGGTGTCTAGAAAGGGATCACGACCGGGGGCTGGCAAGATTTTCCTCCACACCGCTAGTCGGAATACGAGGACTCCCGGACCTGTGTGACTGCCTGGACAAAGTCTTAGGGTATGAATCGAAATAAGATACCTTTAGGACTTCTCATCTTATTCATCACTTCTCATCATAAAATTCTGATAAGGACCTAAAGGATTAGGGTTTTCTTTCTTCTCCTCACCCTCTTGAGGTATGGGTAAGGTTAATAAGGTTTAAGGAATCCTCCACTAAATTAATGAAAGGCATGTAAATAAGATGTCATGGACATAAGCTTAATAGATTAAGTGCAAAATAAATAATCGATACATGCTTAAGACGTATGACATAAGATGTCATGTCCTTGGAAGAGACATGAGGCTGGGCCTTCTTGTCAGGAGGATAAGTTAGTCTTGGAGATAGAGATCTCCATTGCAAGTAGAGACCTGGCACATCCTATGAGGATGATGCTAACCCTAACCCTAAGTGATGGTTAGAGAGAGATGAGTTGGACCAGGTGTTTGAAAGGACATGCCTTTGGGATGCCATATGATCCATGGGTGACTTAGCACCTTTGGCAACCCAACCCTAGGAAGGGTCGTGCATGTCAGGGTAAAGGATAGCTCCTTAGATGATGATGTTAGTGAAGGGCCATAGAAACCCTATGGGCTTGTACAAGTAGGGCATAGATGGCACCTAGGGCACGTCATAATGCTGGCAGTAGGATGAAACCCTGAATAAAGAATTATGATGGAGCATTAAGGGTTATGGATGACCTTAAGCAACTATAAGTTCAAACCTAGGCTTCACCCATGTAGAGAATGCTTTTGAGGATGATCCTTCTTGAAGAAAGGACCTCTTATAGAGAGGTTGGTTGTAGGGTTAGCTCTAGAGAGAGAGAGTAGGAAACCCAGCAAGAAGGTTGGAAGCCTAAAACTCTGAACAATGGATGATAGTGGTTGCCTCATGATCGATCCCTGAAAGTTGATGATACCTTGGTTGTCTTTAGAGGGACCAAACCTAGAGGAAGGATGAGGTTCTGGCACCTATGTGCCTAGAGTATAAGTGTTTACCTTCTGAGAAAGGAAGAAGATGTTTTGTATACCCTGAAGTGGATTTGTAACAGGTTATGAGGTCTTGTACCTTATGGTTTGTCCTTGAGGAAAATCTATCTCTAAGTGTTTCTTGAGTTGAAGGATGACAAGGAGTGCATGTCATGCCTTTTTCATGCTTGGTTCATAGTTAAGAGACAGAGCATGCAGTGAACCTAGGGTTCCTAGGCCTAAGAGGGGAAGTGGTGTACCTAAGGCTCATGATGAGAAGTTGAGTTCCTATAGAAGCAAGCATAGTAATCCTCATGAATAGAGGAAAAGAGGAGTCCCTTAAGTTTAAGGAATGTGTAATGAACCCCTCATAGCTAGGTTGATGATAAAGAAAGGTATGATCTTGATCAAACATTGAGGAAAGAGGACAAGTATGACCTACCATGGTACAGTAAGTGATCTGCTCGTGCCTTAATCGCTTGCTAGGGTTAAGTAGGCTCATGTGGATGTAACCCTAGACCTAAGAGCTTTTGTGACCTTGCTATCAAGAGATAGTTTTCCTCTCATCCTGGGAGAGAGACACCCTTCATAGAGTGTATATCAGTTGTGGTTAGATTAAGGTAGCCTAAAGAGGTCTCTTAGGACCTTGAGAAGCTAAGTGAAAAGTAATGGTATGAGAATGAACCTGTAGATTTATAGATATCCATCTCTAATTGCATAGGAATGTGTTACCATGGAGGTAACCGGTATGGGGCTTGACCAAGGTAGGCAGGTTGCCATCATGCCTATGAACGGATGAGAGCCATCCCATGAATGCAGAAAGAGAGACGATGAAGACTTGGGTAAGGATCTAAGTGAACATGTTCTGGAATGGAGAATCCTAAGTCTATCCTAGGGTCAGGTAGGGATAAGACCGATGAAAGTAGGAGTTGCCTAATTCCCCAGTTGCACATGACCATAGGGTCGGGAGGTAACAACTATCATTGTCTGAGGGCCATGGGTTAGGAGATTGATCACCTTCATGAACTCATGGGACCTAAAGGGCAGATGAGTAGGGCACTCTCTGGATGCATGAGGGAAGAGGGATGACCCCAAAGAGTCGGTACCCTATAGACCTAGAGGAGATGACCAAGAATATAAACCTCAGCAGGTTCAAGACTAGTTTGATATCATGATGTTTGTGAAGAAGAGACATATGTGGCACGTTGCAACTTAGATTTAAAGGTGTACTGGCAAGGTGGGATGTACCATCTCTACTCTTAGAACATGAAGAACTCTGTATTTGGACTGCAGCCAAATGCTTATTTCCTCTTGTTATGGGGGTGAGAGATAGGACATTATGCATGTCATACACCAAGGATAAGTGATGATGTAGGTTGGAGCGTTGCCACGAGAAATGGGGATAGAGAAGATATCTACCCTGGTAAAGTGAATGGTTTATAAACACTAAGAGGAATGAGGTAGTCACCTTATGAGGATGTTTTTATCGTGAGCTATATGGAACTTACAAGTTATACCAGGTTGAGTTTGGTTACCATGATGATGAAATCAGAGAGTGTTCTTAATAGAGATAGACATGGAGTTTGAGATAATATAATAAGTGAAATACATGGAAGTATATCTCTTCAATGTTACCTAACACCTAAGGATGAGAGGTGGTCTGGTTAAGACTTGTTTGACTAGAAGTTAGAAGAGTTTGTTTGGCTAACCCTAAGTTTGAAAAGGAGAGGTGTTTGGATAACACTCAGATGAAACAAGATGCGTTGAAAAAGTTAAGGGTTGTTTGGTTAGCCAGCCTAGTTCTTGATACAATGAAAGGATGGTGGTATAACCTCAAGTGTGCTTCTTTGGAAAAGAAGGTGATGAAACTCTGACAAGAGTGGTTTAGGGTTTCGAAGGAATCGATCTTGAAAGAATCATGACATACAGGAAATCATGATACACCATGGAAAATGGCAATAGCACGTTAGATGCTTAAGATGAGGTTGCATGTGGTTTATGGCCATGCAAGCCAGGAGGTAAAGGACGAACCCCAGTAACCCAGTGTATCGATATGGAGGACAAAATAATCCCTGAGCGGGAATGAGAGCTCAACACTATGGATGTTGTGATAAGTCTTCCCTGGATCAAGGAAGATCGAGATGCAATATGGGTTATGGTAGATTGCCTTACCTAGATGACATGAGAAAGAAAGAATTCTGTCAAGGGACAAATCTGGTTGAACTACCCATGAGAGAGATGGTTCAACTACACCATAATGCGAGTTCAAAGAATCTGAGTTTGACTAAAGGTTCACTTCCATAAAGTGGAAGTAGGTACATGAAGAACTCAATGTTAGTATAGTTTATCACCCTAACTATGGTTAGTATGATCCAGACTAAAGGGTCTGATGAGGGCATGTGTGCTCGTTCAGGGTGATATCGAGAGACAATTTTTGTCCTATGAAAGATGTGACAATAACCACCATAGCCAGTATCGGGTTTTATATGAAGCTATGTAAGGGAGGTTGTGTCGGTCACCACTTCAGTAAGGTGATGTTGGTGAAAGGACCACATGATGGTTAGAAAAGTACCACATGATCGTTAGAGAAAGGGACCCCAGTACGTGTAGATGAAGTCACTTTGATTGCGCAAGGGCTGAAAGGAGCCTAGAGATGATGAGAGTCGTGAGCAGATGCAAAGTAGACTGACATACAAGTTACTGTGGGAGAAAATGTGACATGAAAATTCGACCCCTCTAAGTTATAGCTAAGAGAGTTGAGTCCCCGATACATGGGTCCATTAGAGATGGATGGGTGGAGGAGGTTAGGTTTGACCCTACCCCTCAGGATAGAGTAATGGGAGATGTTTTCCATGTGTCCAATTTAGAGCACTATGTGAGGTACCCGACCATGTGCTAAGAAATGAACCTAGTGAGCCCCAAGGGAGGCTGAAATGGCCTGAGTCACCTGTGTAGTTTATTGACGCCAGGATGAAAGAACTCAGAGAAAAGAATATGTAATGATAAAGGTTCTTTGAAAATGCCATGGGTACGACAAAGCCACATAGGGGCCAATGATGGACATGGAAAAGTCTTATCCTGAATTGTTTGTTTGCTTGTTTGAATTTTGAGGACAAAATTCCTATAAGAGGGGAAGGATGTTATAACCCCAAATTTTGGGTTCAATTGGTGAGAAATGAAATTTCTCATATCAAAGATAATTGAACAAAGAATGGTATATTTTGTTTTGAGTACATGGATTTTGTTTACAATAGCCTTGATATTTGTGTTGTGGGCTTTATTGGCTATTGGGCCCAATGACAAGGAAATAACAAGAAAATCAATTAGTAAATGAGTAATTGAATATTTGAGAAAAGAAAAAGATGGAAACCTCTAGAGGGCAAATCCAAAGAGGGATTTCACGCCTCTTGGATTCCTTGGGTTCCAAGGAGTCTAAAGTTGCGAAGAAAAGCAATAAGAAAAAGAAAAGATTAATTATGTATTTCTTCATTAAGAAAGAAATTGAAAACAATGAGAGAATGTGGAAAATAAGTGAAAAGAGGCATAATTGAGTTTTCTTGGTGGAATTTCGTATTCTAAAGATTCCTAATGATAAAAGGAATACCAATAAGGACAATAAAAGAGAAATAAAGAGAAATTCTCAAAAAGAGATATCTTAATAAGAAATAAACATGATAATGTAAAATAATGCATATAGGTGCATTAAGAAAGATAATGAGTATTCCAATAAAATGAATTTCGAAACAATAGAGTGCCTTGGGATCCAAGGAGTCCCATTAAAGAGAAAGGAAAGAAAAAATACTAAAATTTGCAAAATAAAAGGATAATGGGAATACATAATTAATGGAATTATGAGATTTTATTAAAAAGAAGTATTTTCTACTTGAGGAGAATATAATTTCGTGTCAATCAATTGAAAGGCAAGTGCAAAGAATATAAGTGGAGTAATTTTAGAAATTCTAATATATATATCAAGGATAAAGGATATCAAAGGAATAATAAAGAGAGAGAGGGAAGGTTTCTTCTCATTAAATGATTCATATCCCAATTGGAAAGAGGCTTTGTATATTCGTGGGCAAGCATGCTGGGGCATGGCTACCCTCCTATATAAAGGAAAGAACCCGTGGCTAAGCGAAAATGAGAATTCCACGCACCTTTTTTTCCTTCTTCTTGCTCTTGCACGTAGAGCCCTAACGGATGCTTCATCCTATCCATAGAGCAACAACAAGGTTGTTTGTAGTCTGGTCGGAGGCAGGGCGCTCCCACGACTGCCCAGAAGGGATCCGCCACCACCTCCTCTCTGTCATCCTCACACAACACCTACGAAAGGACTGCAAGCCCGCAATGAAGCATTGGCTTGAAGTCCATGGGAAGTGCGGTCTCGGCTAGGGCTTGCGACCTTCTGGAGTGCGGGGGGTGTGGACGGAGGTAGGGGACAAGTTCCGGCTGGAGCTCAAGCGCTGAGGTGAAGAGGAGCGACCTGCTACGGTCTGCCACGGCCGCTAGGGCGGTTTGCCGCTCCAGCCCAAGGAAGAAGATGGATCAGCAGTCGATTGGACGAGTATGCCCCCCAGCGGGTTGAAGAAGGACTCACTTAACCGGGGGTAAAATCATCTATTCGAAATATTTTCAATAGGCAAGCCGTATTGCATAGAAAGGGGATGACGTGGCGCCATCTGATTGGCCGGAAGGTAATATTCTTGCTAAAATCATATCTTGCTATTTGTAACTCTGATCAAGACAAATTATATATGTATTTTGATCATAAAAATGCAAGGAACCCATTAAAAATAGTTTTATAGCCTGAACTGATCATAGTTCGAAATATAGTGTAAATTATCATCTTTAATGAATTAAAGATTAAGGAACCCTATTTTGATATGATTAATATTTTTAATAGGGTTTAATGGATCTTTAGAGTTGATATTAATCTGTTAAATGTAAAAAGGAACATTGAGTTCAAAAAGGAAGAACTTTTCATGTGATTAGTCTAATTTAGAGTTTATATGCTTGAAATTGGAAAAGTACATATAGTTATCATCTTTAATGATTTAACTAAGGAAAAACCCTTAGATTTGATGATAGATGGATAATTCAAGCTGATATTAACCTGTTGTTAATAAAAGTGAAAATAGGATTTAAAAAGATGATCTTTTTATATGGTTGGTTTAATTTAGGGTTCTATGTACATGAATATGCCTTAATGGGATTAGAAACCCTAATTTATGTTGATATGAATTCTAATGGTTTTTAATTGTACAAATCAACGAATAAAATAGAAATATGATGATTCGAAGATAAATTGAGTATCAAAGATATTTAATGTGAATTATTTGGATAATTAGTGTTTCCTAGTGTATAAAGGTGGAAATAGTAATAAATAAGGTTCATATATGTGACTTGAACTATAATGAAATATGATTTGTCAATTTGAAAGAAACCGAAGATGATAATTAGCCTTAATGTTTTGGATATGACCAAAAAGGATAAAGATAATAGTTTTTGTGTAAAAGAAACATATTAGACTTATTTGACATTCAATTGTGCCTATGATGCAGAAATTAGGGTTTGTGAACTAAAAGAGCATTAAAAGTGATAAATGCATAATGAAGGCTAAAACCCTAACAAAACCCTAAAGTTGGCCTAGAAATCATAAGGTGGAATCCAAGTTGATCTTGAGGATGTTTGAATAAAACAATAAAACTTGAATGTTATGCATTATTTTCAGGATATTGTTGATTGCTTGTTAGTTGTGTTGAATGTTAATGCATGGACATCAAGTTACTATGGATCAGGTATGTGGTTACGATTATGAATAACCACTTTAGGTTTTCCGATGGATTCCCGGATGTTTAATCGCATTGAATGCAAATAAACTGTTGAATGTTTATTTATTTCTTGCAAATATAAAGTGATTATGACTATCACATAATGTATATGCCTTCTAGCTCAATCATTAATCCCCTCTGTGTCGTAATGGCTGACCTAGTACATGGCTACCTAGAGGGTAGGTCCATCAGGTCATGAAAGACTTTGACTGCCTAGAGGGTAGGTCCATCAAGTCACCTTTATAGAGGTACCATATAAGTCCTTACAGGGACAACACAGAGTTGTGGATAGGTATGGATTGAGTAGTTTGGCTTAAACATAATCTTGTTTGTTAAATGATTAATTGAATGATTACATGGTTATCATAGTTGCATGATTATCTGTTTCCCCCACATACCAGCTTCGGCTGACCGACGTTTTGTTTGTCGGCGTTTTAGGTACAATGAAAAGAACAAACAGTAAAGTGGCACATGTGATACTAAAAGAGAATTAAAGTACAAAAGAGGATTAGATAGATTAGTATCGGTGTGGATAGAAGTTTAGAGATCTAAGTTTTCAAAAGGTATGTAAAGAAAAATTTTATTACCATTTTTAGTATAGTCTGTTAGAATTTAATAATTATTTATGGTTATATGTCGAACCTTTGATCCGAGATTAATGGGTGCGGCTTCAACCTCTTGGTCTCCCTTAATTGGGGGTTATCAGGAGGTGGGGTCGTAACAAATTTGGTGTTACTTTATTTTAAAAACTATGCATAATCCCATTACTTTAGATGATATTCTTCAACTAAAGAAGGAAGAAAAAGTCCTTGCATCGTGGATCATATACATGCTTTAGAAAGAAAGAAACAATAGAATCTTTAGAGATCAAAAGAAGGAAGCCAGAACTCTTTGAGAGATTTGCAGTAGTGACATGGATCTTATGTCTAGATACCTTGTATAGTTTTATCTTCTTTCCACCTTTTTCTACTTTCTTTATATAGCTCGATATTACACTCTGTGATTTCTAAAATCTATCTCAATTTTGATTAATAGAGAGAAGGCACAACACCCTATTTACAAAAAAAACACTAATCAAATGGCTAACACAACCTGATCAACGACCTTAAACCACAACAAAGGACAACCAACAAGGGAACAAAGAAATGAGGAGGGGAGGCCTAACCCCCTACATCTTGCCTCTACCTGAGACTATGTTTGGTATGTGGTGATGAAGGAAGGAGACACTTATCTTAGTCTATTTGGTTAATATGCAAACAAAAAGAGAAGGAAAATTTTTAAAAGTAATGTAAATATAGAAAACAAATCATTTTTTCTGACATGCCATATGGTCTCAAAATTTCATGCACCAATACTCCAAACTTCAAAATTCAAAATAAATGTAAGTCACATCACATAATAAAAAAACATATATAATGGTCTTTCTTAGTGAAAAGGATAAATTTTCCCATGTCTAACATCATTCCAATACTCCAAACTTTCATGATTTTGGTAGCATATCCATCAATAACTCACACCGGTCTTCTAGTAGGCAACCAAAAAGAGTAACCATCCCAATACTATGCATGGGTTCTCCTTCCTTCATATCCTCGTTAATTAACCTTGTCTTTTGCGGTGAAAGATCCTTTTCCTACCAAATTTCGTTCTAAAATTTGAAGTTTCCTTCCAAGTTATTTGCTTTATTTGTCATTCTAATTTTCTTATATGCTTTTAATCATCCTTATGAGTTCTCATACTTCCCACCAAAATTCCCTATGTTTTTTTTCTCCAACATTCCATATTTCTCATCAAGTGACATAAAAAGTCTCTAACTACAGAGACAATATCTCTATTTATTTTAATTGTGGGCTATACAAATACAATTTTCATATTAATTACTTATGCTCTCTACTAAACTTTTTTCCATACTTCAATGTATATGTTTAGATTCCCTCCAAATTTCCATCTAATCATCCTTACATTTACATGCTTATAATTATGATTTGGTAAACTTTTCAAGTTTCCTACCAACTTTCTCTTTAAAATTTTAAATGACATCCAATTTGCATGTCAAATTTTATTTCAATTTTCTTTTATATTTTTAGCCCCCCCCTATGTTCAGTTTGTTTCTATATGTACCTAGAAAATTCTCCCAAAATTTCCTCTAACCTTTCATGTTTCCATCTAGACTTATAGCAGATATTCTACCAAATCTTTCCCCTTCTTTTTATTTCCACTCCAATTATAAAAATATACATATTCTATTCCTCTATTCCCCTCTCTTCTCACTCGCTTCTCAACCAAAAACAGCTTAACTATTTCCCCACCCCATCGTTCCCCTGAATCCCCTCCTACCGAACAGGCTCCTAGCCAGCTAGTGGGGAACGGCAACATCGCTCCAGGGAAGTCGAAGCAGAGGCGCCCGACGAGGAGACAGCGCGGTCTCAGACGCCACCTGCCACAGAACGCAATCTGCCCAGGAGCCCACCATACCGCTACTCGCAAAGACGTCAAGCGAAGCTGGAGAGAGGAGAGGCACGTCATGGCCCGGAGGGAGCAGGGTGGTGCTCTCCGGCCGCCGTCCCTTCTCCCCCAGTCCAGGGAGCCTCTCGCGCGAGCCCTAGATCGCAACTGCGATCGTCAGGGCAGACAATAGACGAGCAAAGTTTACTTCCTACGGTTCACTTGAAACCATTTCCATATACGTTTTCTTCGGATGAAATTTTGAATTGTCATTAGACTAGACGAAGCTCCAATGGCCTCGATCTCGAGATACATCCAGCAAGTTCACATTCCAGCTCATCCGAAACCCCACGTTCAGCAGGCCATTCATGGGCTGTGTCGGCATGGCAGATTAACGGAAGCCATGCAAGCCCTGCTTTGCCTTGGCGACACATCCTTTTTAAGCTCCTCCGTGCCTTCTGTTCTTCTTGACCTTTGTATTGAAAGAGATGCGAGGAAAGAAGGCAGATTGATTCATAATCACCTCAAGTGTACTGGATATCAGTCTGACCTGCGCCTGGACAATAAGCTTGTCATCTTTTATGGCAAAATTGGAGACATTGAAAATGCTCGGATGGTGTTCTCTAAAATGACAAACATGAGTTTGGTGTCATGGACGAAGATGCTATGTGTGTACTCACAGAATGGGTTTCATAATGAAGCCATGGAGACATTTATTTTGATGCAAAGACATGGTTTTAGACCCAATCAGTTCTCCTTTGGGAGCGTCTTGAGGGCTTGTTCAGGGATGAGCTGCATCAGGAAAGGAAGTCAGATTCATGGAAATGCTGTGAAGTATGGCCTAACAGAGGAAAATCGTTTTGTGCAGACTGCCCTTGTAGACTTATATGCAAAATGTTCATTGCTGGAAGATGCTCGATATCTGTTTGACACAATGAAAGAGAAAGATTTGGTTTCGTGGAATACTATGATCGGAGGATATGCAGTTACCGGGCTTGTCCGTGAGTCATTCAAACTACTGCATCACATTTTAAGAAATGGTATGCTACGTTATATTTTCTCTATCCTGATGTCGTCCATGTCGTCTGTAGTTATTTGACCATTTTTTCTGATATCCTATTTCTGTTATGCACATCAATCTTCTACCTGATTCATATACTTTGAAAATATACTGAAACAATTATGGGCAACTGCTACATGTGAGTCAGGACAAGGCAATTTATTTCTGTCTGGCTAGATCGTTGGTATGGTAATTTGTTCTTAGGAAATAGATTACCATATGTTGTTGATGGCTATGGATGCCTCCGATCCCTGATATTTGAGATTAGGCTCTAATTCCCAATCTATGTCGTAGAGTTGGCAAAACAAGACCCGAACCGAATGACCCGACCCGAACCTGAAATTTTTAAGTGGGTTAGAGTCTAAAGTTTTTCAACCCGACCCAAAATTGACCCGATCCCGAAGAACCCGAAATTAATTTTGGGTCGGGTCCGGATTTGGACTTTTGACCTGAGTTGACCTTTTTGACCCAAAAATCACTATTATATATTCAAACAAAATTACAGATACTAGAGTTTAAGACACCCAATGGCCTATTAAAATAATAATCCAACAATCATGAAGTTTATTTTGGCATCAATATAGTTTTGTATTGGTTTGTATGATTTATTATGCTAATTTGTTTTATGAATTGGTGTTTGAAACTCTCCAACAACTAAAAAGCTTTTTATGTGTTTTTAAATCACATTTTAAGTTTTTTTACATTAAAATTTGTTGTTTACACTTGGTAATTGTCAATGATTAGATAAAACTTAGCATTTCTTTAGTTTTTCTCTTGGTACTTGGATTTAGGGGTCAAACCTGATGGACCCGAAAATATTTGCCGGGTCGGGTTAGGGTCAAGGGTTTCGACCCAAAAATTCATCTTTTGCAAGCTTAGGGTCTAGACAAAAAGAGTTGACCCGAAATGAAACCCGGTCGACCAGAACCTGATTGCCACCCCTACTATCTAGCATGCTGTCCCTACTCTTGGGGATATATTTTTGTGATGATTTAGGTGACACAAGATGACTGAGATGAGTCTTTGCCAACATATTTGAGGAAGCTCGGTCACTGCTGGATTGTTCATAACCTGGCATAAACTGGTCTTGGGCAAAAGGATTTTTCCATGAAGATCACATGTGTTACAGATGTCTCGCTTGGATAGGGTGGCTACCATGGACATAACTGGGCATTATGCTCAGTCAACTTTTTTCTTGCATACTTCTGATGAAGATTGATCTGCTTATTTTTGAAATGTAGGGTTATTCAAACTATATAAGAAGCAATTGGAGCTGCTATTGAACTGGAAGTTGGGGTTTCTTAACTAAAATAATAGATTGGTTCTCTTTGAGGATGATTACTGACTTACTGATGATATAAGGCATTTGGCTATCCTAATTTGGGAGGCTTGCAAAGTGACCGACGATTTAGACCAAAAGAGTCGGTCCAGCTAGCCATGCATGTTATCTTTCCTTCACCACCCCTTAAACATTTAGTTCAGCTAAGGAGGCTAAGGTTCTGAACATGTGAGCGCCCAAAGTGATGATGTCTATGTGGGCTCGCACTTGGTCATTTTTCTCCACATGCCGGGCTACTCCCATCTCATTGTTGGCTAGTAGGAGGATAGCATAATCACATTATTCTACCCTAGCCATAAGTCCAAGATCGACTCTGGATTGTTGTGGAAATAGACCATTCTTCACAAATTGCTCAACGTAAAGTTGTCCGTAATGAGTTTGATCCTCAATTCACCCTCGTCATTGGGAAAATCCATGTCTTGCCACAACATGGCGTCAGCATCGCCTCAAATAAATGCAACAACCATACTTTGCTTGTAGTTGAAAACGACCAAAGGTATGTAACATTGCCCAAAATAATGCTAGTTCTTAAATGTTGGAATGTGAATACCATGTAACTTGTAAAAGATGTAGGATCTATGGGCTCAAGAGGGGGGAGTGAATTGAGCAATAGAAACTTAAATCAAATTCAGTAGAGCTTCAAATTCTATTCCAAAATAAACATTGCAAGTATTAAAACCAAGAGAGAGAGATTGAAACAACTAGAAGTGAAGAAAAACATTTAGAGTGGTTCCATCACGCAAGGACGTAACTCCACTACCTAGAGATGTCAACCTCTAGGATTTGTAACCCTACGAATCACCTTATATTATGCAATAAGAGATTACACCAAGAAACCTCTATTTTCAAATTAAGGGCTAACTAACTTCCCTATTTCGGACAAGGGAGCCAACAACCTTATAAGGGACTCAATCCCTTATCTTTAGCCAACTGTTCTTTACCCCTTCACCTTCCTTCATAAAGGAAGAGCTTCAAATCATCATATTGGAAGAAAGATGGAGAGCTTTATATGCAACATGTAGGGCTAGCTCTCTTACAGAAATCCTAATTCCCTGTAATGATATAGCAAATGATCATGCTCAAGAAGTGATTAGGCGCTCTAGAGGCACATGCACTCGACTATAACATAGGAGTATAGGTGGTAACCTTAGAATGCAATCCAATTGGTCTTATTTATAGTTGAGGGGGCCTACTAGTGAGACTCAATTGCATTGACTTCTAGCCGTCTTTGGGGGCACTGGCCGGTTTGTTTTCACTTTTTAACCTTCTAATGGCCATGCAACTTGCAAAAAGTAGCAACACAATGTTGTCGGCCAATATTTCATTTTGGAAACTCGGTCGATGGCATTCTCTGTTAGCCGTCGTTGCTTGTCGACCGGGTTTTGGTCAGCCAAAACTTGGCCGATGGGGAGTTCTGGAAACTCCAAAGAAATGGTAGTCAACCGCGATTTCCCAGTGAATCTCGGCTGATGCTACTTGATGTTTTGGGATTTCTAAACCTCTCCAAGTGCATCTCGAGTTCATTCTAATTAATTCTGTTGCACGTTTGAGCTTAATTACAAGTCATACAATAATTACAAATGATTTACAACAAATTTCCACGAAGAATTCTGGCTATTCTCCAACTTTGAAATCTGTGCTTGTATGAAGGGTTTCTGAGTTTGATCAATGAGTGTGTTTATGAATCTGAAATGATCTCAATAGAAATGTTAGACACATGACTTGAATGGTGAAGTCATCATCAATATATGGGCAATGTAAACTATGGACTCAACAAAAAGAGATTTGATGTATCAGCCACACAGTGATCTTCTTGTGAAGATGATCCATGCAGCCACCAAGAGGAGCCTAAGTAATCCCGAGATTACTCACCCTCTTGGACTCCAATGATACGAAGAAGCAACAACTTTGTTGAAATGGTGGCATATGGATAACTTGCTAACATTGACATTTAGTCCCTTTGCCACTCCATGTTTTTTTTCATAATCTACCTGAAAACAGTGTTCTAACATTCCCTACACGAGGCATATGCATTTTTGCCACCTTTTCAAACTGCATATGTCTATGCAGTCCATTATGCGATCCTAGCCACATATGTGGCGCATATACAGCCATACGCGGTGCATGTGGCCGTTTTTCATAGAAAGACTATATGTGTACTCTTTTGTCAGTCATCTTGTTTAATAATTTATGAAACTACTCATACACACAAATACACACTCAAATATACACACACACATATATATATATATATATATAGCATACTGTACATGTATACTTGCATGTTTACATACTAATATATATAGGTGGGATATATTTTATAGTGTAATATAGAATTTTATGATCATATAATTAACTTAACAAAACCCAAAAGCGCATATGTCCCGCATAAGCGCCCGCGTTCCATATACTCTATGCAACACCCTAAGTCAATGCATATTGCATACTGCTTTTCTAAACATTGCTTGACAGTAGTCAAGGACAAGACCTATGCCTTAGTAAATATCATGACATCGTTGGTGTATATGCGGTTGCAGAATATCCTCATCCCTCTTTGAAAGGTTTTCACATTCCTAACCTTTCCTTTTAAAGAAACATCGTCATATAGACATATATTCCATAATTAGGGGGTCCATTTGACCAAGTCTACTAGTGCCTTGAAAAAGTCTTAAGTTCGATGCCCATTAATCAACTCCAAGGACGAGAATGTTTAGACAGTTTTTCATCTTGAGGTTTGAAGTACCATTGAAGCTAAAGAAACCAGATAATCTAGAGAGCGTTTCAATGCACATGGTCTAGGAAGTAGTGACACAAATATGGACACAATCATGAACATAGATACAAACATGCAGTATGATAGCTTTTGAAAATGCAGGACACATACACAATTCACAACATAAATATCCGATCTTGTATATAAAACATTGTAACAACATCTTTCAAACTCCATGCCAGTGGGATTTATTATCAGAAATTGAGCAAGCACATATATTTTTTCACAATAATTTGTTTGTTTATGTTCATTACTGACTGATACATGTTCTTCCACCACAAGATAAATGATACTAGTAATCAAAATACATCTATAGTAATTAGTTTACTACTATGAGTAATTGGAAATAAGTCGATAATATGAATTGTTTAGTGAAGTATTAGGTATATCTTGTGATTATAATGTTAGATATAAGAGATAAGGTTGTAGATCTATGGTCAGATACATCAAGAATAAAGGTATAGAAGAAGCACACTTGTTTAGACGGCAAGGCGTCAGTGTGCTAGGGCTGGCTCCTTTCGCCTTGGTGCGCCTAGGCAGATTTAAAAAACTTTCAGTAAATTTTACATGTATGTATACATATGTGACATGATTTTTATAACATTTCTCCCTTCATAAGTTCATATACATATATTTCATATATATATATGTGTAGGTAATAGATTCGTGGTTAATCCACTGATATAAATATGGATATTTGTAAAAGAACATAACCAATTACATTTCTATAATATTTGTTAACGTTGGCAACAAAACAAGTACAGTAATACTAAGCAAAATCAAGATAGAGAACAAATAAATAAATATATATTTATCTATAACGACCATCTGAATATCATAGACCGAAAAATAGAAATTGAATTGAAAGGGAAGACACATGGAAAAATAAATGAAGGTATATTAAAACAAATAATTCTAAAAAAGAAAATGATATTAGGCACTTACATAGACATAGACAATTAAAAGTCACTAAAATGTCATCTAATCCACAGAATAACATAAGCTGGAAAATTAGGCAAGGCAAGGGGCAAGGTGCATCCCTGGGGGCCTTGGCACCTAGGCGTGCACCTTAACAAGTATGAGAAATAGATTTAGGATTGGCAGGGACGTTTTCCAATTAAACTCATTTTGAGGGTGAAATGAGATTTTAATTAATACATAAGGGGTGTAAATGAGATAAAATACTAGAGCTATTCAACTTCCCTGGGATTAGTTAGATTTGAGCTCCATTTGTTTGCATCACCCTTGCTCCCCCTTTTCTCTGAAACGACAACACTAGGCTCATAAGCAACAATTAGTATTTTGTTGGTATGCATGTAAATGCTAGTGAATTTTGATGGCATTTGATGAAATTTGGAAGTATTTTGTGAAAGGTGATGTATTTGGCAACATACATATCTATAATACTAAAATTTGCAATCTAATCGATATAATGCATAGCACATACAATTTTGATTCAATGACAAAATTTTGACAAATTTTGTTCTGTGGTTATTAAATCCTTTGCTTTAGTCACATTAGAATAACTATTTGTGATTTTTTTTTATTTTCTATATATATGGCTAATGTCCCATACTATGTAATTGGGTTATTGACCGCCACCCAGGTCCTTATAATTATGTGTGCCTGGTTCTTAGTAGAGTCAAGTGTCTCTGCCTCCAGAACACCCGCGTTAACATGGTATCGGAGCAAAGTCCCTAACCCTAGAAGAGAAGTCAAGCAGTAGCTTGCTCTTTGCTACTGCAGCTGTCATCGTTGTCACCAATGTGTCCCTATAGTAATTGCTCCTTGCTGTTGTGTCCGAGCTGGTTGCAATCTTCATCGTCCCAACCATTATCTCCATTGTCTTCACTGTCTCTATTGCTCTCATCTCCACCGACATCTGGCATCCAGTTTCTACCATCACTGACAATAGGTGGTACTCTTCTCCCACAGGGGCAAGGAGACACTGTCCAATCTTGATTGTTGTTTCCTTCTCTTCCATGATTCCATCTCTAAGGTCTGTTTTGATCTCCAATTTTGTTCTCCCAAATAGGGTAGATCTACACGTTGAAGTCGGGCAGACCTATGGGACAAAAGCACCCAGACAACATGTTACACGACGTTTAACAGTCCCACATGCCGTATACAGTCACGTGAGACAATACTTTTTGCTCAGACAGGGAGTTACACAGTGTGTAAACTTTGTACACATCATATACTTACATTCGAAGCAGAGATCTTCATCCCTGATTTCTACACATTGTATAGATTTATTACATACCGGGTGATCAAGACATCTTGTGTACCATCCAGACACGTAGTGTGAGTTAAAGCATGAACAAGTCTTCGTCCTCAACTTCTACTCATCGTGTTGATATCTTACACAATATTTGATTAAGACATGATGATGCTGTGCTCCATCCAAATAAGTGCACAAAATTCTGCTCCGCTTAGTCTAGATTCGAACACGATGGCTAAGTTTTAGGCACACTTTCGAATGTCAGAACTCACGACAACCTCAAAACACGTTGTGTTTCTAAGTTGTTGCTTCCAGTCACATCCTATGCTTATAGACCATATGTACTGTCTATCAAGATTCTTTCTTTGTCATTACAAAGAAAGAAGGGAACAATGGTCTCTAGTCTACAACCATCTTTCGTCGTTGCAGTGAAGTCATTACTGACTGGAAACTAAATGAGGAGAGCTTCACTTAATGGTGTAGTATTAACTTTTTAGTCTAAGTTAGAATGCGAGTTATGTCAGTTCAGAAAGCATCATTGATCCTTATTTAGGTCAAGGGATTAGATGAATGCTAAGTCAAGTTGTGATATTATTCATTCTGATGTTTGTAAACCTTGTCGCGTTCCTTCAAAAACTTGCTTAAACATATTTTGTTTCCTTTTATCAATAATTCATTTGGGTAACATGGCCATATTTGATGGAAGATTGTTTTGAAATCCCATCAATTGTTCAAGTTTTTTAATCCTGAAATTGAAACAAAATATTCTTGGTGAATCTTGATTCTTTGAACTGATGATCCAATAGGTCTTTGCTTTAGGATATTAACATGAAGATCAACAAAGGTAAACATACCAGAAACCAAGATAGAAGGATCAAATGGCGGAATCTTAAAGGAGAAAAAAATTGATAAACTTGTCAAGGAGGGCACTTAGAATTTGAAGTGTGATGTTAACAATATGTAGCATGATATGAGCTAGAGCCTGATGTTAGCAATATGTAGCATAATATGAGATTCGACATAGCAAAAATTGGTAAAGAGGTTTTGGGAGAGTCCAAAGGGTGTGGGCCTTCATAGAAAGAGACTTGGTATGGAAAGATGCACTATAAAAGGCTATTAAATTCAAAAGGGAGATTTATAGGAGGTTGTCAAATCTCGAGATGATGCAACTTTTTAGAGATATAAGAAAGCAAAGAAAGAAGCTAAGAAGGCAGTCTAAGTGGAGATAATAGACAATATGGCTCATATAAGAGAGAGGAAAGGAAGAGACTCGAGTCAAGTAAAATGCATCATGAATGAAAATGATAAGAGTGTTGGTGAAGGATGATGATATTAGGAAATAATGGAGAAAGGCACACGGACCAGGCAATATTCCCATTAATGTATGGGGGATGAAGGAGCTATGTGGTTAATGAATTTCTTTAATAAGATTGTGAAGACCTAGAAAATGCCAGATGTGTGGAGAAATAATACTATAGTTTCCATCTACAAGAACAAGTGAGATGTTTAAAGCTTCATAAATTATAGAGATATCAAGTTGACGAGTCACACTATGGAACTTTGGGGAAGATTATTGAGCAAAGGTTAAGATCGATAATTGCATATATTAGACAATCGGTTTGGTTTTATGCCAGGAAGATCTACAACATATGCTAGTTTTCTGATAAGGATGTTTATGGAGAAGTACAAATAAAACAAAAGAGATCTTCATATGGTTTTTATTGATTTGGAAAAGACTTATGATCAAGTACCAATGGAAGTGTTGTGGAGGCTTTTGGAGAAAAAGGGTGTGCCGTTCCAATACATTGACTTGATTAAAGACACATGCAAGATAGCTCAACTACAAATGTTGGACTCCTAGAGGAGAAATATCAACATTTCCTATCACAATTGAGGTACATCAAGGACCGACACTCGACCCATATCTATTCGTTCTTGCTATGGATGAGTTGACAAAGTATGTTAAAAAAGATTACTTGGTGCATGTTATTTGCTGATGATATTGTGTTGATTGATGAAAAGAAAGAAAGATTGAATGTTAATGTTGAACTTCATAGAGAGCTATTAGCTTGATACATTTGTAGTATATGCAAATGTTGAATACCTGCACTGAAAAGACATATCCATAATCTGATAATCTTGTGAGATAACCATTATCATGTAAATTTCCTCTATTGTGTTCCAACAACAATAAGAATATTGTCCCACCTTTGCCACCTTCATCTTTCTCTAAACATTCTTAACCTTTGATTATGTTGCCTTTCTTGTATGGGTGGTCTCTTTTTTTGTAGTACTAAGGTGTCTCATATAGAAAGATTATGGAAGTAATTTTTACATTTATTCTTGATATTCTGCTCCCTTCTCGACACCGAAATTTCTTCATTCACGATGCATTTTACCTAATACAATCTGCTTCTCTAGTCTCCCATGGCAAGACACCCTCTTTTCAATAACCTTGAATATGGGATGCTCAGACTAAACCACCATCCAAATTTGACTCATTCAACAAAAAAACATATACACCCACCCTTTCCCTAAATCTATTCAACTTAGCATCATAATAGGCATGCTTCATAATCATGTCTATCCATGGTTTAAAAATTTGTTTTTGATGTCATTTCTGACGGCTTAGAAACATAAATTTACGGAATTTTTAACATTTCTGTTCATGTTGACACAAGATTTCCACATTAATTTTGACGACCAAATAAAGGAATGAAGCCAAAATTTTACTAGGATGATCTACATACATATACACCTAATTATGCAATAATATCATAGGTTGGTATTGAGTGGGCCGTAGGGGTTCCTACATGTGTGGGTGAAAAGATACAAAACTTTTCAATGGGTTCAATGACATTTTCAATTACATATGGAAGGAATTAGTTGATAGATCACCACATTAGTAATCAATTCAATTGATACTTTATAGCTTACGTTGTAGACCAATAAAGAGTGGAAATAATAAAAATATTCTTAATCTAGGTCTAAAGTAGTTCATAAAATAGGTACGCATTACTAAAATTAGTTGATACTAATAGTCTAATATAAATTGAATACATTTAACTATATATTGTTCCCACTAGTAATTGAAATCTGATGTATATAATCTCACTTATTACATAACAATTCAACATTTTTTATATTTCTTTTACATTTTTGGTCTACAATTATATATTAATTATATAGAAACCAATCACTCTTTTATAGGACAAGAGAGTAAGTAAAAAACAAAATCAGTAGATAGGGATAAAAGAAAGGCTAATGACAAAGACAAGTCTAAAGCATAATACAATGTAAAGCATAATATATATATATATATATATATATATATATATATATATATATATATATATCAATACTCTTCAACCTAGAGCATAGATGTCGAGCATGCCCAACTTGTCCTCCAATGTAGTACATCGAGTCTTTGGGAGCAGCTTTGTGAAGATGTCAACAACCTGATCTTCTGTCCGGATATAACGAGTGCAAATGTGACAAATTCCTAGACAAAGTGGCAATCCACTTCTAATGCTTGGTGCGCTCATGAAAAGTAGGATTGCTGGCAATACAAATGGAGGCTTTGTGTGTTGCAGTACAGAGGAATGTTGGTATGTATGCCTAGAGAGCCAAATCATATGATGATTTTAATCGCATATCTTGTAAACAATTTGATTAATAACAAACACAATCTTCCAATTTGTTCTTTTTTTCCAGTTATGAGATAATGATGTAACATAATAATGTCTAAAGAATGATGTTGCCCAATGATGTATGTCTTCAGGTTGAGGACCTGAACAATGAGATCATACAGATGCCAAGAGTATATACATTCTTGTTATATCCCTGGTCGATTGTTATTGTGGAAGGCTGATAGACATCAATAACACATAAAACTAGAGTGTGTGTTGGCTGA
This sequence comes from Alisma plantago-aquatica, assembly GCA_963693085.1. NCBI lineage: Eukaryota > Viridiplantae > Streptophyta > Magnoliopsida > Alismatales > Alismataceae > Alisma > Alisma plantago-aquatica. The sequence continues at coordinate 1,714,542,421 of OY856409.1, read as the reverse complement.
TGACATAATCTCATTAGTCATGATATGTGATATCAAACCAAACACATAGATACTTGTTAGAGAACAATGTATCAGACAGACCCACCTTGAGAGTGATGCATGGAAACCATGATTGGTAGTCAGAATCATCTCTCATGGTGATGGTGGTGATTGAGGTTCTTAGACCTGAAATCACTGCACTCATCCCACGTCGTTTGATGTAATTTGACATCATCCACCGTGACCTTGAATAAGGGTTGCTATAAAGGTGGTGTTCGGGTGCATTGTGACACACGTGGATGACCGTGAGTGTTGTAGATGAGATTTGTCCCTCCTACATGAGTATGATATCCTGGCCACTTGATAAGCGAGATTGAGAAATGCTTGACCATGCTGGTGTGAGTCAATATGTGATATTGAGCTTACATATATCTCAGACAGTCTGCTCTAGTTCAAGGTACATCGATTGAATGTTGAAGAGGATGACGATTCGAATATAATCTAGATATTAGTGACAAAGGAATTATACAATCACTATAACACCAATCGCCGATTGTGGGTTAAATTTGTTCTCCAACTTTCCGATTACTTGGGTAGCAATGATGTCTTACTAGAAACCACTCATTGCTTGTGATGTCATAAATCAGTTGTGGACATTGACTGTCAACGTAACTTGGAACCTATATGGACACACACATAGGATAAACGTGGAATAGGAGTTTATTCATGAATGATGTTTAACCTGATTACTAAAGTGTTAGGTATCCAATTTAAACAACAATGGTTGAAAATTGACTGACTGGACTTTGAACCTACCAGTTCAAGTGTTGAATCGATCGATTCAAGTGTCAGATCAATTTGAACCAACATGCAATAAAAACTCTGAAATGACCGGTTCAACAAGTGAACTGATCGCCTCAGATCTGTGAACCGACCGGTTCAGGTTGTGAACCAACCGTTTGGTTGATCAATACGATTAGATCAAGGATTGATGCTGACGTCATGTTGTGCATTAATCGAATATTAAATGCCAATACATTTGCGAATAGGAAACATAGTGAAACGACCGATTCAAGGGTTGAACCGATCGTCTCATGTTTGAACCGACCGGTTTATGATTCGCAGGTTCCAAAAATTCATGAAATTCCGTCTATTAGTATATATATTTTACTGTGTTTTGTGCTGTTTCTTACTTAGCGTATATTTAGCTTTTGTCTTTGTAAGCCTCTTGTACTTTTATCCCATATTGCCTAGCTCTGCTCTATGTCTCACTCTCTTGTCTTATAAAAGAGAGGGTCATGTACTCGTTTTTATTCACTCAATAAGAAATAACCTTTACCATATTCTAGATGGTATCAGAGCCTCCCGATCCTCCGTAAATCCCTCCCTCCTTAACCCTAGCCGCCACCCCCCCTTTTCCTTTTTTTTCCTTTTCTCCTTTGCTGCCGCCGCCCACCCCTACCTTGCTGCCGCCGACCCTCCCCTCTTCCCCTGCTGCTGCCGCCAACCCCCCTCCACCCCACCAGCCCTCTCCCCGCTATCCCTACACCACAAACCGCCGCTACCACCCCTTCTCTCTACCACCAGTCCGCCGCCCCCCTCCTGCCTCCCTTTTCTGCCGCCGCCGCCACCCATATTCCCACCTGCCACCCTCTTCTCCACAACCCACCACCGCCTTCCTAACTCTCCGTCTCCACCATCTCCTTCATCCCTTATTCCTATTCCATCCCGTTGATAACCCCATCCACCCATCTTCCCGTTGGTCTCCGGATAACTTCAGACACTTTCCAGTTCTGGCACGTTGAAGACGTAAAATCAGTTTTGCTCTCTGCCTGCCTACGCCTCATGGTGGAGTAATTTTTCCTCCATGTTGAAAAAACCACTAGAGGGGGGGTGAATAGGGTTTTATATTTATTTTAATAATAATTCAACTCAAGCAACCACAATTGAGATAATATGGAGGCAAGGTGTTTAGAGTGGTTCCACCCTTAGCAAAAAACTAAGGGAGTCAGTCCACTACCCAATTGTTTCCAATTGGGATTTTGAAAGTATTTAAATTTTATTACCTCGCATGGATGTTACATAAAATTACAAATACTTTCACCACCCTTTGGACAACCTTCACCTTGAAGTAGTCCCACCAACCTCGAAGCAGCCTTCCTTGAAGTAACTTCAAGCTCCCCCTTGAAGTAACCTTCCTCTTGAAGTAGCTTCCCGTTGAGACAACCTTTTTGAAGTAGTCCAAAGTCCTCCTTCTCCACTAAGAAGATCAAACCCTCTCCAATCCGCAACCTCCAACCCTAGGAGTAGCAGGGAGAATACAAGCAATAAGAAAGAACAAGAAGGGAAAAAGGAAATTACAATTACCGCTGTAGCACAAGGCTTGATTTCCTATATCAAGCGTTTTGATCTCTTAACCAATGTATATGAAAGTGTAAGTGCTGTGGGTAGGAGATGCTAACTTATAGGACACAAAATTGGAGCAATGGAAATGAGTAGCAAATGTTGGAGTTGCTCAATTGCTCACAAAAATGGATTGCCAATTGCAAGTATGTATGCTCAAGTATTGCACAAGTGTATTTTGGGTGTCCTAAGGCATGTCCTATTTATAGGAATGGCCTATGAATGCTTAAGGACGTTCTTGACACTTTCTAGGGGGTTCTTAGTGCTTAACTAGCCGTTAGTTGTCCACTAATTGCTTTAGCAACGACTAGTTAATTAATTCTGAAAAGTGCAGACAGAGACAGTCTCGGTCGAGGAATTGTCGACCGAGAGTCCTGCCGGTCGAAGTTTTTGTCGACTGAAGGACAGTCTGGAGCAAGTGTATAAAACGTTTGATTCCAACTCCCAACTACCTTGTCTGCTGTGTCTAACGGCTATTTGGGTTGATTCTCGGTCGAGGAGATTGTCGACCGAGAGTGTCTCGATCGAGAAGTTTGTCGACCGAGAATGACTCTGTTTCAATACTTTGAACTATGTACTAAGTGTGTGTAAAAGTGTGCAGTTGTGACACTATTGTAGGGAATGACCTATCTAAGTGTTGTGAATGGCTAGGGAAGATCTAAACGCTTGATTTACATGATATCTAAGTACTTGTACATTATATACTTGTACAAGTTTTTACATTTGATTACAATTATGAAACTAAAACATTTTGAGCATATAGATCTTTCAAAGTTGTGTCATCCACCTAGTTCCTACAACACTTAAGTAGCACGTTAGATCCACAAGAATGAAATGTTTGTCATCATCAAAACAAAGGGATTAGAATAATGTCCAATCCAGCCAACACATGTTGGCGTAGGTTCTTTTATATTCCTTGCTGCCCCTACGTGGGTTCTTGAGATCCGATGCTTGGATCTCCTATCTTCTATCTATAGATCTGCCCATGTATTGGGCTTCTGCTGTCTGCCTCTGTTGACTGCTACGTCAACCTTCTGCTGCTGCCCGCACCCTTGATTCACGCTGCCTGCTGTCGTTATGGCGACCTCAGACGTTCCTCGCAACCTGTGCGTCACCACTGTCAAACTGGATGGCTCCAACTATCACTTATGGGCAGCTTCCTTTGAACTCTATGTCAAGGCTCAAGGACGCTTCTCACATCTGTCTACCAAAGGTCCATCGATTCCTGCTACAGATGCTGATGACAAGACGAAACATGCCTATGATCTTTGGTCTAAAGAAGATTATGGCGGCATGACCTGAATGGTCAATAGTGTAGAGCCCAAAATCAGCCAGTCGTTGCTCCGCCTGAAGACGACCAAGAAGATGTGGGATCAACTTTCTCACGTGTATTCTCACTAGTAGAATCCGAAGAAGGTGTTCGAGATCTTCAAAAACTTGGCCAAACTGGAGTACTCGACTACTGATTCTATGGAGGACTACTATAATCAATGCTCTGCGCTCTGGGATGAGTTCGAGGTTTATCACCCCCTATCATCAAATATTTTTGAGATCCAGCGCCAACACAATGAGTTACAATTAGTTCAGTTTCTTGCTGGCATGCCATCGTCCTTTGCGGGGTAGTCGATCAAATCCTTTCTAGCGATCCTCTTCCTACTCTCCGCAATGTTCTAAAGCGTGTGCAGCGTCTTCCCTCTGTCTCTCAAGCACTTCTTGATGTCTCTGACGGGACAACCTTCACTGTTCGGACTGGTGACTCCTTCCGTGGACGTGGCAGCGGTCGAGGATGCAGTCGTGGAGGATCCTCTACTAGCCAAGGACGGGGGTCCTCCTCTACTGCTGATGCTACTGAACAACGCTATTGCAACTTTTGCAAACGGACTAATCATAATGAAGACCGTTGCTGGATCAAACATGGGAAACCTGCATGGGCAAATCAAGTCACGTCTGAGCAACCTGTCACTTCGGCCTCCTCTTCTACTCCACCATTTGCCGATTGGATCATATCAGAATTTGAAAAACTGCTTCAAGCGCGTTTGACCTCATCTACGGAGACTTCCACTGATGGCAGTACTGCTCTCCTAACCCAGTCTGGTAAAAACACTTGGGTGATCGACTCTGGTGCGACCTCCCACATTACTGGAAATCCTACCTGATATTCTACTTTGCATACAACTACTGCTATTCCTCCTGTTACTCTTGCTGATGGTTCACAAAACCCTGTATCTGGTTTTGGCAATATCTGTACTTCTGGCCGCCTACCTCTGCGCTCTGCATTATATGTTCCTAAATTTCCAATTAATTTATTATCTGTCAGTCGGACTGTTAAGAGCCTGTGTTCTATAACATTTGATCCGGATGGTGTTATCTTTCAGGATCTGCGTACGAGGACGAAGATTGGTTCGGGCCATGAGGGACCAGACGACTTATACTACCTGGATGTACCGAAGACTGCTGCACTTCTGACTACTTCTGTGACGAGCATCCAATGGCACTATCGGTTGGGACATCCGTCGGCGGCCAAGTTGAAGCACATTCTACCTGATCTGTATGATTCTGTTTTTCATTGTGAAACTTGCCAGTTAGGCAAACAGACTAGGTCTACTTTAAAAAAAACATGTATTGGCTCAAAATAACTTTTTGATATAGTGCATGCTGATATTTGGAGTCCTTGTTCTGTGCCTAGCATCTCTGGCTTTCGGTATTTTATGAGTTTTATTGATGATTTCTCTAGAACCACCTGGATATTCCTGTTGAAAGATCGGTCTAACATTCTTGATACTATTACTGCCTTTTTTCTGAAAAAAGTACCTAGTTTAGTAAACCTATGAAAATCTTTCGCACTGACAATGCCCTCGAATTCATGCAAGCCTCAGTCAGTTCCAAGGAATGAGGTATCCGATTTCGATGCCGTTTTGACAGCATGGAAACCGATTTTTTTTGAAAATTCGACAAAAATTTCGATAGATCCAACCGTGCCCGTTTCGACGCCAAAATGAACGAATTAATTTATGAAATTTTACAGGCATGATCTCTACACCTAAATGCATCGTTTTATGCAATAAAATTTTATGTGGGGGTAGGTTGGGGGGGTGGTCCTTCATGTGGGAGGTAAGGGCACTGTCATGTTTCTTGAGGATTTCGATGAAGGGTTTCAATGAGAAAATGAAGGAATTAAGTAATGTAATATTGCAAGAATGAGCTATATACATGCATGTACTAATTTGTGTTACAATATCAAATATTGGATATGTAGGGCATCCCCACACAATTTACTTGGGTTGATATTTTGTTGTTGATATGGACTCAATAGTCAATCATTTCATTGGTTCCAAGAACACTAGTGCAATGTTTCCAAGCTAAATCATTATTTGTTGGTTGGTTGGCTTCCTAGCACCTTCGTTGTCTAATAAACCACCACTAGGATACATGTCGTCTACATTGTAGAAACTAAAAAAGCATGCATTGCATAAGTATTTAATAATTTGAATAGCAAATATTAGGGAAATGCAATGAAATTATGATATACTATAAGTATATACTATGTATAAGTACTAAATGGTCAAATAACTCCAATCCCCCTTTGATCCTCTTCAAAAAACAACAATAACAACAAGGATTGCAATTATCGAATTTTTCATCGAAATTTGGCGAAATTCATCGAAATCATCGAAATTTGGCAAAACTCATCGAAATCGACACAAGTGCACGTTTCGGTACCAGATCTTATCGAAATTGAAATTTTTGGGCAAAATTTTGCCAATTTCGCCGAAACTTCATTCTTTGGTCAGTTCCTTTTGTCGCAAACTGGGTACTATTCACCAAACCTCATGCGCTTATACTCCGCAACTGAATGGAGTTGCCGAACGCAAAAATCGACATCTTCTTGAAGTTGCTCGTACTCTTCTGTTTCACTATCATGTTCCCCACTATTTTTGGCCCGAAGCTATTTCTATTGCATGCTATCTTATCAATCGCATGCCATCTTCTGTTCTTGGAAATCAAGTTCCATATCAAATTCTATATCCTGATGCTCCATTGTTTTCTGTCCCTCCTCGAATTTTTGGAAGCACCTGCTTTGTTAAAAATTTGCGTCCTGGATTAACTAAACTTGATCCCCGAGTCATCAAATGTGTCTTCTTAGGGTACTCTAGGACTCATAAAGGGTACCGCAACTATGACCCTGTCGGAAAGAAATGGTTGGTCTCAGCTAATGTCATTTTCTTTGAACATATGCCGTTTTATTCTTCTGCTGGTTCTGTCGTAACATCCGATTTATTTGCGGATACACCTTTACCGCGGATTGATGCTTGTGACTCATCGGATACCAGTCCCGTTGCTGCTCCTCCACTGAAGGTTTATCAAAGAAGACCGAAGGCTCCAACTCCCTCCATGGCCCATCTTGATTCTTCATCCTCGATGGCAGATCCACCTCCATCCCAGGTATTTTCTGACTTAGATATACCTATCAGCTTACGCAAAGGTACTCAGACTTGTACACAACATCCCATTGGGAATTTTTGTACCACTGATCACTTGGGGACTAATTTTGCAAATTTCACATCTGTTCTTTCTGCTGTATCTATTCTTAAGAATGCTTCTCAGGCTCTTAAGCATCCAGCTTGGCGTCAGGCCATGGAATCTGAAATGCAGGCTCTTACGGAACGCAACACTTGGCAGTTAGTTGATCCTCCTACTGATTGTTCTCCGGTTAGCTGTCGATGGGTCTTTACGATCAAATATCAGCCTGATGGGACTATTGAACGTCTCAAAGCTCGTCTTGTTGCCAAAGGCTATACTCAGACATATGGCGTGGATTATTTTGAGACCTTCTCACCTGTTGCCCGTCTAAACTCGGTTCGTGTACTCATTTCTGTAGCAGTTAATTCTGACTGGCCTTTATTTCAGCTCGATGTCAAGAATGCTTTTCTATATGGTGATCTGCATGAGGAGGTATACATGGAACAACCTCCCAGTTTTGTGCTTCAGGGGGAGTCCTCAAAAGTGTGTCGTCTGCGCAAAGCAATTTATGGACTGAAGCAAAGCCCCCATGCCTGGTTTGATAAGCCGAGCTCTATTCTTCAAAAATTTCAGTTTTGTTGTTCTCAGTCTGATCATTCTGTGTTTATCAAACACAGCTCCTCTGGGCTTTTTATCTTGATTGTTTATGTTGATGACATCATATTATCTGGGAGTGACCTTGTAGGTATTCAGGCTACTAAACACTACTTGGAAACTCATTTTGTCACTAAAGATTTAGGTACTCTGCGATACTTTCTTGGGATTGAAGTGTCTCGGTCATCTTCTGGTCTGTGCCTATCTCAACGCAAATCTGTTCTGGATCTTCTATCTGAAACAGGTTTTCTTGGAGCCAAGCCTATCAGTACCCCGTTGGATCCAATTACTAATTGGGATGACGAGACATCTCCTCCTTATCCTGATCATCATCAGTATCGTCACATGGTCGGGAAGCTTATTTATCTTACTGTCACTTGAGCTGATATTACATATGCAGTCGGACTTGTTAGCGGGTATCTCGATAAGCCGCGACAATGTCACTGGGATGCTGTCTGCCATATTTTAAAATATTTAAAAAGTTCTCCTGGGAAAGGTCTTTTGTATAAGAAACATGGCCACTGTAATCTTGTGGGGTATTCTGACTCTGACTATGCTGGGAGCAAAATAGATCACCGATCTACCTCTGGTTACTACACGTTTGTAGGTGGTAACTTGGTTACCTGGCGCAGCAAGAAACAACCAGTTGTTGCTCGTTCTAGCACCTCAAGCTGTACAAAACAAGCCAATGGAGTTTTGCATGAACTCTTAGGCCTTATCAGTGCAAATTTTTTGACAGTTTTATTGAATTGATTTTGAATTTCAGCAAAGAAAATAGCAATAGCGTCCAAAATGTTACTATGATCTTTCCCTAGAGTATTATCAATAAAAATTATAAAAATAACAAAATCCAGAGAGACTAGTTACAGATAATAGTCCCCATATGTCAACTAGGGATGGCAATGGGGTGGGTATGGGCGACCCATGCCCATACCCACTTTACCCACTTCACTTTTTGCTTGACCCATACCCGCCCCACTAAGAAAGAGAAAAATAAATGGGTATCCATAACCGCCCCAATGGGTCACGGGTACCCAACAGAACCCATATTATGTAAAAAATGTATGAATTAGCCTAAACCCAAAGTTGATACTTGTGCTCATATGAGTTGACCCATGTTGACCCAACAATAATGGGTACAAATTAATATATACATTCATCGTGAGCAATTACTGCCAAACCACAAAACATAATCAAAGAATAGTGCAGCTATGCACGGAATCTGTTCTAAATAAATATATACAATAATTTAGTTATTTAAGATAAGATGCTGTAGTTATTTAAGGTAATATATTGTAGACTTCAGACTCACCTGATCACAATAGCGGAATTTTCAAACTTGCAATATTTATACAAAGACCCTTAAATATTAATATTAGTTATTTTTATTAAAGGGCTCTAATCACATCTGCAGATCAACTAAAGCAGATCATGCATATGCGGACAATTTCCCACTGATTATACCCATCTGCGAGAAGCCAATCTGCATCTACCGTCATCTGCAACAAGCTAATCTGCATCTACCGTCAATTTCCAACAGATTAGCCGTCTGCAACATTTTTTTTCAATTTTCTATCAACTCAATGACCGCGATAATCAATATCCACCTTTTCTAAGCTTAATATATTTATATAGAAACTCTCTGTGATTAATCATTGAACTTTAGGCCAATTCGTCGCACGACTGTACACCCACACAACGCTGCATTACTGGCCGGCGAGACCTCCTTGGCATGACTGCTCCTGATTCGCCTGCCGTTGCTGCGTCTTCTTCGTAGGATGCGGCCGCTCCAACTCCAAGGCCCCTCTTTGGCTACACATTGGAGTCTGCATTTTCGGTGGAGATCAGAGGAGATCTGAGGAATCAGAGGGAATAGGCGAGTTGCTGTCGAGAGTGGACGTGGAGTCTCCCTGGTGAGGCGCAAATGAGGGACCCTTAAATGCAACACCAGAGGGCCTAGATCCGAAGTCCTTGCCGGAGTGTCCTTCACAGTGCCGACTTGCTACAAGTCCTTGCCGAAGGATCTAGATGGCACGTCCTTGTCTGAGAGTCTCGACGGCGCGTCCTTATCTGAGCGAGAAGTTGCGGCCGCGGACAATCGGGAGACCGAGCCACCGTCAGTCGCAACCTCTAGCCCCCACGGTCGCAGGCTCACAACCTCTGAAGCCGGCGCTCTCTAGTTGCGGCCTTCTCCAGGAGATTACCGCGAGGAAAAACTAGGGTTGTTGGTTGGGAATCGGGAGGAGAAACAAGAATGCAGAGGATGGGAGTCGCGATTCATGAGGGTTGGGACTCCGCAGGAGAAACTAGGTTTGCAGAGTCAGAGTAGTCGGGCTCTCGGGACTCGAGAGGGGGAGAAGCGGGTATCTACATTCGCTGGGTCTGATGGGTTGGGATGGGCGGGGCACGGTTCACGAATGCCCATTTCTGACATCCCCATCAGGACCCATTTAGAAAAGCAACCCATTAGACCCAACTAAATGGGCCGAGACAAGCTGGGTCATGATGGGTTATGGGCTGAGTGGGTCAATTTGCCATCCCTAAATTGTCAACATGTACTAAATCAAACAAACTTTTAGAACTAATATCCTTTTTCTATGAAACACAACCCTAGTTTGCTTGCCAAACGGAGAAGCTTCACAATGATGGTTTCATCAGGAGTCTCAGGAAAGAAGCACTTCAGCTTAGCAATGGATGGATGTCCTAGACAATAGTGCCATTGTAGTCCAGTCACTGAGGATGAAAGCCGAGCAACGACAGATTGTGGTACATCCAGGTAGTACAGTCCATCTGGTCCATCATGGTTCGAACTAATCCTGGTCTCCGTGCAAAGATCCTAAAAAAGCAAAACCCTCAAGATTAAAAGTGATAGGGCACTGAAGGCTCTTAACAGTCTAACTGACTATTAACAGATTTAAAGGAACTTTTGGAACATACAACAAAGATTTTAAGGGTAAATTATAAGATGGAGAGATAGTTCCAATTCCATGCATTGGGGACTAAGTTCCATCAACCACTGTAACTGATGGAACTCTAGTTGTTTTAGTTAGGGTAGAGAATGGTTCAAAATAACTAGATATATGAGGAGATGAACCTGAGTCAATGACCCATTTATCTTTACCATAAGTTGCAGGAGAAGCAAGTAAAACAAAAGAACCTCCATCCTGATTAGTAGGCTGCAAAGGCAGGCGAGCCCGAAGGAGTTTCTCAAACTCCGAGAAGATCCGCTCAACAGTGGGCAGGGTAGAACTGGAGGCAACAATAGATGGATCTTCAGAAGCATCAGTTGTCACTTAGTTCACTCATGCTTGCTCACCATGTTTCGCCCAACAACAATCTTTAGTGTAGTTTATCCGCCCACAAAAGTTGCAAAATCGATTATCGCTAAGAGGTTGTCAACCTCGTCCATGGCCACCCGAAGAACGACTGCAACCTCGACCGCATCCCCATCCACGACATCTATCAGAGTCACTAGAGCACACATAAAGAGCAAAGTTATTAGAGGAAGTAGAAGGTAGGGATGACATAGATGGGAGACTTTGGATGCGCTTGAGAACATCTCATAGGGTAGTCAAGGGATCACTAGATAAGATCTGGTTGACAAAACCAGAAAAAGAGTAAGGGAGTCTCGTCAAGATTTAACTAACTGAAGCTCATTGCATTGGCGGTGTACTTATTTGATGTTAGAAGATAGAGGATGATACACTTCGTATTCATCCCAGAGGGCCGAGCACTGGTAGTAATAATCTTCCACAGATCCATTAGTGGAGTATTCTTTTTTCACCAGGTTCTTGAAGATTTCAAAGGCCTTCTTTGGGTTTTGTTGGCGAGAGTACACATGGGAGAGTTGATCCCACATGGATTTAGCATTCGGGAAGCGGAGAAGAGATTGACTAATCTTCGTTTCGCCGCTATTAACCATCCACACCATCACAACCAAATCATCTTTTTAGTCCACTGAGATGGGCTTGTTTGGCTTTCTCATCAGCCGAGGTATCAGGAGGGACCTGAGAAGCACAAGATATATGAGAATAGCGCCCTTGGGCATTAACATAGAGCTCAAACAAAGCCGACCAAAGATGATAGTTGGATCCGTCTAGTTTCACGATGATAACACAAAGCTTGGGGAGGATCCGTAGATGCCATAGTTTTTGAGGCGGCCAGGCGGTGCCCCTCCTCACCTGAACGCCCAGGCCGCCTAGGCCGACTAGGTCGCCCAGGCGGCCGCCCAGGCGATGGCTTTTTTAACCCCATAAAATGTATACATATATAAATATATACCTATATATATTATTTATATACTATGTTATGTATATAACTATACATATATGTATGTAAAACTTATCCAACCTTCATATATTTACTAAAATGACAACAAAACAGTAAATATTTGAGAATTGAGACATTCTATACCTCAAACTGATCGCTGCAAGCTTGCAACAGTGAATTGAAATATAAGAAAAAAATACATAACACGCAATTCATTGCTGAAGATGAATAATAAAAGTTGCAAAACATTCCAATATTCCATAGTTCCAACTTCCAAGCAAGTTCAATCAGCCTATGTAATACTAAATGAAAATGTCTCTTCTCTGAAAAGTCTAAACAAATATAAAACTGATTTTAAAACTCAAACGGATCTTCATCATTGTCCTCTGCATCCTCCTCTCCATCACCAACTTCATCATCATCTAGTCCTGCATCATCAACTATTTCTTCATCCTCTTCCTGAATATCATCATCACTAAGTTCCATTGGAGCTCTGTTGGTTGATCTTCTAGGCCTGCTAGGCCCAACTTGATATTCGGTAGCACCCATTGCACCATCTACTTGGCTCAAAGTAACACCTTCAGCAACAATGGGATCTTCTGGCACACCTGTCATCCATTCACTACTCCAGTTTAATTCATCTAGAGCTATAGGGTCGTAGCTCTTCTCTAGGTTCTGAATCCGTCTACTCTTGAACCTTTCATGAAGTTGTCTATTATACTGAATATAGACAAGTTTGTCCATTCTCTTAACCTCTAGCATGTTCCTCCTCTTTGTGTGAATCTACAAAAGAATATACCTATGTGAGTCATTTGAACATGAAGTATACATTTATAAATTAGTTAATTCTTTATTCTTCTTACAAAGTCAAATGTACTCTATGCCCTCTCCGCAGCAGAAGAGGTACAACACAAGCCAAGGATACGCTTAGCAAGCTTTTGAAGTGATGGTGTTTGCCCCCCATAGGAATCCCACCAAGCAACTATATGAAAATACAATATAATCAGTAACAAACTAAAGCTCAAGTACACGATTATAATAATATAAATAATAGAGTATATAACTAACTTGGTGTTTTCACTGTCCTATGGCGAATGGCAATGTCTTTGCCAAACATCCCACGACTCTCCTTGTACCAATCCAGCTCAGTAGACACTTTGTCTTGTTGTGGGGTGCCATCAACCATCTTCTCAAGACAGTCAACAAAGTCAGAATCGTAACTCCCAAGGTTTGGATCCTGCTGAAGTCTAGCTTCATAGTACAAAGATGGATTTAACAAGAACCCTGCACCGTATAGGGGGCGGCTCATCTGAAATGCCCATCTCTTCTCCACTATGTCAATGATAGGCTTGTACTCTCTTTCTCTATTGGCAAAATTCAACATGATTTCTTCTTTTCCCTTCTCAATACTAGCTGCAATGTATCCCATAGGAGGCTTCTCATCAGCATCTACAAGCCTCAAAATCTGCATTAGGGGTTGAGAAGCCCTAAGTAAGTCTTGTACACGGTTCCAAAATTGTCTGGAATGTACAATAGCTGACACTTTTTTCCCTTGAGTGGTCTTCGCCCAACTGCTTTGCTCCCATGCAGTAGAATTGAACAAAGCAAACAATGTCTCTCTGTGGCCAAGCATACTTTGAAGAGTCAAAAATGAAGTAGCAAAACGGGTTGTACCAGGACGCATGATCTCTGTATTCCCTTTGCTTTTCTTGATAAATGCATCATGGAGGCGTGTATGCTGGTAAATGTAAGCAGTCACCTTCCTTGCCTTTGTGATTATTGGGGCAAACTTCTTCATCTTCCCAATGTCTTCAAGCATCAAATCTACACAGTGCGCAACACATGGGGTCCAAAACAAATGTTTGTGCTTATTCATCAACTTCTTACCTGCACTTACATAATTAGTGGCATTGTCTGTAATGACTTGAACCACATTTTCAGCCCCAATTTTACCTATCGCCTCATCAAGTACTGTAAACATGTATTCAGATGTATGAGTTGCAGAAGTAGCATCAATGGAGTACAAATAAAATGAACCTTCAGGAGTGTTAGCAAGAAAATTAATCAGCCCTCTTTGTCTCCTATCAGACCAACCATCATACATGAGAGTACAACCAAACATTTTCCAGTGTTTATCATGCTCTCTCTCTAGTTCTTTTGTCTGCTGATACTGCCTTTCCAAGAGTGTCAACCTGATTTGAAGGTAAGAAGGGGGAAGCGATCCTCTACCATACTGACCCACTGCTTCTAACATGACTTCAAAGGAAGTACGATTAACAACATTAAAAGGTATACCTGCTTCGTAGAACCAAGCAACTATGCTATCATGGGCCACCTGCAACACCTCTTTTTTGTAGGCAGATTCTATTGTCTTCTGTACTTTGCCACCTGCTTTCCTTTGGGCTACGACATCTGCAGGGCTAGGACAAACAAAAGCATCAAGAGAACCCTTGACTTTGAAACCAAGGCCTGAAGTGCCGATCGGATTGGCATTTGCAGTAGTGTTGTCTGCAGTCAGAGCCAATGGATTTACATCATCACCATACAGATTAATAACATTATCAATAAAATTTGTATCAACGTTGCGCTTCTTGGTACTTCTCTGTACCCCTTCAATTCATTACGACAACACAACTAAGCGGCCGCCCAATTGTCTCCGGGGTCGACCAGGCGGGCTAGGCGGCCCAGGCGGACGCCAAATCTGTTGCTGGATCTAAGCGGATAGCTGGACGGGACCACCCTGGACGCCTGCTCGACTAGTCGGCGACTGGGCACCCGCCTCAACAAGTATGGTAGATGCCATGTGTGATATACACAGTAAGCAACAACAACAACAAACGATCCGAATTAGTGGTTCATATAAGCCCATATAGGGGCAATAGAGAGAAGCAAAGAGGATCTATGCCACACTGTGAGATTTACTCCACCATGTGGCGTAGGCAATTACCTTTAACTTGTCAATGAGCTGTTTTTGGGAAGTGCTTTTTTGTTTAGAAGAAAGAGGGTAAGCAACAACAACAACAAACGATCCAAATCCGTGGTTCATATAAGCCCATATAGGGGCAATAGAGAGAAGCAAAGATGATTTACGCCACATTGTGAGATTTACTCCACCATGTGGTGTAGGCAGAGGAAAGGTTGCACCTTTAACTTGTCAATGGGCTGTTTTTGGGAAGTGCTTTTTTATTTAAAAGAAAGAGGGGAAGACGAGGTGAGAGAGAGGGAGGAGGGAAGGAAGAGAGGGCTACAAAAGTAGCAGGGAGGTGAGAAGAGGAGGCATCAATTAGGATGGGATGGAGGGGTGGCGACTAAAGAGAATAGGAGGGGGCAACAACAGGGTCAGGGAGGGAGGGAAAGGTGGCGGCGACGACTTGGGTGGGTGGATGAAGGACAATGACAACAATGGTGGGGGGGGGTAGTGGCAGCGGGGGATGGTGGTGTGGCGGGAAGGTTGGTGAATGGGGCGGCGGATGGGGGTGGGTGGGAATGAGGCGACAGACAACAAGGGGTGATGGAGGGGATGTGAGGTGGCGACGTCTCGGAAGGTGGATGATAGAGTGGAGGCAATAAGGGCAGAGAAAGGGGAAGGTGACGACGGTTGGGAAGGCTGGGGCAGTAGGGAAAAAGGATGGGGGGTAGGATGAAGGGAAGAGGATGGGGGCGTGACTGCTAGGAGAAGGAAGTGTAGGGTTAGGTTAAAGGAGGGGAAAGTGAGAAAGGGCTAGGGTGGATCATAACCATATGATACCATATAGAAACCAATAATCTTTATTTGATATGTTAAATAAAACAAATACAAGACACTCTTTTATAGGACAAGAGTAAGTGGAAAACAAAATTAGTAGATATGGGATAAAAGAAAGGCTACAAAGACAAGTCTAAAGCATAAAATAAATATAAATCATGTATCAATAAATTAGCTTCGTATTCGAAGGATTACATACTTATGAATTATTTTTACTAAATAATTTCATAATTCATTTATAAATTAAACATTTGTTAAGTGTTACATAATATATATGAAGATACTGTTTTAAAAACTTCAAAAAAGCTCATTTTGGAAATGTCTGTCTATTATTTTGAGAAATTGGATATATATCAAGCTAGATTTGTAAATTTACAAGTTTGAGTTGTAGTCTATCACTTGCATCTTGCAATTTTGGGAGTAATCTTTTAGATCTAGATAGAAGGGGTAAGAAGTGGAAGAAATAGATGTAGATGGGAAGAAGAGAGAGAGTAAACATACCTTAGTTCCAAAGAAGAAAGCCTTCAAGAACATGAGGAACCAAAAAATCGCCAAAGGAGTGACCCTCCAAGTGCAACAGGCTTTGAAGTTGTTTTCTCAAATTTGTGAACTCATTTCGGGTGTGTTTTGCGAAATGAATGCCCAACTAGGACTTTTTGACCGAAACTGATGTGTTTCGTTGAAATTTCACCCCCTTTGTGAAATTTCTATGGAAATTTCTAAATTTTACTTACATGATCCCTGGGAGGTGCATTTATGTCTTGTACCCGTCGGAAATGAAATTTTGAGATTTTGACCAAAACTTTTAACCATGTCTCTGTCTATGACAAGTTGATTTGTGAATTAAGACCACCAAAAGATTTAGAAATTCAAATTCTAGACAGTTGAGCTTGCTAGGGTGCTGTTGATGACCCAACCTTATCCTTAACAACCTTGACCCGTTGTAAAAAACATGATTAACAAAGATCTACATATGTAGGTGTGATTATTAGTCACACTTGGTATATTAGATTCAATTACAGATCTTTGTGTGTAGAACAACTTTTTTAGATCAACATGTTCAACCAAATTCAAAAAACTTGGTCCTTCAACGCTCAGATTCAAATGCAACCTCGTATGACCATCCCTCTATAAATAAGCTTCTTAAATTACTTGACGAAGGACTTTTGGAACTTTATAAACTTTCAAGGACTAATGAGTCCTAGTGCTAGTACTGTTTTTAGACTAGCATTTGGAAGTAGCACACGTGTAGATCATTCTATCCTCATTATGGAGCACGATCCAAGCAACCTGTGTGTGAAATAAGCCGTCAATTTAGCTACTAGTTACATAATATGTAAAGCTCGATGTAGATTAGTGAAACAAGCTCCTAAGGGCTATTTTTGTTGCCTTTTTGTACTTCTTACCTCCCATGCATCCTTCATATTGAAAAAATTCACTTTCATTTTGGAAGGTTTAAACTCTCATTTTATGGCTTGTCTCTTGAGTTAGGATATACCATCATCAGTTCTAGGGTGCCTAATGCCTTCACAAATCATATCATGGTGACTTATACAAAAGCTTTGGTTCATAGACTGTTTGAACCACTACCTTTGAGGTCATTCCTTTTTTCCTCTTTTTATTTCTTATTAAATGTGGTAGTGACTCATCCTTTTTCCGATCTAGGTTTCCTGTCTTATGCCCAAAGTGACGACCTCACTTTTTTTGGATTGGGTACAAGTCGATGACACATACCTCTTATATAACTCTAAGAAGCCTAACATTACCTATCGATTCCGTCAAAACTCCTTCGTAATTGTGTTCATGTAACTTTCATGCCTAACTTCAAAATTCGCGTCCCAAGTCCCTTTCTTTCTAAGTCTATCTCAAAACATCATTTTGTCTTTCTTCAAAGTTCCACCACTTGCTTATCTTTCTGTATCCTTTTATACTTCCTTTTTTGGTCTTAATATTTTCCTCCATAGCCGCCGACTTATGTCCTATGGTGAATTCTTCTCTTGTTATCACTTTATAATCCTTTCATATTCTTCAATTTGTTCTTCCTATGAGTAAGTTATAATCTGATCAGAATTGCATCTACTCTCAAAAGTAATAAGTTTCTCTTTTTATAAACAAGTACTTTCTAATATCATATCATTAGCAATTGCAGCCACCAATATTGCCTCTTTATTCATTATACCTATTGAGACATATTATTTTCTTTACTGTTAATTGCATTTTTGTTTAAGTCTTTCCTTTATTCTATAACATGGGCCTTTGTATAAAGAGGCCCATTAGGGTTTTCAATTTGCTTCCTTGTACAACCTCCTCCTATTTATAGGAGTGAGTTTCCTCCTTTGTGAATATAGAAACACGACACATTCTCATATGGTATCAGAGCAGATCACCTAGGCCTGATCTCCACCAGTCACTTCCGCCTTCTCTCTCTCTTTCTCTCTCCCTCCGTCAGCCGCCGCCGCCGTGTACACCCTACTGGACTTCTGCTGCTGATCACTCCTAAGGAGATCCTAAGTTTCTTTCTAAGCCCTATCCTCTTCTCCAACAAGAGGATCTAGGGATATGGTCGACGATCCTTCCAAGGTTCTTATGCCCTAAAGAACTGTTATTTGGAAGTACCGTCCGACAGATCTGTGGTCATTCATGATCACCTATTCTAGGGCTCTGCTCACTTTATGAGTGGTATGATTGGGTATATCCAACATATCACCTTTCTTCTTGGTGAATCATAGTATTTGCGGCGAATCATCTAACACGCCGAGTCCTATTTTTGACACGTCGTGTGCCATTTCAGGCGACTTTCTGCTGCTCTTTGACACGTTGTGTCTTATTTTTGACACGTGTGACATTCCATGCAGCTATCTGCTGCCCTTTGACACGTCGTGTCTTAATTTTGACATGTCGTGTGCCATTCCAGGCAACTTTCTGCTGCTCTTTGACACGTCGTGTCTTAATTTTGACATGTCATGTGCCATTCCAGGCGACTTTCTACTGTGTGTATTGCTGCTTCTAGAGATTTTTTAGATTCACTTCTGCTTTATGAATTCACCTTCCTCTGAGATCATGGAGACAGATCCTAGACGTGCCATGTCTGTCAAGTTCAGTGGATCCAACTACATTTTGTGGGCACGATCCTTTAAGATTTATGCTCACTCATCGGGCAAACTTGAGCATCTTACCGAGGAGCCTCCTCCTAGAGATGAAATGTCTGACAAAAAGAAAGCCGACTATAAGAAATGGGCAGAATGTGATTCTCAAGTTCTGTCTTGGATTCTAAATAGCTGTGAATCCCATGTAGCCACCAATCTCCTGTTTTCTGTCATCGCCAAGGAGGCCTGGGATCACACTGCTCAGGTCTATTCCAGTAAGGGAAATGCCTCCTGAGTTTTTGAGCTCTATAAACGCTTGCATTCTCTAAGACTTGACGACGCTACCTCATTTGCTTCACACTTTGATACCTCTAAAGGTATTTAGGGAGAGCTCAAACTCCATCATCCTTTATCTACTGATCTTACTAAATTACAAAAACAAGATGAAGTTCAGCTTTGCCAGTTTTTGGCATCCTTGCCACCTAGCTATGAAGCGGTTCGTCAACAATTCCTTGCATCAGAACCATTACCCGTGCTGGATGATGTGTATCTTCGGCTATCTCACTCGGTGTCTTCTGCTACCAAAGAAGACCCGACTGCTCTAGTTGTTGCTGGACGAGGGCGTGGTAACTTTACTTGTGGACGGGGCAGAGGTCTTAACATTGGTAGACGGGGGCCTACTCAACCCTATGGAAGAGGGTCTTCTTCTCTTCAACCTCGGTACTGCAACTTCTGTAAACGGACCAATCATACCAAGGACAAATGTTGGAAGAAACATGGAAAGCCTGAGTGGGCAAACTAAGTCTCAACTATTGATGTTGATGAAGAATCTACATCTAATACTGCTTCTCCTCAAATGGTTACACTAAGTTCGTTTGACCTTGACAAGCTTATCAAAGCCGCTTCTGCAACTTCTACCACACCTCAGGCGAACATTGCTCAACACTCTGATGTTCCCTCTTGCCTTCAAGCTTCCTCCTCTTCTATAAAAGAAGATTGGATTGTTGATTCTGGTGCCACGACCCATATGACTGGTAATAAAAATCTCTTCACTCATCTAAAGAAATCTACATAATATCCTCTAGTGCGTCTGGCAGATGGATCTACTTCTCCGGTCTTTGGAATTGGGGATGTTAACAATCATCTCCTTAAATCTGTTCTGTTTGTGTCTAGATTTCCATTGAACTTGATGTCTGTTAGTAAAATTACCAAATCCTTAAATTGCAGTGTAACGTTCTTTCCTTACACTGTCTCCATGCATGATCTCAGGACGAAGAAGATGATTGGTGGGGGATACGAAGGTAGAGACGATTTGTACTATCTACAAACCTCGTCAATTAGCCGACTACTGCTCTTATGGCTCACTCTACTTCTCTTTATCAATGACACATGAAGCTTGGTCATCCTTCTGCTCAAAAGTTGAAGTCCTTATTTCCTAGTTTGTCCTCTGAAAAGTTTACTTGTCAATCTTGTCAACTTGGAAAACATCACTGCTCTGTGTATCCTCGTTCCGATAACATGAGTCCTAGTATGTTTTATTTAGTTCATTCCAACATCTGTGGACCATGTCGTATTGGTAATCGTACAAGTATGTGATATTTTGTAACCTTAATTGATGATTGGTCTCGTGCCACTTGACTTTATCTTTTGAAAGATCGCTCTAAAATTTTAAAATCTCTAACTTCTTAAACGAAATAAAGACTCATTTTTCCAGCTACTAAATTTGTCCGCACTGATAATGCTTCTGAGTATATACAACATGGCTTTCAAAAGATTTGTACCTCCAAAGGAATTGTTCATCACCTCTTGTGCCTATAGTCTGCAGCAAAATGGGGTTGCTGAAAGGAAAATAGACACCTACTTGATGTTGCTCGTACTCTTCTAATTGCAATGAATGTTCCCAAGTTCTATTCGCTTGATGCCATCTTGTTAGCCAACTACCTCATCAACTGTATGCCTTCATCCATCCTCAAAAATCAGATTCCATACCAACTCCTCTACCCACATGAATCTATTTTTGCCCTACCACCAAAAGTTTTTGGCTGCCTTTGTTTTGTCCACATTCACCAACCTGGGCTTGATAAATTGTCTCCACGAGCTATCCGTTGTTGTTTTGTTGGGTATTCTCGCACACAAAAGGGGTACAAATGTTTTGATCGTGTTGCACGTTGCTTGTATGCTAGTGTGGATGTCACTTTCTTTGAAGATACATCATTCTTTTCTGAGCCACGTTCACATGTGCCTCCTTCTAATGTACCACTTCCAAATGTACCAATTTCTACCGTCCCATCCTTAGATAAATCTTCCACCTTGTTATGAAGGTCTATGAGTGTCAACGCAAAAGACCTCGACCTGAAGTATCCCTTGCTATGACCTCTTCAAAAACTGATGATCCACCACCATTAATGGTAATTCTACTGACTTTATTCAGATTTCTGAGTTGGGACATGCCTATTGTCTTACGAAAAGGACAACGGTCTGGTACTAAATATTGTATTTCTAACCATGTTTCTACTGATCCTGTCAATGCTTCCATGGCTAAATTTACTGCTGCACTATTTGTTCTCTCTATTCCAATGAATTTTCGGGAAGCACTTCTACATCCTGGATGGAAAAAGGCTATGGATGAGGAGATGGATGCTGTTTGAGCCCGTAGGACATGGGCCCTTGTTGATCTTCCTCCAGGCAGCAATCCCGTTGGATGTCGCTGGGTATATATTATTAAATATCTTCCAGATGGAACGATTGAACGCTTAAAAGCTAGATTGGTTGCCAAAGGGTACACACAAGAGTCTGGAGTTGATTATTTTGAAATATTTTCTCCCGTCGCTCGTCTTAATTCTGTGCGAATTCTTATTTCTGTTGCTGTCAATCAAGGCTGGCATTTGCATCAACTAGACGTCAACAATGCATTTCTATATGGTGACCTGCAAGAGACTGTCTATATGTTCCAACCTCCAGGTTATATTGCTGAGGGGGAGTATTATGGAAAAGTTTGTCTTCTTAAAAAGGCTATTTATGGTTTTAAGCAGAGTCCTAGAGCATGGTTTGACAATTTTTCTCTTATACTGCAGCAAATTGATTTCACAAGGTCTCAATGTGATCATTCTGTTTTTATCAAGACCACAACTTCTGGCATTATTATTCTTATTGTATATGTGGATGATATCATTATATCTGGTAGTGATATCACATGGAATACTGATATGAAGAAGTACCTTACGAAGCATTATGTAACCAAAGACCTTGGACGTCTTCGGTATTTTCTTGGTATTGAGGTAGCATATAACAAAAATGGAGTATCTCTCTTACAAAGTAGACTTATTATCTGAAACAAGAATGTTGGGTTGTCATCCTGCTGTCTCACCTATGGATCAAGCACATGATCTATGTGCCGAGTCTACTCATCTCTTAGACGATAAATATTGTTACAAGCGACTAGTTGGCAAACTTTTGTATCTCAGCGTTACCAGACCAGATATATGTTTTGCTGTGGGAATTCTTAGTCAATTTATGGATTTCCCTCGACAATGTCACTGGGAGGCTGCCTGTCGTGTCCAAAAATACTTGAATAACGCACTTGGACAAGGGTAATTTTATAAAAGAAATGGTCACCTTGATGTTATTGGATATTCTGATGCTGATTATGCTGGATGCAAGTCCGACAAAAGATCCACTTCTGGTTATTGTACCTTCGTAGGAAGTAATCTGGTTACATGGAGAAGTAAGAAACAAAATGTAGTTGCCAGATCTAGTGCTGAATCTGAGTATCGTGCATTGACACATACTACTTGTGAACTATTATGGATTAAATCTATTCTTGCAGACTTTGGGTTTCCTATCACCTTTGCTATTCCGATGTACTGTGGTAATCATGCTGCAACTTTCATTGCTAGCAATCCTGTTTTCCAAGAGAGGACCAAGCATATTGAAGTCGGATGTCATTTTCTTTGATATGCTGTACTGGATAAGAAGATTGCTACTCCCATCAAACGAGCAAACTGTTGATATATTCACCAAGCCTCTCTCTGACAAACGAGTTGAGGAACTGTGCAAGTTGAGCATGATTGACATTTATGTTCCAACTTGAGGGGGAGTATTGAGATATATTATTGTCTTTGCTGTTTATTGTATTTCTATTTAAGTGTTTATAAAGAGGCCCATTAGGGTTTTCAGTTTGCTTCCTTGTACAACCTCCTCCTATTTATAGGAGTGAGTTTCCTCCTTTGTGAATATCGAAACACGACACATTCTCATAATACCCTATAAACCATGACAAACTTTTTCAGAACCACAAGTGGCACTTCCAATACGACCACTTTAAATGTAATCTATAGTTGTTAAAGGGGCTAGGCGCTAGGCGTTTCTTAGGGTTACCTAGGTAAGCGCCCATGGGTTTCTAGGCATTTATTTTTAACTTATAAATAATGCTAATTTTTTGATATTTACATTCATAATTTCAGATATGTAAATATTAAATAATCACATCATTACATAGTATTACATAGAATTTAGGCTCAATTATACCTAACATGACCTATACTAGAACTGATTGGCCTTAATTTGAACCCATTTGATGCAAATTTGATCTAATTTGACCCAGTGCCCTAATTTGGCCTAAATTAGACCTAATTTTATATAACATGACCTAATTAGACCTAGTTTCACTAAAATTTTCCTATATTGACCTAAATGAGACCAAATTTGCCCAAACCAGACCTGATCTTCCCATGTTAGAATCATTTCCCCAAAATCATTCTTGTTTCCCCCAAATCAGACCTAATGTGCCCAAATTTGATAAGAATTGGCCTAAATCAAACCTAATTTTGCATAATATGGCCCAATCAGACCTAGTTTCCCCCAATTTTCCCCATGTTGACCTCAACAAAACATATTTTGGCCAAATTAGACCTAATTTTACCATATTAGACCCATATTCCGCAAATCAGAATTGTTCCCCCAAAATCAAATATAATCTGTCCAAATTTGACATTTTTGGCCTAAATCAAACCTAATTTTGCATAACATGACCTAATCAAACCTAGCTACCTCTAATTTGTCCTATATTGCTCTAAATAAGGCCTGGCATGGCCAAATTAGACCTATTTCCCCAAAATCAGGCCTGGTTTCCCCAAATAAGACCCAATTTACCCAAATTGGACCTGATTTGGGAAAAGGCGGACCCATTTCAATCGTAAAATGACTCAACTTGATCAATTTCATACCAAAATTATGCTAATTAGCCATTAAGTGGCTTAATTTGGGTCTGAAAGACCTTAGGCGGCCAGTTAGGTCATTTAGGGATTGGGCGCCCAGTTCTAGGCAGAACGCCCAGAGCCTAGGGCGCCTAGACGTGCATAGGCGGGCATCTCGATAACTAAGATGTAATCCTATGAAAAATTCTCGTTTTTTGTATTCATTGCATCAACTCATTCTATTATGAAATTCCTTCTTAGCATCTTTTCCAAGTTCAAATTCTGGTACATAATTAGTAATAATTTTCTTTTAGCAACCAAATTAGATACCACCATTCTTACATATTTTATTACAATAATTCTCATTCCATGTTCAATACTTTTATACCAAATTTTGTCTTTGGTATCTCCAATCTCTTAAATCTTCCACTTGACCACTTAATTTCTTCCAAACCAGCTATAACTTTTCTTTTAGTCATAGTACCTACTATTTTTGAAGATTTCTTAGTTGAAGAATCAACATTCCATGATCTCAATCTAAGCTTTGTCTTGCACTAGTTTCTTTACCAATTTTAATCCAAAAAAATGATAAAACCTTTGTTCATTTTACATTATTTTTGAGTGTTTATGCGGCAGGACTAGCCTCCTTTACCACATTTACTTTTCCTTAAACGTCCACAAGGCATGTATCAAAACCTTTTTAATCATTTAGTAATTGATTGAGTGCCGATGCATATGCATCGCTAGGTTCAGAGTTCAGACACTCCGATGAAGAAAATATGAGGATCCATGCCGTTGGATTCAACAAAATTTTATAGTCGGTTTTCGACGCAAGGCCAACCCTCGATTGTTGTCTAGGTTTGAGATCAACTACATATGCAAATAAACAAGTTATATGCGTAGGTGAAGTTCGAAATGTGGAATACTCGCTGTATTTTTTCCCCTGTTCTGCCTTATACCTTCATTCTCATCTTTGATAACTTGAGCTTCCTGCAAAAAAAGTCAACCGTGAAACTAACAAAGTTTGTATATACTGAAAGAAGTTATAAAGGGTTGTGTAGATTACTTTTATAATCCGTTGATAATAATCATAATGCTATTATGTCTTCCAGAAAACATGATTGATCACCGTCATCGTCACAAATAATGCAAACTTTTGAGGAAAGTCGCTATTTTTCATGAATTTGTTAGCCACCAATGTTTTTCCTGAATAAGAATGTTTCAGCAAACTTTCATGACTTCATGAATTTTGTGATTTTCCACATTACCAAATATTCGTGGTTTGTTGTTATAGCATGCCTATTCTTTTAAAGTGGAGTTTTTCTAACGATTTTGGTAACCCTATCAAAATGCCTCCTAATCTAACACAACACCAAATGCGGTCCCTCTTCCTCCTCCACACTACAACTCTAGGGTTTTCCACTCTCCTCTCGCCCCACACTTGTCTCTTCCATCTTTGATGAGATCTTTGCATATAAATGAACCCATGACACATTTTTGGTAGGTATATATTTTATAGTAAGTACACACATACATATCTATGTATATACATGCATATACGCATCTGACCCAGTCTCATAATTTTCCAGATAGTTGACCCAATTGTGACCAAATGTGAACGATTAGTCCCCAATTTTCTAAATTTTTTTTTCAAGCAAACCAAATTTTTTGCCAAATCCCATTTTGTCATATTATGAATGCTGTTATTCTTATTCCAGAAGCGACTATATTTAAAAGGCTTGATTGCTTGCCTTTTTCTTCCCGGTTTTAAATTCACCTTTTTCTGCTGGTTGATCTCAGGTAATCTACCAGATCATTTCACTTTTTCCAATATTTTGAAGGCATGCTGCAAAGAGAACTCGACATACGTTTATCAACTTCATAAACTAATCATTCAGCTTGGTTTATCCGATGATAGAATCGTTGCTGGATCTCTACTTGATGCTTATGCTAAATGCAAGGCTATGAAAAGTGCAAAATATATCTACGATTCATTGCCAAATACAGATTTAATTGCTTGCACTGCATTGATTACACGGTATTCACATGAAAAAAGTTCTACTCAAGAAGGCTTTGAGCTTGTCTGCAAGCTAATACAAAATGGACTTAAAATGGATGACGTGATTGTATGTTCTGTGCTCAGTCTTTGTGCCGATGCTGCATTTTTAAGCTTGGGGAGACAAATCCATGCCTATGCAATCAAGAATCAATCCTATATTGATCTGGCTATACGGAATTCATTGATTAATATGTATGCTAAATCAGGAGAAATCAAAGATGCTCGCCATGCTTTTGATGAAATGAAGTATAAAAACATAATTTCGTGGACTACAATGATTGATGGTTATGGGAAGCATGGTTATGGAGAAAATGCCCTTTGCCTCTTTGAAGAGATGGAGTTTGATGGTGTGAAACCAAATGAGGTCACATTTCTGTCCCTCCTCTTTGCATGCAGCCATTCAGGGCTAACAAACAAAGGTTGGGATTGTTACAATGCCATGGTAAATAAGTATAATATTCACCCCAGGACTGAACATTACTCTTGTATTGTTGATCTTCTTGCACGAGGTGGGATGCTGGAAGAAGCCTACAGTTTTGTTTGTGGGTTAGACTGCAGGCTGTCTGCATCAGTATGGGCTGCACTGCTTGGGGCATGCAGTATGAATGCTAGCATGCCGCTTGGAAAAGTCGCTGCTGGGATTGTCTGCAGTGTGGACCCTAAGAGCTCTGTTAATTATATTGTTCTTTCCAATTTGTATGGTATGATGGGTTTATGGGAAGAGTCATCTAACATAAGAATGCTATTGGAACATAAATACTTGAGAAAAGTTCCTGGTCAAAGTTTGCTTCAGATCCCAAAGTAAACCAATGCTGTCTTTTTTGTAGATTTCTGCACAAATCGAAGTGATAAGGATATCTTTGTCTTAATATATGCCAACAACACATATGTGCAACATTATTTCTCATGGTATTTGCAAATTACTTCTCATGTATATTTATCAATTTAAGGTTAATTTTGTCTTTTTTCTTCTATGTTCAACACCTCTGGTCAAGTTTAGGGTTACTTTCTCTGATATTTTATAATCTTACTCATCCTGAAAACAATGAAAATCTAAATTAAACAATACTATTCTTCATAATTGAATATCTTAACTTGTAATGGCCTCTGCTGTATGCTTTAAACTGTTGAAATCTGTCATTAATGCTTTTCAGAGCAATGTTTAAACTTTCAGCAAACATATTATCAATAACCCTATTATAAGGTTGTATAGGCGGCCACACCTAGGTTGTCTTGTGGCGCCCAGACAACCTAGGTGGAGGCCTAGTCGTCTTTTCAAATTTATTCTTGTATTTTTAATATTATGATAGCATGTGCATTTTTTTTTTGGGATGACGTGGGAACCACCCCCGAGGAGCAACCACATCGGTGACCCCACCTCGGAAGTGTAAACCCCCAGCCCCCTCTCAACTACTTGCACATGGGGGGGACATTTAGATGTGCACTTATTATATCTAAAGATACATTATAAATATGCAAGTAAGAAACTAGCATCACACAAACAAAAGCCTCAACGATCAATAAATATGAATGGAAGTTTAAGTACAAGTAGATGAAATTGATATAAAAATCAAAAGATGAACATCTATAAAGACATTGACTAATGTATTGGAAGAAATTGGCCATTTGTAGCAAAAAAAGATTGAGCATCAACATCAACACTCTTCTTTAAAAAAATATGATGGCATATATGTGCCACATATGCTCATGATGCATCAAAATCATCACCCAATCACTCATTATCACCGAGTTCTGCGACATCATCATCGTCATCATCGTTGTCATCCTCTGTCTCAACCTCTTCCCTTTCCTCCTCAGTGTTCTCCTCATCGTCAAACTCATTAGGTTCATCAAGTGCATCATCAACTGTGTGACCTTTTTTCTCATTGGGTACAACACCGTTTGTCGTCTTGATGTCTTTGGATGTGCCAATTTGGTTTTAGGGGACTTTGGAGCTTTTCTGATGTAGGACGTACTAGGCTTTATTCTAATTTTTGCATTTGTTTTATATTTAGGGACCTAAGTGCAAATTATCTAGTTAATGTGCTTAGTCGTAAATGTTTTATGCTTTTTTTTTATTTTAGGTTTTATTTAATTCCGAATTTTGTTAAATAGGAGTTTATTTCCATTACTTGTAGGTCAAGTCATGTAGTCTTATAAAAGCCAGCCCCGAGGCCTTTGTTTAGGCAGTTGAATATGAATTGAGTTTTGAGAATTGCCGTTTATCTTCTTCATTCTTCTTCTTCAAGATGTGTTCCACATCAAGTGGCATCAGAGCCAAACCCTAGATTCATTAGGGCACAACCTCTTCTCCCCCCTTCTCCTTCCTGCCCGTCTTCTACCTCAGCATCTTCTTCCTCCCTTGAGGTGATCTACTTGCACATCGACCAGATCGGCCTGCCAACACACCGCTACACAAAGTGCGACCTTCACCAGTCCGTCAGGCCAACACACCCCTCACTAATCCCCTTCCCAGCCCGATAGTCACCCTATGAAACAACCTGCATCACGAGTCTTCTGCTGCTGTTGGAGTGAAACAACTTAGTCATTTGGGGCGATTTTCTTCGTTGGAGCTCAAATCAGCTGTGATCAAGGTATGTTTTCTTGATTTCTTGCATTCTTCATCATTTCCAACCCATCTCCTATCTATTTCCTTCTATTTTCACCATAAAATCTCTCCAAAAATCTCTAAATACACCCAAATCTTAGATCTACTTCAAAAAACTTAGGATTAATGTTATTTAACAGTAGATCTATGAATATTATATGTAGATCTACTAATGTATAACTAGATCTACTACTTTTAATTAGTATTATCATATAATTTCACTAATTAATATTAAATTCGTAATAATACAATAAGTACTAGAAATAATAGGTATCTAACTTAGGTTTAGTAGAAGTTGTACCAAATAGCAATGTGAACAAATACAAACAAAAATATAGTAAAAACATTTATATGTTTCTTTTTTTATTTATTTAAAATGCTGAAAATAAAAAAAAACATTTTTTGTTTTTTCTACAGAAATGTATGCGTTAGTGTTATGTAAGATGGAGTGAGTAAAGTTGTAATACATCACTTGACTTAATACTAGATAATTATCAGAATTTATAATTTTTAAATTAATTGCAGACTTTAATTTTTTTATTTAAGCCTTTTTTCTTGTTAATAAAAATCTTAAAAAAATATTATGTTTGATTCTATAAATACATTTAACATTTATACACCTAAAAGTGTTGTGTTTGATTCTATAATACATAAAATAGATGAATTTCTTGCAACTTAATGGGTTATAGATTTCATACACCTAATTTTTATTTGTCTGTCTTTTTGTAGTGTGATAGTGTCCACTTTTGACTTTTGAGAAGATGTCTTCAAGCTATGGTGAGGGTGCTGGGGCCGGTAATGTTGGTGGAGCTAAGAATGTGATGGATTTTGCATGGAATCACTGCACGCCTCTTGAAGGCAATAGGGGAAAGATAGTTTGCAATTACTGCAAGAAGACAATTGGTGGAAGGGGGATTACTAGATTCAAACGTCACATTACTGGTGGTGACAAAAATGTGGCAATGTGCACAAGGTGTCCCCAAAGTGTTAGAGATGATTTTAGGAATCTTATGGGTGCAAAGAAACAACAAAAGATGAAGGAGGCTGACAGGGGTTACGCAGATACATTATTCAATGTTAGGGGCACATGCTCTTCTGCAAAATCAGATGATGACATTGCATATCCTCCTGATTGTGACACAACTTATTCACGTCGTGCGTATAGACGTGCCCTTAGTGATTCTCGCAGAGATGAGTGGGAAAGAGAGGAGGCAGCTCGAATTACAAGGAGGTATGGGCCATCTGGTGCAGGTGGAGGTAGAGGTACTGCACGTATTCCTGTTGTTGACCTAGATGACGATGAAGACAGAGCTGGTCATGGCAAAAGGAAGAAAGGCGACATTGATACACTTTTTCTTTCTGCTAGTACGAGATTGAGGCATGTTGATGAGCCAGGGGTTAGGAGGCCTGAAGTTAGGCAAAAAGGCATTAAAGCAATGTTCACTGGTGCAAAAGATAAGGTCGGCAAGGCAGTGGGTAAGTTCTTCTTTGCTCATGGTATACCTGCACATGTAGCAACCGAACCGTATCTGCAACATATGGTAGATGTGACAGGGGATTTTGGGAAGGGCGTCTTGGCCCCCACTTCATATGAATTAATGAACAAGTATCTTCCCCTAGAGAAGAAGGATCTACAAGCCTGGATTTCAGGCCAAAAAAATGTGGGCTGAATATGATGTCACACTTATGTGTGATGGGTGGACTAGTGGCAACAGAAGACAAATTATCAACTTTCTTGCACATTTTCATGGATCCACAATTTTTCTGGACTCTGTTGATGCTTCAGGTGAGGTCAGGAATCACAGGTTCATAAAGAAACTAATGAAGACATACATGAAGCTGGTTGGTGTGGAAAATGTGGTGCAGATAGTTACTGATAATGGTTCTGCCTTCAAGAAGGCCGGGGACAGTTTAATGAAGAAATATCCCATATACTGGACACCATGTGCTGCCCACTGCATAGATCTCATTCTCAAGGACATTGGCTCAATTGAATTCATTAAATCTGTTATCATTGATGGTAGGTTGATCACATGATTCATCTACAACCATTCTTTTCTGTTGAATGCAATGAGGCAACCTGAGTATTGTGGAGGTGATCTGATTAGAACAGGTGCAACTAGATTTGCAACAAACTTTCTTGCCTTACAATCATTTAAGTCCAAAAAGGATGGACTTAGGAGGCTCTTCAATGGAGTGGAGTGGACCTCCATGATTGAGCACAATACCCCAGTTGGCAATAGAATTGAGCAGTTGATTGCCAGCAGACCTTTTTGGGATAAGGTTACTAGGGTGTTGCGAATAATGGAACCCATTGTCAAGGTATTGAGGCTGGTAGATGGTGACAAAACTGCAACAATGCCTTTTTTATATGATGCAATGACCTCAATGGTGGACCGCATCAAAGAAGCAGCTCCTAAGTCCAATGAGCAATACATCAGAATTTATGAGAATCATTGGACAAATATGCTTTTGCATCCATTGCATAAAGTAGGTATACATCTCAATCAATTATGTTCTAAGTTTCTAACTTCTGAGTTATTAGTCTAACTCATAGTCTACCTATTAAAATGTCATTCTAATTTCCTTATTTATATTTGTGACAGCTTACTATTTGAATCCGAGGTTCCAATACTCACAAACGCTTGGATTGAATCCGACTCTAGTGACTGCTGTGAGAGGTCACCAACAAGTTCATTACCTCTCTAGAAGAGCGATTGCTAGTACTGGAAGAGGTATAAGATAACTATATTACTTACATTCTTAATTTCTCATTAGTCATTAGTCATCACTTTGATTTCATCATCTAAATATTGTAAATGATGTTTTTTTGCAGTTGCGCCATTTCCATGAAGGCATTGGATGTTTTGGACATCCAAATGCGGTTTCTGATCGTGAGGCAGGTATTCCTTGCGAGTGGTGGGTTTGGAATGGAACATGTGCCCCCCATTTAAGAAAAGTGGCTGTTCGCCTCCTTGCTCAAACAACATCTGCAGGGGGCTGTGAAAGAAATTGGAGCACATTCAATCTGATACACTCAAAGAGAAGGAACAAGCTTGGAGCAAACAGGTTGAGGGACCTTGTCTACGTTCACTACAACATGCGGTTGAGGGCTAGAGCAATACGAGATGTCAACTATAGGGAAGTGGATTTTGCTGTTGTCCACGATCCCATTGATACCGCATACACTTTCACCACTGACAGACGTAGAGGGCTGGAGGAAGATTAAGAAAATCCTTTTGAGGAATGGATGAATGAGATAGGTCGTCCCATTCTTGATAATTTAGATGGACGTCCAGATCCATACATAGAAGATCAATTTGAGGCAAACAATGGTGATGATATTATTCTTGATAATCCGCCTGAAAGACTTGAGCCTGAAGCTGCACATGTAAATGTTGATATGGAAATAGATAGAACAGTAGAAGAGCAGTTAGTTTGCTAGTTCCAAATCTAAGTCTGATGATAGTGACAATGATGGTGGTAATCCAAGTCAACGCTCTCCAGAATATCCTCAAGCTGTGGATCCTCAACATGATGATCGACCTTATGTTACAAGGGGTGCACCTCCACAACAACAAGAATATCCCATGGCTGAAAAAACTTTTCAAAGAAGAAAAACTCGAATTGGGAAAGATTACAGCGGTGCACCTCCACCAAATGCCGCAATGCCCACAACTCCAAGCCCCTACCCCTACTCCTACCCATCCAATCCACAACCACAATCACAATACCAGAGTCCAAGTGATTATCATTCTGATCTTGCTGAATCAATGGATGCATTGAGCATATCTGACTCTCAATCTCAACATTCATTTGGAGATATGTTATTTGGGCAAACACTTCCATACCCATCTCAGACTTCTCAACTTGGGTATTCTGGATATCAAGTTGAACCACAAGGTCCACAACCAAGGTTACAATTAGAACTTGGACCTGGTATGGGATATCATGAAGCATACTCTGTTCGTAGCCCTTATGGATGCTTTCGGGTGAACACCAAAGCATACTCTGGTGATTTCGGGCAAACATGGAGTGGTGGACATACTACAATTTATCCTATTGCCGGAGTTCCATACAACCTCCTTTTCCTCAACCTCCAGCTCCTCGAGCAAGGGCACCCGCACCTCCCGCTTCTTCTCAGCCTCCCAGGAATTCAGCAAACAAGGCTCAATATCTCAAAGATTTACAAGAATATTTTTCAAAGATTGGGATGATGCAGTATGTGAATCCTGAAGTATATGAGGAGCATGTTGTCACATACAACAAATCATATAGAGCTTTGATGACATGGGAGCAATATGTGGAACAACAAAATCCTTATCAGCAACCGGCGCGCCACTCATCATACAACTGATGTGAGTTAGTACTTAGTAATTTACTATGTTGTTATATGTTTGTTGGAAGTTGAATATAATTGCATAAGTGTGTAAACATGCGTTTATGGATTGTGCTACTAAAATTTCAGATCTTAATTCTTATATTTTGTCATCGAAATCCTTCATCGAAATCTCCAAAGAACATGATTGATTCCTTACCTCCCACATGATTGACCCCCCCCCACATACCCAATATAGAATTTTATTGCATAAAACGTTGCATCTAGGTGTTGAGACCACACCTGTAAAATTTCATGATTTAATTCGTTCATTTGGGCGTCGATAAGTCCAGGATTGCATCTGTCGATATTTCCGTCGGTATACCTGTAAATATCTATTTCCACGCCGTCGATAAGGCGTCGGTATCGACATTTAATTCCTTGCTCTCTCTCTCTCTCTATATATATATATATATATATATATATATATAGAGTCAGGCTAGAATACACTCGAGTGTACAGATCGCACGGATACACTCAAGTGTGTTTGCATATCAAGACTATTTTTTGGAAGATGTAAACCGTTGATCTTCATTGTCATACTATAATTAGTCTACATACAAATTTTGAGCCCATTTGGATGAGTGTAAGTCACTCACCCGAGGGCAAAAAAATCGACGCACGAAACTAATTTGAAATACATAATTTTTGCGGTCTTTATAACATGACCTATAGATGTCCAAATGTGCTCAAATTTTTTATATGAGTTATTCACAAGATGATTAAGAAGATCAACGGATTAGATTTTTGAAAAAAATATTGCATCATGAAAAACTACTTGAGTGTATTCTGCTTCGAATACACTCGAGTGTATTCTAGCCTGACTCTCTCTCTCTCTCTCTATATATATATATATATATATATATATATATATATATATAACTCGAGTGTAGCAGAGACCGAGTACACTCAAGTCATTTTCCATCATGCAACATTTATTTTGAATTTGTAAACCATTGATCTTCTTAGATATCTTATTAACATACTATACATAAAATTAGAGGCCATTTAAACACTTATAGGTCATGCATCTAAAGGAGACAAAAATGATGCAATTCAAATTAGTTTTGTGCGTCGATTTTTTTGGTAATATGACAACGTGAATTAGAAATATCCAAATGAGCTCAAATTTTGCATGTAACATGTATTTGTTATGGCAATGAATATCAACGGTTTGGATAGTCATAAAATTATCAACATATGTAACACCACTTGAGTGTACGGTGCGATCTGTACACTCGAGTGTATCTAGCTTGATTCTCTCTCTCTATATATATACACACACTATATGTATAAGTTTATCCATGTGTGTACATATACGTATGCATTTTGATTTATAAGAAGCTGGACACAAGAAGGGAAAAAGATACATATATCAAATGGCTCGTATAAGAGAAAGGAAGAGACTTGAGTCAAGTAAAATGCATCAAGAATGAAGATGATAAAAGTGTTGGTGAAGGATGACGATATTAAGAACTAATGGAGAAACTATTTTCATAAGCTTTTCAATGGAGCCACTGTGAATTATGTAAGAGACTCGTGTGACATGCATACGAGAGATACCATTTACACACGATGAGTTTCACTTTTTGAGGTCAAGAATTCTTTAAAAAAGATAAAAATGAGAATGGCCTGCGGTCCAGACGGTGTTCCTATTGACGTATGGGGGATGAAGGAGCTATGTGACTAAAGAATTTCTTTAACAAGATCACGAAGACCAAGATGTAGATAAGTGGAGAAATAGTACTATAGTCCCCATCTACAAGAACAAAGGAGATGTTTTTTTTTGATGATCGGGAATCCCTCTCAGAACAGGCCACTTTGTGACCTCCCTCCGCCAACACATTGGGATTACCAAGCAAGTCGCATCAGAGGCCGGCTGATGCGGTGGGAAATTCATTGCCGAGCAACGCTTCTAACGAGGTTCGAACCCGAGACCCTTCATGAGGGGCCTCTTAACAAAGGAGATGTTAAGAGCTGCACAAACTACAAAGGTATCAAGTTGACGAGTCATATAGAGATATGTTGTTTTCTGTTATGTTTTGTTGAGTGTCATGTGCATAGCATGTGCCTCACTTATGCCGTTTACTTCTGTAGTTTAGTCCCATATTGCTCACCTCTGATTTAGTCTCTATTCTATTCTGTTATATAAGAGACTACATTGTACACTGTTTTACTTACTCAATAAACAAGCTTTGGTTTATCTATATGGTATCAAGAGCAGGCCCGATGCCCCTTTTTCCTGCCCACCCTGCCCCCATGCCCTGAAGTGCCCCCCCCCCCCCCCCCCCCAGCGCCGCCGCCCCTCCGCCTCCACCACCCACCGCCGCCCCTATCCCCACCCACAACCGCCGCCGCCCCCCCTGCTGCCGCCGTAGCACCTCCCCCCTCTCACCCATCGGCTGCCGCCACCCCTCCCTTTCCACCTCCGCCTCCATCTTCTTACTTCTTCACCAACTCCATCCTTCCTCTTCTCCTAGCGGATAATCTACTCTTTCGGACAGCCATAGACCTCTCACGTTGAGAGTCCCCTACATCTCCGGTTCTTATTCTGTCTGCGCCTCATGAAGGATTATTGATTTCCTCATGACGACGTAGGTTCTTTTCATCTATCTCTGCCCGAATACGGGTCCTTCTGATCTGATGCGTCAGATCCCCTGTTGCTGCTACTGCCCCATAGAGGGTTCATTATTTACTGTCTGCTGCTGCCCATCGTGGGTTATTTTCTTGCTATCTGCTGCTGCTACGTCACCATCCTGCTATTGCCTGCCTCTGCCCAGTATGGCATCTGTGGAGCCTCCTAGATTTCTGTGTTACCACAGTCAAGCTCGATGGATCCAACTACCATCTGTGGTCGGCGTCCTTTGTTCTATATGTGAAGGCTCAAGGCCGATACTCTCATCTTACTACTGATCCACCTCCTGCCCCTGATGCTACTGCTGACGACAAGACCAAACAGGCTTATACCCAATGGTCTAAAGACGACTCGGGCGTTATGTCCTGGCTTCTCAACAACACCGACCCGCGCATTAGTCAGTCTCTCCTGTGCCTTCATGATGCCAAAGCAATGTGGGACCAGTTGTCTCATGTCTACTCACACCAGCAAAGTCCGAAGAGGGTTTTTGAAATTTTCAAAAATCTAGCCAAAAAGAAGCACTCCTCAGATGCGTCTATTGAAGATTTTTACAACCAGTGCTCCGCTCTCTGGAACGAGTATGAGATCTACCAACCGTAGACTGCTGACATCAAAGAAGCTCAGAAGCAGTGCAATGAATTTCAACTGGTTCAGTTCTTGGCTGCACTTCCCGCTTCTTTTTTAGGTGTGGTTGACCAAATATTGTCAACTGATCCCCTACCGACTCTTCGCGATGTTCTTAAGCGGGTCCAACGACTACCATCTGTTTCCTCTACACCAGCTATTGAGCATCCTGCCTGGGTTGCTCGTACTAGTGATTCTGGACGTGGCCGCAGTCGTGGACGTGGCCGTGGAGGACGTCCCCCACCTTCTGGAGGAAGAGGCACTTCTACTGCTCCTGGACGAGGTCAAGCCACTGGACCTCGCTACTGCAACTGGTGTGGTGGTGACAATCACATTGAAGATAGGTGCTGGATCAAGCACGACAAGCCAGCCTGGGCAAACCAGGCCTCCACTGAAGCTACTACAGAAGCCGCATCCGATCCACCAACTGCTCCTCCATCCACTGACTGACTTCGCTCTGAGTTCGAGAAATTCTTCCAGGAGCGAATGACTCAACTACCCTTGACATCGACGAGAGGCTCATCTGCTATGCTGGCGTCTTCCTCTGCTGGTAACCAAAAGTGGTGTATTGATTCTGGGGCGTCTGTTCACATGGCAGGCGACCTCCACTTATTTTCTGCCCTATCTAAAACTTCACATATTCCATCGGTCACCGTTGGTAATGGCTCGAAAGCACCTGTACATGGCATTGGCACCGTTCCGTTATCTCGCAAGATGAATCTTCACACTGTTTTATATATACCTCAGTTTCCTGTTAATTTACTATCTGTCAGTAAAACTGTCAAACAACTTCAGTGCTCTATTATATTTGATCCCTCTGGTTGTGTTTTGAAGGATCTCCGCACGAAGACGAGGATTGGTTCGGGCCATGAAGGACCAGATGGACTTTACTACTTAGATGGATCACCTGTGACGTCAACTCTCTTATCTACATCTGTCTCAGGGCTTCAGTGGCACATTCGGCTAGGTCATCCGTTTGCTGCAAAGATGAAGCTTTTATCATCTGGAGCAGAAACAAGCAACAACACAATCATCTGGAGCAAAAGATATAATAGCTGATAGGCACCAAGGTCTTTATCAACGTCGTCGTTGTAGTAGCCAGAGAGTGCTGGGTCACAGGCAGCAAAGTCCAGAGAGTGCTGGATCACAGGCAGTAGAGAGTCGAAGTGCATACAAGGCATAAACAAGCAGAGAGTCGACGTGTCAAAAACAAGGACATGCCAGAGAGTGCTGGCGCACAACAGTAGAGAGTTAACGACGTAGGTAGATAGAAGACCAGTAGGCACAGTAGCAAGCAAATAAATAACTCCAGTAGACGAAGCTCCATGTAAAGTCAACAACAGAAATGTCTTCATCATCTTCCCTCTTCATACCGTATCCATCACAGTAGCAGCCGTCAAAGTCCAGAGAGTGCTGGTCCACAGAGTAGAAAGTCAACGTGCAAATAAAGCACGGACAACAGAAAGTGCAAAAGCACAAAGCAGCATGTAAAGTGTGCTAATCATAGCACAAGTAGCAAAGATGACGTCCAAGTATGCAACTTCACAGCAGCAGTCGCGGTAGATGATGAATAAACAATAATAGCAGCAGAAAGCACTAAATAGCAGCAAAAGAATCCATATATCAGCAGTAAATGTGGCATATGGCAGCATAACATAATTCTTCTCTTTTTTTCTTCATTTATCCTCCATCTCGTCTCTTCCCTCTACTCTTTCTCCTCTATTCTCCCACTCACGCCAAACACGGAAAGAGTAAAGGAGTGGTTGGCGTGGACAATAAAAAAAATGGTAGAGGCAAAATTTTTCTATAGGCAAATAGGTGGAGGAGGCAACCGATAACATAAATCAAGGTAGAAAATGACCCGGACAAATACATTTCCTTTGGACAACAACTGTAGACCAGAAAAGGGTCGTGCTACAGTACTCCGCCGGTGACAACGGCTGGGAAGAATTACCAATGCTCCCTCTTTGGAGTACCTTTGCCCTTGACCTTCTTGGGCAACGTAGCAGGGTCCGGGGCGCCCCCTTTTGATCAGATTTAAGGGGGGAAATAGTTCTCAGCACCTTGTTTGTTGAAGCCGTAATCTGCTGCAATAAGAGGCTGTTAACAACAACCCATACTCTTGCTGATTTGAAGAAGAAAGAGTAGACACTGTAGCGGCGAATGATAAACTCCAAGCTGCTGTTGTTCCACATGATTGTAGACCTCAAGAAAACTTCTTTGGAGGGATTGATGGCTCTCCTCGGGTTTCCCCTATGACTTTGATACCAAGGGGGAGTCGGGGCTAGCGGGAGGTAACGCCGGGCAGTAGCAGGTAGGGGCGGCAAGGCGGAAGTTGCCGACAACCTGTTGGGAGAAAAGCATGCGGCATGAGGTTTGTGCAAAAGGGAACAAGATGATCACCGACCAAGAAGTAGCCGGTGGGCAGCCAAGCCAGGCCAAGAAGGCGGCGGCCGCCCGCAGGCGTAACGATTTCTTTTGGTCTCCTCTAGGACTAGGTTTTGGATCACTGCTATGATACCATCTTAGAAAGTAAAAGACGACTATGTGTTGTATTAGATAGGAGATGCCCTGCTCCTATAAATAGGAGTATAGGAAAGCGTACATGACATAAGACAACCCTAATGGGCCAAGACACTTAGGCCCATATTACAAACTAATAATAAAACACTAGCTAAATAACTCTCAACAAACTACATCTACAACAATTATCATAGTAAATTTTGTAGAATAGATCATGTATTGTTGCCTTAATTTTGCATGCACTTCAATTTGAAACAATGCTATTGAGTCGAGCACAATAAAAAGAAGAGGTAGGCCTAAATTGACTTGCGAAGAGGTTGCTAGGAGAGAATTTTGAATCTTTACATCTTGATGTGAGTATGACCTATAACAGAGCTAATTGGAAAAGAAGAATCCATATAACCGACCCTGACATGGTTGGGTTCGAGACTTCAATAATAATGATGATTTGCCATGGTAATTTGTTTCTGGAAATTGGTTTCAGATTGTACGATTTTGTTTATTCCAAGTTTTTCGTTGGGTGCTTGACTAACCACATATATCTGATGGTGCTAATAAAAGTATGAATGATCTGATAAATTGAAAATGAACTTGCCTCTTCTTCATCCTGAATGATTTTCAGGTGTCAAAATGAAGACTTAAAAGTCCCACTCAGAGCAGCAACTATTGAAAAGGGCTGAACTTAAGTCAACAGAATTACTGAAGAGTTGGAATCAATTGCATTAAAAGGTAAGATTGTGTTTAATTGATGCTAGTTTCAGATATTGTTCTACTGATCAATTCCACCCAACTGTCACTTCATGAGAAATATAGTAAGAGTATTAAAGACAAACATTCTACTAGGTAGTATTTTAGAATCCTACTGCAAGGAGCAAAGGAATATCTGAAGATAGTCGTTGTTAATTGTGCCAATAAAAACCACCTCTATACATCCGTTTTAAAGATCACTGCCCGGAAAGATGAGATTGAGAACGTGAGTAGCTACGTGCTAACTTTTTGTCTCTGAAGTTAATGATGTTTGATTTTTTACCCAGGCATAATGTAAGGTGCACCAGATGTTCGGTCCACTCGCGACAAGTATGGCCAGTCAGGTTAGTTTATTATCTAAACTAATTTGAGTACAAACAACACCGAACTGATGCTCTTATTTTGCAAGGTTTCTTTTGCCAGCTGCCATATATGGGTTTTTGGTACCTGCTATGTAAAACACACCCCATCTGGCAGCACAGCCATCTATACGTCTGTTGCTATAATGACGTTGCATATTCATGTTCAAGTAAATATCCTCAGGCGAGGACACCTTTGTCTTCTTTCTGACTCTGTTGCTATAATGACGTTGCACATCCATGTTCAAGTAATATCCTCAGGCGAGGATACCTTTGTCTTTTTTCCGACTCCTTCGTGAGTTTTCTTAAGCACGTATGCATCGACCTTGTAATGCCTAAAAGCAATCAGCCTAGAATTCGTCCCCAACAAGGTACTGAGTACTGACAGCAGAACGACCTCATTCCCTTCTATATTTGTTTTCTTAGTTCCATTCCTTTCAGAAGAGAAGCAAGCAGAATCCGACCACCTCTATGCTTACGTCTTCCCACCTCCCATCTCTTCCAGGTTGCACTTAAAGTAAAATCCTTGTACATCTACAAGCAAGCAACAGAGACTATGGCGGCTGAATTCCACTTTCAAACTGGGGGTCAAGAGGAGCAATCTTTTGTGGTTGCCAATCTGGGTTCCTTAACCGTGTTATGCCTGAGTTCCAGTGTCATATAGAAGTCACGGGAGAAAGGAATGTGACTGATATTGACCTGCTAGTTGATTCCGGCCAGTAACTGCCAAACCTTGCAGTTTGGTTCAAGCTACCTGAAGCCAAAGGCAAGCGTACACTTTGCTTTTCTGGATTGAATTTCGTGGAATGCGAAGGAAGCTCCAAATAAATAATCATTAAGGATCTTCAAAGAAGTCTTGACTGCGGTATATGCTTTCCTGGGATAATGCTTAAGAACTGTTCATGCTTATGCTTTTATTGCTTATGTAACAATAATTCCTCGATGAATAAGTATGAGATGCTGGTACGTGTACGCATCATTTGTGTTTCAGGTGCGTGTTTGCACGTGTACAAATTATTAACGGAAACAACTGGGAGGATTCTATATCTTATAGTTGATTAGTTCTGAGGGCATTATAATAACACCTGAAGCAAAGCCTCACTTTAATCGTCGATCCATCCTTTTCTGATGGTGAGAGATCAAGCATGTTTATCTGTTCCAAAATGTTATAGATCAAATAATATATAACATGGTTCCACCTGGGTTTTGGTGCACGATTGGAGTTAACTGCCTGAAGGGATGGCGGCGGGAAAGACGGTGAAGCAAAAGTCTGAGAGCGCTAGGTCTCTGTTGGACTAGGCTTTTGTCATGCAATGAATGCCTTTGACGCAGAATCCATATAGGTTGGTAACGTACATAATGATGACTGTGCATACTAGAAATCACTATCATAATAGGTCCCTATTTCACACTTTAAGGCATTTCATTTTTCTCGTAGCAACATGCATTCAATTATATGTTGACCATTAATTCTATAAACCATCATGATAATATAAAGGATTTACTACCGAGATATTTCCATTTCCGTGCAGCAAGGAAGATACATCACGTTGGTATGGTTAACCACGTGGGGTTTCAAAAATACCCATTGTTGAGGAGAGCTTTCCTTCTCCAAACGGACGAAAATATTTCTCAAGCAACAATATAACCCGGTTAAACAATAATAAGCCCCACCACAGTATGACAGCAACTATTTTCTTTGATGAACTATTGTGCCATGTCGGAGCGTTCGATGCATTTACCATCTTTCGCATAAGGTGCCCGAGGAAGTTCCTCTATTGGTTACTTGAATAACTATTATTCCTACAACTTCTTTATATTTGTAACACTTGTTCGTATTATCCTATGCAATAAAGTGTAAGTTTTGTACCATATTTACTACCTACCTTTTCATTATTGGGGACCACACCCAAGTAGGGAACCTTTGGACCCATCTTAACAAGAAAATATGAGGACTATCACAAACAAATACACAGTAAGGAAATAGAAAATCCACACATCCACACATAACGCATTGAACTTGTTTGTAAAGAAGTTTTTATTATATGGGGAATGGTTCACGCCTCCACTTTGGTGATACCCACTTCCATCCATCATGTCACACCTCACTCACTATTATTGGTTAACTCAAAAATTAAATTGCATTTTGGTGCAAGATCGATATAATGGGGATTTTTTCTTTCTTCAGACGACTTCTATGATTTACTCAACATTTCCAAAAGGATATTATGTATTTTTCATCGGTCTTCTCCTGGTTGGTGCTATTTATATTTTGAATAAATTACTAAAGAACATTTAAATGTTAACCTTATCAAGGTTATAAACTATTCTTGTTTTTGTAACAATGAAAAAAAAAACAATTGTTTTCTTTTAGAAAGAATAATGTAAAAATGGCAAGTAGAGACGATTTTATAGTCATTGAAGAGGAGAAATAAAAATAGTTATAAAAAGAGTGTGATAGATGTAGGGGTAATTTTCATATATTTTCATTGAATAAGGAACATAATAATCAAACTATCGATTTGTAATATATGGAAGAAATGAATACAAGCTCACATCATGCAAAATAATGAATGAAAAGTTAGGTTTGGCGATGGATGGTTCATTCTATGCTTGTAGTGACCACCACCTAGGTTATCATTAAACATAAGCCTGGTGAAGATTACAAAAAAACTAACATATTCATGATGGGAAGCTCTGACGGAGGACATCAATGATTATAAAAATCACAGGACATAACAACTTAGGAGATACCATTTTATTTCTTTTTCATCAAAACACTTCTTAACTTAAAAATAATTTCTAAGTTATGCCATATCATGGTTAAAAATTCAATAGATCTACAAAAGATGTGGTTTTATCACATTAAAATAGCTTAAAAGATATACAAACATAGAACAATACATTCCATTTTTTGTTTCCAGTATATTATCAATTGAATATATTACTACTTAAAAATAATACAAACCATCTAAATAAAAGAATGTCATGACATGTCGAGATCTACATGACCCTCATGGGTGAAGACTATCTACCTAACCCCAAAATATGAAAACTTTAGCTCCTCATTAGTTTGAGAGCCTCACATGATAAATGTAATTTTTTTAGCAAATCTAAGTGAGTTTGCTGCCTTAGTGAGTGGGTACTTACCACGTGAAACATCATTACAAAATAAAGATTTGCAACACATTTATTAACCATTCATATAATGATAAATCAATAATGGTTTGAACACATATAGAATGATAATCAAATAAGAGATGGTTTGAACAATATATAACATAATAAGCAAATAAGAGAACTAAAGATTTACAAATGAGCATTCACCAATGAGGCAAGTGATGCACGTGAGATGCACACACTTGGTCTACATATAATCCTAACACTCAAATACACTAAACACTTTCTTGCAAGCGCACAAGTTCATAGCATAGAAAATGGCAAGTTAGGGAACGAACCCAAGGGAGTCCCTAGAGCAAATTTGTTGGTTCTAGGCTCCTAATGTGGATAGGTTTGATCTTGGATATTGGACTACACTAAGGTGATCAAGAAAGCAACTAAAAATGGCAAGAAACAAACCTAAGTTACCCTAGCAAGTTAAGGCTAAATGTCTAAGCAATGGAAAGAGAAATTAAACTAAGACAAGCAAGGGAAAATTGAAGATTGAACACACTACACTAGTAAAGCAATCATAATTAGAAAAGTACAGAGAAACTAACTAAGCAAAGCAAGAAGAAACACTAGACTACCAATTTTGGAAAGAACGATAACTAAATAACTATACTAGCATGTAACTGCCACAAACTAGCACAAGTGGGTAGAGTTAGCACTAATTGTCCTATCAATGGTGAATTAGAATGAATAAGAAAAGTGACTAAGTCAGAAAGTAAATGAACTAACTAGACTACCACTAGTTAAACAATTCTAGTAGTTAGGGGTTTAAATAATTATGGGAAGTGTGGGCCATTTGGGGTAATGTGACAATCTACTAGTTTGTGGGTCATGGGATGAAAACATGCATCATTATTTACGTTACCAAACCAAAAAATCGAGTAAATTGATAGAGAATTTCCCTAAACAACTAGTTGGCCATGGATGGAATAAAGTGTGTATAGAGGAACTAGTCCCTATCACCCCTCTCCAACCTTACAGGGCTCATTTATCTAGGGTTTAGGTGGAACTCATTTAATACCTAACAAGTATAAATGGAATATCTTAGGGCAGTTGGGGGACAATGGTAGTAATGGAGAATGAAAATGAGGGTTTTACACCTCACACCATCTAGCATCTAGCCTTTAAGTAGCTACAAGCCAAATGCACTAAGAATCTCCTAGCTAGATATTTAGATCTCACACTTGGATAACACAGTGGATTGACATTAGGAATATGGATTTCTAGATAGAGATCTACTAGATGGACCTAGGAGAAAAATCCCAAAATAGTTATATATCACCCATTTCCTACTACCTAGGTGTTTTCAAGCACAAGTCACATAGTAATCCATGAAAAACAAGATACAAGTAGAATATAACCATTAGAAAATGAAATCATAGCGCTTACACATTCCCCACCAAAATAGTGCCAATGTCACATTTTACACCCCAAATAGACCACTTAAGGGGCTTAGCTACTCATAATACAAGAAAGGCGGATAAGAGTATAGGAGTAAAATTCCATGGATCTTGATGATGACTCTTCCTCCTTCACCTCTAGCTGTAGATAGACGAGCACCTCCCTTCTTTGTGGATGGAAAGCATGGAAATATGGATGGAAGTGGTCAAAACCCTAGAAAAATATGATTTTGATTGGAAGAAGGTGCCAATGAAGTGGAGGTAGGTGGGAATGAGTAGGTAGATCAATGGATTCTCTAGGGGTGCTAGCAGGTGCCAACCTTTTACTCCCATCCTCCATCAATGTTTATATAGTGGCTTGGGAAACATAGGGTTAAGTGGGGGAATTTAGGTAAAATGTCATGTGAA
Organism: Alisma plantago-aquatica; assembly: GCA_963693085.1. Lineage (NCBI taxonomy): Eukaryota > Viridiplantae > Streptophyta > Magnoliopsida > Alismatales > Alismataceae > Alisma > Alisma plantago-aquatica. The sequence continues at coordinate 1,714,497,717 of OY856409.1, read as the reverse complement.
AAGTAGTAGGGTTTAGTTGGCAACACGACAGTTTTGGGAAAAACAACCATGGTGGGTGGATGGTGGAATGGGTGTGCTAAGAGAAAAAGACTGTGGTGGAGATGAAAAAATGCCAGTTGAATTTTGGGTTTTGGGGGCATGGTAGTACAACCCTACTGGGCAACATAGACATGGTGTTGACTTGATAGAATGGTCATGCTGGGAAACATGATTGTCGAGACTTCTCTTTTGATCAACATAAATGCCAAGTATTAGACATAAATTGTATAACTAAATCTAGATTAAGAAATAAAATTTCAAATTCTCAATAAACACGATTAATACAATATATAAAAAACACAAGTAAAATTTTCATTTTCCTTTCTAAGTGAACCTCATAAACCAATTTTACTTAATCAAAAATCTTATTCAACTCCACTAAAATCAAAATCAAATCTTATTTCTCATATGCAATTTAGTTTACATCATATACATGTACATGAAAGAACAAGCTCAGTATACTACCCATCCCAGGTAAGAGAGAGTACATGAACATTCTAATTTATATTATTTTGTTTACATATTATTTATCATGACCTCTCCATTGGATGAATTCATACCTAAAAAATTGAAACAACCTCATGAGACTCATATACATCCCTAGTGAGTGGATGCCTCCCACTCAACCTAAGTATATGCATCAACATCATATTAAGTACATATAATTTAAAATAAAATAAAAGATATTGGAAGGTCTAACAAATGATTCTAGAATTTAGCAAGTTCAATTTATAACACTACTCTAGTTAATCATAAAGGCATCCATTTAACAAGTCCCAACCTTTCAACCACATTGTGAGCATATCAATGAACATATTAGCAAATAGTAATCATCTCATAGTCAAGATCCTATTGTAGAGGTAACAAGTCAAGATCAACCATTTAGAATGAAGATATAACAATGAAAACATATTTGTACCACTCCAGTAGCCGGACTAGGAACCCATCCTACAGTCCTAAAGCTAAAATACATATAATACATGTCTACCAAAGAAGACCATTCAAATGACAACTAAATCCAAATCATAATAAGACTGGATATTAAATCCTAGCATAGATCAGTTGCAAACATCTAAGATTAGATTCCATACTGACAAACAAGAATAAAGCATTAAATAATATATATATATATATATATATATATATAAGAATGATTAATTTCTAAAACAATATATTCAACAATAGTAAATTTGTCAGTTACTAGTCAAAGGGATGTAACAACCATTAAAACTATATTCTATATGACTTGTCATCTTCAGTTCATTTACCCTAAAACCGCTTGGCTCATACCTCACCAAGTAGAAGTCACCACACCCGATTCTCGTGTCAATGACTACAATCAATATCTTAGGGTTTAGCTAGACACCCTAAGATATCAAAAAACCTTGGTCAACCACATGATTGACTAAATAGGCTCATCCTCATATCAGGTGCACAAGATAGGAACCAACATAATATAATATCACATTCATCATATTTCTCATATTTTATAATTTTCATTTCGTTAGAGTCTATTCCTTGTGAACATATACTTTCACAATAGAGGATTTAGGGTCAGAATCAACTACATGACTCACTCATAAATCATGGTGGTCTAGCATTTAACATCTCGATCTACACTCTAAAAATTATTCTCATAATTATTTGATTACTACAAGGAGATCTATTTTGTTTCCCCCGTATGGAACTCAGTGGAAACTCATGGTGTTCAGAGAACATAACTAGATGTGTAGTCATTTCACTTTTTATTTAATGCCACTTACCCATCTTAAAGAGAATTCAAATCATCACTTATTCAATGTGTATATTCTTGTGTGACTAGAATGATATGAATTAGATAAAGTTAATAATAAAGATAATGACTAAAATAAGAAGAAAACTAATATGTAATTTGCAACATATATGTTTCTTTATATTTCCACATCATTTCATGTAAGTCATCATCAATGGCTATCAAACCAAGACATCATCCCATTGTCCAACATTTACCCTAAACAAGGTTTCTCAAATATAAAACATTGCATGTTAAGTCAATCCCAACTTATTTCCTATTAGTTCATTTCATATCATACTTTTAATGAAATATACACATAGACATTAGTGCCGACAACACTATCAACATGTAAATATTTTGCATCATCCATCATGCTCAAAATAGGATGATTATACAACATATAATTATTCCATCCAATTTCTATAGATATGAATAAATCTCAATGCATAATCATGCATGACATATTTATTATCCTCTTTTACTATCTACCATTATTCAATTAGTGTTACTATTTGACACATCTTATATCTCATTTGAAATCCATCAAGTAGCCAATTTCAAGATACAAGTATTCTATTATACAACCACAATCCAAAAATGTATTCTTATGAATCAATTTGCATCCATCAAACTGCATATTGCAATTGAATTAAACTATACTCAATGTACATTCCTGAATCCCTCATTCGAGAACATTATTGATTATTATCACATAGCTCATCAAATTGGGGTTAGAGTTAGGTTCTGATATCCAAATGTGAATTTTCTTTATTTTTTCATTTCAGAATCATTAATGATAATATTTCATTTCATGTTGACTACTATCTTGGAGTATATTATTCAAAATTTACTTAATGCATGAATTTTCTCTCTCAGTGAAATCCTTCATTGTTTGATTTTAGTGTATTTCATTCAATTTAGGTGAACCCAAATCTATGTAAACTAAATAGATGAAAGACTTCCTCATACTCATTTCATTAATATTTCACTCTTTGCTTATCATCATAATTCAATTCACTCTAGTCCATTTTCTTTCTTGCATTGATACATGTGCCATGTTATTTGACTTCTAGTGGCATTCTGGTAGTTAAAAACAATCCTTGCACTCGTATAAAACTACTCACTTTACAAAATAGAACAGAACATTATTGCTTCTTGTGACTTGTGATAATGAGTAATGACTAATATGTTGCATTAATTAAATAAATATATAATTTTTTTATTTGTTATTTTCTTCTTTTACTATCCATTATCCCATATATTTCTCCTTCCTTTTCCTTACTATCATTATCAAGAAAACAAGTTCTTGTTAAACAATATACTGATAAATCCATACCAAAATATATTGTAAAACTAAAACTTAACGTTCGACTCTCGCTAGTTGCTACTCGCTAGTACTTGGTTGGGTCAGTGTTGGGTTGGATTGATTTCAGGTCGGGTTGACATTGGGTTGGTCAGTGGAGGGTCGATTTGACATCAAACCAAGTTGATATTGGGTCGGGTTGGTGTTGGATCGGGTTGACATTGGGTTGGGTTGGTGTTGGGTGTGTTGATGTTAGGTTGGGTCAATGTCAAGTCAGGACGATATGGAGTCGGGTCAAGTCAGTTGTGATTTTTTAGGTTGATTCGGGTGACACAATATCACAGGGTTGGGTGTCGGGTCAAGTTTGGGTCTGACAATTCTAGGTCATATTGAGTTTCAGATAAACATTGGGTCGGGTTGGGTTGAGTTTGGGTTTATATTTTCTTCGAGTTTAATCGTGTCGGGTTGCAGGTAGGGAGGATCGGGTTTCTCAGTTCGGGTTAGTTTTTGCCAGCTCTACTACAGAGTATGGAGCCAATGCTATTGAAGAAAGGAGTCAGTTCTACCAACTCATCATCCGGAGAGCATATGGAATCAGAATGTAATTCTTCTGGTGCCACTGCCATGTCTATCAGTGGTACAAACTTTTACACCTAGATCAAGTAAGCACTTAGTGAAGGAAACTTGGTGCTATCAACACACTTGTCGGTAGTATCAACATTATCCAAGGGCTTCAAGTCAACCAACAACTCAGTGCCATTGACACCCCATCAGTGGTACCAAATTTACATGATCAGTCCATATTGAAAATTATAACAAATCCAATGACTACAATTTAATGACAGACAAAGTTCCACTTATGACCTAAGGGGAGTTCGACCAAGGGGAGAGATCACATTCTGTGTCGTTGCAGTAGAGCACGCAACCAAGAGAGGAGGAGACAAATGATATATCCACAAACCGTACGCCCTGGGCACTTGTGGAAGGAGGATTTACATCCGTAACACTACATATCAAGGCTTCTACCAGAGGGGATCACCGAGACTATTTCTTCGAGGATTTTCCATTACTTTTATAATGTTTAGCTCATTTTCTCCCTCTTCCTCTCTTTATACAATGGTAGAAATCATGTGGGGATATTCCTTAGGACCCTGGAGTAACTTGATATTTCTTTTGTATTTGACTTTTATGATTTAATAATATATTTTCCTTCATTCAGGATGAGAATATATAATTTCTTGATGATTTTTTTGTGCTTGATCACCAGAACCAACATTTTAGACCACTAATTACTTCGAGAGAGGAATTAGGGGTTGGAAAAGTTATAGATTTGCAGAGTTCATATTGCTCCTTTGAAGAGGGGTTATAGTTGTGAAAGAATAACCAAGAGTTCTCATGAATGCACCTAGCTAATTCCTAAACTGGTACAGAGGTGGATTTTGTCTTACTATAGATAGTGTATTATGCTATAAGATTAGTTAATACTTGGTAGGTCTTTAATACAAGGTTAATAAATAATTATTGATAAAATAAAGTTGAATGTAATGCATGCTGTGGTGAAATTGTAATTCTATGGAATTCATCCATTCCTAATCACATTCACCAAATTTAGATTTTATGCTTGCTCTTAACTATCAACTAACCAACCAACCAATCATATTTTCTAGGCCTAGTTTATTATCTTACAATTAGTTATAATTTTTGAAAAACATTTCTCTGAGTTCAAAACTCAGGCCTCATAGAGTTATATTACATGTCATACACTTGAGTTTTATACACAATTTAGGCTGTCAAATTTTTGGTGTTGTTTCCATGGAATTGGAAACAACAACACTATGAGTGCTATGACCAACCTTTCTAAGCCATTCACTAGTACAGATAACACCTTTAGTGTCAGTTAAGTAAGACTTTTGTCGTCAGTTTTGAAGTGACACCCAAGTGGGTGACACTAAAAGTAGACTCCTTCAGCGTCAGTTACATAACCGACGACAAAAAGCCATTCCCAATTACAATTTAACCCAAAAGCACCAGCAGTCAGACCATAGGCGTCAGTTAATAGCAAACAACCGACACAATTAAGCATTTGTTGTCCGTTTTTGGTATTTAACCGACGCCGATGTTTTTTTTCTTATCAGTTCAGGCCTGCTGTCCGACTGGTCAGCAGGATGCAAAACCTGCAGTTCAGTTCTGAACTGCAGGTTTACAACATCCCTTTGATTTTAGCTAAGAACATTCCACAAACATGCATATATTGACAAGATACAAATTATATATTTTATATGGATCATGTGATTCACACATATATGTAGTATAAGCACATTTAATATTCAAATATGCATGATTCATCACATACATGCATGTAGAAACCTGTAGTTCCATTTCATTCCTCCATTTCATATTCACGCACATTTAGCAACCATGTAGTTTGATCCATTCATTTTTCTTTTGACATTCACACACATAGAAACATTCATTCATTCCATCTTCACAAACACATGTATATAGATAAAACAATTCAAAAAAATTCATTCAGACATCGTCTTTCAAAGTTGAACATGTTATCGAAATACTAATTATGACAACAAAGTTTAGAAAATAATATGACACAGTAGCTAATTAAACAAGGAGGCCTTGCTGTACCCCTAAACATGTGCATATATGGGAAAGTAAATTTGTTGTTAGCTTGGACCTACTTTGTTGATATTGTTATGTCGCGGAGCTCGTCGTTGTTAGACAAATCTGAACTGATGGTGATAGGGACATGGACAATACCAAAAGTAGGAATAGAAGGGAAATCGAGTGTGCTGTCCTCATCGAATGAGTCCAAATATGTGCTATCCCCTGTCAAGTACTCAAATCATACTAGATGACCTGGCGTCTCGTTGTTGATGTTGGTTATCCAAACCATGATGGTATTATGGCCAACCGGTCGAAGAAAAAGCTTGTCACTACGGCCCAATAACATCTTCCCAACCCACTCACACCAACTGAATGTGGATATAAGATTTCCATCAACATCATAATTAACCTCGATAACAGATGTTGAAGTTCCAAAATTTAGGGTAACTTCACCAGCCGTGTAGCGTCTTCCATTTAGACAAAGCCAATGTTTAGGTATAGTGAGTTGTGCTAATGAACGATCGTCTAGAATGATGTCCAACTGTTATTCAATAGGGAATAGTAACATTGGGGTAGAGGCCCAAGCCATTATGCCTACAACAATGTAAAATGTTTAGAAAAAGTAATATAAATGTAAGTACTAACAACACACAACAACATGGGTTATTTCATATTCATGACAGAGAAATAATTGATGATGATGATGATTGAGGATGATGATGATGATGATGAGGAGGAGGAGGAGGAGGAGGATGACAATAGTGATGACGATGATGATGACGATGATCATGATCATGATCATGATCATGATCATCATCATCATCATCATCATCATCATCATCATCATCATCATCATCATCATCATCATCATCATCATCATCATCATCATCATCATCATCATCATCATCATCATCATCATCATCATCATCATCATCATCATCATCATCATCATCATCATCATCCCCATCATCATTGTCATTATAATCATCGTCATCATCATCCTCATCATCATCATCCCACATCATCATCATCACATGATGATGATGACGACGACGACGACAACGATGACCATGATGATGATGATAATGATGTGATGTGATGATGATGATGATTATGATGATGATGATGATGATGATGATGATCATCATCATCATCATCATCATCACCATCATCATCATCATCATCATCATCATCATCATCATCATCATCATCATCATCATCATCATCATCATCATCATCATCATCATCATCATCATCATCATCATCACCATCATCATCATCATTGTCGTCGTCATCATCATCATCATCATCATCATCACCACTACCACCACCACCACCACCACCACCACCACCACCACCACCACCACCACCACCACCACCACCACCACCACCACCACCACCACCACCACCACCACCACCACAACCACTACCACCACCACCACCACCACCACCACCACCACCACCACCATCATCACCATCATCATCATCATCATCATCATCATCATCATCATCATCATCATCATCATCATCATCATCATCATCATCATCATCATCATCATCATCATCATCATCATCATCATCATCATCATCATCATCATCATCATCATCATCATCATCATCATCATCATCATCATCATCATCATCATCATCATCATCATCATCATCATCATCATCATCATCATCATCATCATCATCATCATCATCATCATCATCATCATCATCATCATCATCATCATCATCATCATCATCATCATCATCATCATCATCATCATCATCATCATCATCATCATCATCATCATCATCATCATCATCATCATCATCATCATCATCATCATCATCATCATCATCATCATCATCATCATCATCATCATCATCATCATCATCATCATCATCATCATCATCATCATCATCATCATCATCATCATCATCATCATCATCCTAATCAATTAATTCAATTCATCCTTCCATTTTGTGTTTATTCATTCATTATTAAACCCTAATTCAAAATTAATCAACTACACAATTGTGGCATTATTAACCCTAAGTTCAAATCTTGTACTGATTAAACCACTCACCGCACTGGTCGAACTACAGGCTGTGGTGGCGGTGCACGAAGGTGGAGGAGGTCGGTCAGGCTGGAGGTGAAGGTGGCCGATGCTAGAGGTGCTGGCGGTGGCCGGTGGTGGTGAGTGTAGCAGATGAAGGCGGCTAGAAGAAGGCTCCTCGCTCTGCCTGGAGCCGGCGGTGGCGGCGACAGGAGCAGGTAGTGGTGGTCGATGACTGGGTACTACAACAACAACAGTAGCTTCGGACAGTAGCAACAACTCTGACGTGAGCCGCTTCAAGCTCGTCGGGGTGGCACGAGGAGGCGGCGAGCAGCTTCAAGCTCGTCGTTACCACGTGCAGAGGCGGTGAATAGAGAAGGGAGGCGGCTGAAAAATTGCCAGACCTAGATATGGGGGGAGAAGATCGGGAACTAAACAGTGAAGGGGAAGAGTCTAGTTCGTGCGGTGCTCATAAGTTAACTATCGACGTCGGTTATTCCTCCAAAATTGATGATAAATAAGTCAATGATTTTTTGCCTCGTGAAGCGTATTTAGTCATCTGTTCTTTAGTAAAACCGACGACATATGAGGGGATGAAAAGTTTTACGGGGCTTGGTGCGGAACATGTGTCGTCATATTTTTCACAACCAACGCTGAATTTAAATTTTTTTTTCGAGCCAAATTTTTGTTCACTGAATTTTTTATATTTCACGAGTGATTTTGGACGTCGGTTTGGTTTATTAACAACGGACGTTAAAGAAAAGAGATACCCGTGTCTTTTGTAAATTATCCGGTGTTCACATATAGGTGTCAGTTGAGTTTATACGCCGACGTCGTAGACTATGGGTGTCGATTTTTTGCAACAACCAACGACATAAAATGTGACGTTATACATCATTTTTGTACTAGTGATTTTTTTTTTCTTTCATTTATTTTTCAATCTTTTCTTTGAAATAGAGCAAAATTGAAAATCTTTTTCTTTTAACAATTTACTAGTATACGTTATCTCACACTATTATCTCATTTTAGGTATTACTGCATGATTCATACTAGACACATAGATTATAGAGAATCCACTCCGACCAATACAGAGTAGGAGGAGATAATTCATAAGGAAAGAGAGTTTTGGGCTTCAACTGAGAAGATCATCCAAACTCCACCACTACATGCAGAGAAAGCAGAGGCAGTAGTCATGTTGCAGAACAATGATGAACGCCTTGATGAAGAGCCTGAGGAACAAACTATCTGAGAGAAAATAAAAGCATCCTTAACCACAACTGCAATTTGAGCCAATAAAATGATAATCAGTGGATGTGGGTAGTTAAAAAATAGATCTTGGGCTGGTGGCACTCATCAGATCATAGTCATTCCACAAACACAACATGGAGGACCCGATGGCACACATAAACAACTTTGTAGAAATGTGTGACATGTTGAAGCTAGACTAGGTTCTAACCAGAGCTATATACTTGAAGTTGTTCTCCTATTTTCTATCAGATAAAGAAAATGCATGGTTCCTTAGCCTCCCACCATAATCTATATAGACTTGGGATGAGATGATTGATGGGTTATTTGAGTGGTATTTCCTTCCATAGAAGACACATGAACCGGTGGGGAAGATCCACAAATTCAAGTAGCATGCTGAGCAGTGATATTTAGAAGCTTGGGAAAGATTTAAAAATATACTCAGAAAGGTCCCTCGTCATGGGATTCATCTATAGGGACATGTGAAGCAATTCTATTATGGCCTACACAAAGAAGAGAGGACTAGTCTTGACAGCATAGGAGTAAGTTTCTTCCTAAACAACAAGGCTACACGATGTCACGAGATTCTAAAGAACATAGCCAAGAATCAATCTTGGGAGAGGAGCGAGAAGCACCAACAACAATTAAAAGTTCTATCAAATCAAGGGAGTTCACAAAACTCAAAGTTTAGATGAACAAACTCACAAGGATTGAGCACAAATATGACACCTCATTTGAAGGTGAAAAGAGGAATGCATGTACTTGCACCAATAATATAAAAAAGATAGGGGTCCATGTAAAATACACATGATGGAACACATGTTGGAAATCTAGTGAACCAGAGCCAGGCCTTATTGGACGAGACAAAAAAGGTGCAAAAAATCAAGCGGCTCAAATATGCAATATTGAAAATTAGAGCTCTCAAATGGCAATAGAGCTAGCATCCATGAAGAAGCCCATTCAAAATGGATTTACTGGGAACATAGAGATAACTCATCAACATCACCAAGTAAATTTCATCTCTATTCTCAAGGAATCAGAGCATGTTACTGAGGAGTCACTGGATCAACACACTCTAGAGTAGGATTGGGTGTATGTACCAAAAGTTCCATTTCCCCACATCTTGTACGTAAGACTAGGGAAATGCAGATTGCTAGTGCATCATGCTCACACATGCACCTAAATAGATGTATGGTCAATAACAAGTGACATGGGCACTCCATCTACACTATTTTTTCAAGACAATGAACTTTAAGTTTCCACTATTGTTATGTCCATGCCCCTAGTTCCAAAAAAGGTGCCCATGCAACAGGAATAGGTGAAGGTTACTTCACAGTGGAGTAGTCAAAGTAAAAAAGGAAGCACCCACAATTGAGAAGGAGCATCCACATGCCAATCCATCCACATGAGACGTGCCAAATTGTGTCTTAGGAGGTGGCGTTGATGCAATCTTAGGGGAGGAGATCCCTATTGTCCCATACACTGCACACAATATTGCAGAGAAGCCACATATGCCATTCTCAGATATTGTGAACCTAAGAAAGGAGGAAAAGCAATTTAAGAAATTCATATACATCTTTTGAAAGCTCCACATCAACATTCCACTCGTGGAGGTAGTAGAACAAATTCCTGCATATGTAAGATTCTTGAAGCATATCATCAACAAGAAAAGACAGATAAAAGATACAAATGCCTTGTGTGTTGATAAAGTGGTGAGTTTTATGATCCAAGGAAGGCCATCGATAAAGGGAAAGGACCCATGATACTTCTACATCCCTTATTCCATAGGCAACATACATTTTAAACAAGCACAATGTGACTCTGGGGCGAGCATAAATCTCATGCCTCTCTCTACCTTTTGAAATTTGGGATTGAAGAAACCAACAAAGATGTCCATGCCAATCCAATTGGAAGACAAGTCAATTGTGAGGCCATATCGGATATGTGAGGATCTCCTATTAAAGTCAACAAAATCATATATCCTATTGATTTTATGGTCATGGATATGCATGAGATGCGAGGATCCAATATGCTATCGGGAACACCATTCCAAACTACTGCTGGTGTGATCATTACCATGGGTAGAGGCTACTTGACACTCAAGATAGAGGATGATATAGCGGAGTTTAGACTGCCAAATGAGTCTTCACCACCATCCTATGACAATCTAGGCTGAAGAAGATCATCTTGTTAAGCCTAGGACATTAAAAAAGGGCACTTATGAGAGGCAAACCATTTTCATTCCTATTATGAATTTTCTGTTTAAGACTTTTCATCAGTTACTTTTCATATTTGTCTTAATAAATCTTTAATTGAAGTAATATAGGTGCCATGATTTTGTTGTTAGTGTGTAGAAATTTCCTAAGTGAATGCCACCGGATCCATAGTCAGTGTTGTTGGTATGTATGCCCAAATATCCAATCATATGATGATTGTAATGGGGCATTAGATACCTGATTAGATAATGATAAAAGTAATTTTGTCTATTATGTTTGTCTCAATAATGAGATGATGAAACATACATAAGTAGATGTCTAAATAATGATGTTACTCGATGACATATGTATTCTGGTTGAGGACCTGAACAAGTAGATCATATGTATGATAAGAGTACATATATTATTGTTATGTCCCTAGCAGAATATTATTGTGGAAGCAAAATAGACTACAATAATACATACGATTAGAGTGTGTGTTGGCTGATGACAATATCTCATTAGTCATGATATGTGATATCAAACCAAGCACATAGGTACTTGTTATAGAATAGTGTATCAAACATACCTACCTTGAGAGTTGTAACGTCCTACGATTTGAGGCCTTAGATAAAATGATCTTATAAGGAATGATTGGACTAACCATATCACCAAGGTGTACCTCCTTTTCTGGGAGTCCATCACTAAAGAATTCCATAGTTAAGCGTTCTCAACTTGGAGTAGTACTAGGATGGGTGACCAGTCAAGAAGTTGATCCTATCTTGCGCGTGAGTGTGGATAAAGCACGCAATTAAGGCTAGTGGTGGTCTATGGGGCCAATCGTCATTCTAGAAACTCTACTACAGCCTTGGGTAGTGGGCACATGAATTACAAATGGTATCAGAGCCAATTCCCCTCCAGTATGGGGCCCACATGGGCATGTGGCATGCCAGTCTTGAGTTGTGCGGTCCAGGCAAGTTGGAAAGGGCTATCTATAGAGATGAGATGGAGCCGCCCTTGCACTGGAAGTCGTGTATAGGATTTGGGTGTCCATGGGCCATTGTGGGTCTACACTGAAATGGGGAAGAGATTATGAGCCAATATAGTTGAGCTTTGACGAGGACATCAAGATTATAAGTAGGGGAGATTGTAACATCCTAGGATTTGAGGCCTAAGATAAAATGATCTTATAAGGAATGATTGGAGTAACCATATCACCAAGTTGCACTTCCTTTTCTGGGAGCCCATCACTAAAGAACTCCATAGTTAAGCATGCTCAACTTGGAATAGTACTAGGATGGGTGACCAGTCGGGAAGTTGATCCTATCTTGCGCGTGAGTGTGGATAAAGTGCACAGTTAAGGCTAGTGGTGGTCTGTGGGGCCAATCGTCATTCCTGAAACTCTACTAGAGCCTTGGGAAGTGGGCCCATGTGTTATAAGAGTGATACATGGAGACCATTGAATGGTAGTCAAAATCAACTCTCATAGTGATAGTGGTGATTGTGGTTCTTAGACCTGAAATAACTACACTACACTACACATGTTTATAGTTGTACTATGACATCATCCAACATGATCACGAATAAGGGTTACCATTAAGGGGATGGGGATTCTCAGGTACACTAAGACACATGGGGATGGAGTGTTAGTGATGTAGATGGGATCTCTCCCTCCTATAAGAGATTGATATCTAGGCCACTTGATAAGGGAGACTAAGAAATGTATGGTGATACTCATGTGACTCAATATGTGATTTGTGAGATCACATGCATCTCAGACAGTCTGCTCTAGTTCAAGGAACATAGATTGAATGTTGAAGAGGATGACAATTCCATGCCTCGAGTTCAATCTAGATATCAGAGAAAAAGGAACTATATGATCACTGTAATAGTGATAACAAATTGTAGGTTGAAGTTGTTCCCCAACTTTCCAAATTACTTGGGTAGCAATAATGTGTTGTTAGATACCACTCATTGCTTGTGATGCCATAAATTGGTTATGAACATTCACTGCCAACATAAATTGGGACCTATGGGGTCACACACACATGATGCACCTAGAATAGAAGTTTATTCATGAGTGATGTTTAACTTGATTAATAAAGTGGTTTGGTATTCAATTTAAACAATAATCACTGAAAATTGGCTGAGTGGATTGTGAACTTACTGGTTCAAGTGTTGAATTGATCGATTCAAGTGTCAGGTCAGTTGGAAACAACATTGGCTGAACAATGCGTGAACCAAGTCATGAACCGACCGATTCAAGGTCTAAGACGAGAAATTCAAGAGTTGAATAGCCCGATTCAATGATCAATTTGATTGGATCAAAGATTGATGCTGACACCACATTTTGTTAATCAAGTGTTGAATGCCGATGTGATTTAAAAATAGGAAAAATGTAGTGAACTGAATAGTTCACAGTAGTTTCTACAAAATTCATGAAATTCCATCTCATCGAATCCCAGATCATTTGGAAACCCTAACCCTATCCCTCCTATAAACAAATGGGTAATGAGGGATTCCCAGACATAACAATAAGCTCTGATAATTGTTTTCTTATCTAGTTGTGGTAACCAAGAGAGCCCGAGCAAGTTCTACATGTTAAAGGGAGGATCAACAAGGGAGAGACAATTGGGAGAGTGAATAAACTCCAGAAGGTTGACGTTTGAAGGGAAAACTCCTTCCTATTGTCTCTAGTAGCAAAATGTTGAGTTCCTGGTGGTGTGCATGGAATATTTTAGAGGTGAGGATGCCTTTCCCACCCACTAGGAGGATGTTGTCAACCGCCATCCATGGTGCAAGACTAGGAAACGGTCGCTGATAGCCATCTGTATGAACTTAAAGAAAGAAGCACTCTTCAACAAGAGTAATCACTGGACTTGCTCCAGGACCAGGTATATCTCTTACTACACTCTTTCCTAGATACAATGTTGTTGACACGATATGCTAGTTTTGAAATCAATCATTAAATTTTTGTTTTTGCTACCTTATATGTTGCCCTAATTTCCCAGTAGTGGTATCATAGCCAATTTAGGTGTCTCTGGATTTAAATCAATGTGATGATATTTATTTGATTGCATATGATGTGAATATCAAACTGGTTAATGTGCACATCCAATTAAATACCACATACAATCCCATATATATATATATTTATATATATATATATATCTCACTATATATATAGACACACACACACACACACACACACACACACACACACACACACACACATATATATATATATATATATATATATATAATCAATACACGTCACCCTAAAAGTGTTTTGATGGTGATTGGAAATGTGGATTGTGTGCTTTGTTATTTGGTTTATTTCTTGTTGTTACTCAGTTTGCATATCAAGCCTCCTCCTTTCCAAATCTAAATTAATACTCTTCTTCCTATTTTCCCTTGAATTTAACTCAAGATTTTTCCTTTTACAATGTAATATGAGATATGATAGTTTTAATTTATGTTTCATCGTGAGAAGACATTTTGCACCAGACAAACTGGCTGGCTCATATGTCGAGCCAATCATCTGGAGGACCGAGGAGGCAAGATGACATGCATAATCAATCAATTGGTGGCCCAACCGATTAGCTGGAGGAGTCCAAACATCACTTGAACCTAAGAATCAGATGACCAATTCATGAAACCAACCAACCGAATAAGAGGCCAACCGATTAGATCAAGAGTTGAACCGATCAACTTGAACTAGTTCCAACACATATTTATGCAAGAACATGTTGTGCGTATGATGTGGACCTTAGGTGGTAGTAATTACTTGTGGCTCTAAGGAATTACAATAGAATGGCCATAACCATCACTTGTGTGTTTTAGTTGCATATTTTCATTGTGGCTATATCATGTATATGATATGTTGTATGTGGTGATTGAATATTCATATGTATTTGTATAAAATCCCTCCCTCTAATATTAAGCTTTATGCTTTCCATAACCAACACACATGAAAAACTTGGTCAAGTAAGCATAGGTTATGCTAAAGCATGGTGTGCTATCCATCTCGTGGAAGTGTGATGGTAGATATATAGATATGCCAAAATAGGGTGCTTATTCTATGGTGTTGGCTTTTAGGTCAGGCTTAATTTGGTGATCTTAATGAAATTAAGAACCTAGAAGCAAAAAAATGGATTGTGACAATGAGTTGTGTATACCATATATCCAAGAGTTGCATGAGATGCAATTGAAAAACATTGTCCACCTAAATAGTCAAGTTGTGGGTGATTAACCAAAGCTGACTCATGATTTGACGAAATATGGATCTCAACTCACTAGAAGGTTGTACACCGCAATATTTGAATTGGTAGTAAGGGCTATCAATTTGAACAAAATCGTGGGTGTGATAAATAATTAAAGCCTAATTAACATCATCAATATTATCAAATCAAATCAAAATGTTTTGACAAAATTTCAATATTTATTTCATAGAGTCTAATGGAAAATAAAAACACATTTTCTTTGTGATTGATCCTTGAGAAGGACATGCTGAATGAGAAGGACATGCTGAATGAGAACAACTTTGATGACTGGTCCTGGACAATGAGAACCGTTCTAACTCAAGAGAGCAAGCTCTATGTCCTGGAGACACTAGATCCAGATGAACCCGCTCCCACCAAACCTAAGGCTGACAGGGATGCTTGTAAGAAGAACTCTGAAGATGCCATGGATGCCAAGTGCCTGACGTTGTTCTCAATGAACTATGAGTTGCATATATATCATGAAAACATGGATTTTATTGAGATGGTCACACATCTTAAGAGCATGTATCAAGATCAAGAAAGATAAGATAAATATGATATCTCCAAGTCATTATTCAAGTACAATATGGTTGAAGGAGATCCAGTAGGTTCCTATACACTCAAGTTGATTGGGTATGTAGAGAACCTTGCTAGACTGGGATTTCCATTTGGTCAAGAGTTGGCCACATATGGGATTCTATAGTCATTGCTAGAATCATACAACTAGTTTGTCATGAACTATCAAAATTACTTAGCATGTTGAGGACAACTGAAGCGTAGATGAAGAAGGACAAACCCAAATCTGTGATGATGATCAACAAAGGGAAGTTGAAGGGCAAAGGAAAAACTAAGAAGAGTTTTAAAGCTAGCTAGAAACCAAAGTCTTCTACAATGAAAGCTAAGGGAGGAGTGAATAAGGAAGGAAAGTGCCACCACTGTCACCATCCTGGACTCTGGAAAAGGTATTGTCCTCTTTATATAGAGGAACTCAGAAAGAAGAAGGAGATAACAATCTTCACTTTAGTACCTGAGAAGAAGTAAGATAGAACTATGCGGAGCAAGAATTGCTACCACCACAGTCAGAATCTGTCATTCATGTAATGGACATGTAATAGAATTAGTGAATTGCTATTATGTACCTACCATTAATGAAAAAACATCATGTATCTTGTATGGACAAGAATATTATGAATATATTTGATGTTTTGTTTTTAGAAGATAATATCTTACATGGCAGTGTCCCATTATGTCATAAACTATACTTGATAGTTCTAGAGACATATATGTATAAGACATACACTAAATGACTCAATGACTCAAACAATGAATACCTATATCATTACCATATAGAGAACATAAATGAGAAATTCATTTCTATAATCCATAATGATGGTTGTATGGACTCTTTTGGTTATTGAACCAATATAGACATGCAAGTATTATTTATTGACCAATATGAAAAAAACATCTTTCACTAGATGTAGTGGGAGAGCAAGTATTCTATTAGGTCTCATACATACTGATGTAATAGACCTTTTAGAATAAATGTTAGAGGTGGTTAATAGTAGCTCATAATTTACCAATGATCTCAGTAGATATGCTAATTTATATTTAATGAAATTAAAGAATGAATATCTTGAAGTGTTGAAAGAGATAATAAATGAAGTACATGACCCACTTGGTATAAATATTAAACACTTTGATATGATCAATGTGAAAATATTTGAACCAAGAGTTTGAGGATCTTCTAGGAGATCGTGATAATGTATCACAATGAACTCGACATTAAACATAATAATGTATCAGAACAAATGAATCACACCCTATTAGTCATGATGGGATTATCAATAAATCTAGCTAATCTTACAATTTCCTTTTTGGGCACATGCTTTACACTAAATAATGTACTGTCTAAATTGGTTCAAAAGACACCATATGAGATATGGCATGGGAGGCGTCCTAATATGTCTTTATAAAGATTAGGCATGAAAGTTCGTATAAGAAAATAGTTTCTTGAAAAGATTTTTCCTCAAATCACATAAATGTTATTTTGTTTAATACTACTTTTATAGTCTAATATGACAACATAATTATTTGTTGCCAAGATGGTTGTACTCCTACAAGGTATTAATACCAAAGGAATTAGTAGGAGAAAAGTAGAACTCAAAAAGTTCCAGACAACAAGAAAGCATTGAACCTAAAGAGGTAAAATAGGAACAAAGAGAATGACAAATTGTTGTGGAATATAAAGTTTCTTATGTAACATAAAACTCATAGATATAATAGAACACACCTTGTGTTTGAAAAATTATGATATCTTATAACTAATAAAGGTAATGGGTTGGTCATAAGATGATGATCGAATAACCTACTTAGATGCTATTGAGGACTAGAGTTTGACGAATGGCTTGAGATCCAAAATGGAGTCCATGTATACCAACAATGTATGACCTTGGTGGATCCACTTGAAGGGGTAAAACCCATAAGGTGTAATTGGATCTTCAAGAAGAAAACTGACATGGATGGTAATATACTAACCTGTAAGAGCAGATTGGTTGAAAAATGGTTTCAAACAAGTTCAAGCTATTGAGCATGACAAAATCTTTTCACCATTTGCATCTATGAATCCATCAAGATCATGCTTGCCATTGTAGCTTAATAATACTATAAGATTTGGCAAAATGTATGTTAAAACCACATTCCATAACATGAATAATGTTGAAGATTTGTAGTGACACAACCTGAAGGTTTTTTTTAAATACAATATTGCAAATATAGTCTATAAGCTACAAAGGTCAATCTATGGATTGAAGCAAGCATCTCAGAGTTGAAATCTTATATTTGACAAGATATTCAAAGAGCTTGACTTTATTAAAAATGAAGATGAAAATCTATGATTACAAAAGGGTTAGTGGGAGCATAGTTATATTCCACATAATGATGGGGAATAACATCCTTATACTACAAATGTTAAAACCTAGATGGGAAGTACCTTCTCTATGAAGAGTCTAAGCGAAGCATCCTATGGGATAGGAGTTGAGATCTATAGAGATAGATTTGGAAAGTTTCTTGACCTAAGAAAGAGAACATACATTGGCAAGATGCTAAAGGTGTTTGTGACAGAGTGAGTTTTCCATATATATATGTAGATATATATTTTCTTTTTCTCTCTTATAATTTTTATCATTCCAATTATGCCCTTAATCATCTCCCTCACTAAATTGATTAACTGGATTATCAATTTCACTTAAGACCATCCATAACATTACATAAAGTCAATAATACAAGCATTATGACATTTAGTCAATTGACATAGTCAACATTCAAATTTTGACTCCAATTTTGTAGCTTAGCTACCTAATGACATCATTAAGCTACTCCAAAAGTTTCATTACAATTGGGCCAACCAATTATGAGATATGGCCAATTGGAATTAGGTACACATTCCATTCATTGTGGACCTAGGACCTAAGTTTTGATTTTATTTGACTAAATAAATGTCACACGTCAATTCAAGATTACTTTGGCGTGGTCCACTTACTGGGATTTGACCCCAGCCATCTAATTGGAAGGACACAGATCTACTCAGGGATCCAAGGGATGAGGACCCCGTCTCCTACCTTCCACCTTCTTCAACTTCGACCCCCAATAGAGCACCGACCCCAACAACCACCTCGTGCGCCCAACTCCCACAATGCTCACGTGAGATATTGGGAGGAGAGACTCCTCTCGTCGAGACGAAGTCAACAACCCCTCACTCGACGCCCCTCATTCTTGGAATAGGGAGAATGACCTCCACCTTCTCCGCACCTCTCACTGGCAGCAATGACCAACTTTTGGGCTTCCTCTTCCAGCGCCCCATGCCTATTTAAGTATCTCTCTAGCACCACCTACCCTCCTTTGATCATTTAGAAACCTCAATTGCACCAAGGATCACCCCTTCCTCCCCAACCTCAAGCACCCCAGCTCGCCTGACCTTGACTCCCCCTCACTCTAGTGGTTCTCTCCATTCAATCGAATGCAAATACACCATCAGGGGACCTCAGCGGGATGATCACCACCTTTGGCTAGAGCCGTGAAGGTCCAGAGGCCTGGATCAACTAGCCGCCGCAACTGAGCTCAAAAGTGCCATCGCCGACGAGGTCAAGGGCACATCAAGTAGTAGGGAGTGGACGCAGAGACTTACAAACCCCACACAGAGCTTTGTGACCCCTCAATCTAGCCCGGGGGAAGGTAAGGATCCAGATCCAATTTTCCGTTCATTGCACCTATTAGCAATCGTTTTCGACCTGTAGTCCACCTTCAATCGAGTTGTTGAGCTCACCGAACTCAGGGGAACCTCGCGAAGAGGATCTGCCCATCCTCACACTCCCAAGCACCCCTAGCCAGCCCAAGCTACCTCCACTTTTCCTACATCGTTCATTCTCCACTGCCATGGTGCGAGTGAACAATCAAAGGGGTAAATTCCCCTCTCTGACCATGTGCTGTCACGCAACACATTACCCGCAAGGGGTATTTTTGTCCTGCGCCTCCTAACTCTGACCAGTTTGACGAGGACGACTCGCGAGTTAAGGAGAGGATCTGCGGAGTTGGATCCCTCCCCTAATCCGTGAAGCCGACCACCCCTTTTTTTATTTTTCGTTTATTTCTTTAGAAATTACTTGATTGGTCAGAGCTTAGAGAAACCCTAGAAAATGATAGGAATATAGAAATATATCAAACCTATATATCATTTTCATCATAAAAATGCAATATATTTAAATAAAATATTTTCAGGACCTAGATCTGATCCCTTTTCAGAAAATATGGCCTACAAGTCCTAATGTCCTCTTAATATTTATATATTGTGTAATAATGATCATCATTGATTTTAGATCTGCCTTGAGGACAACCTAAACCCTAATTGGGGTCCTGATCACCATGTTGCTTGAAATCCTATCTAAGAGGGGCAGTTGATTCATTAGTTGTGAAAAACCCTAATTTCTAGTTTCCTCTCTTCATAATGTATACTTTATACAACCTTATATCAAACCCTAACAACTAAATGTTCTTGAATGACTTTGAACAACCCTGATTTTAGAATCCAACTCTGATCTCTCGAATCATAGGTATCCTAAAGTGATATCCCAAATGACTTAAACCCTAATAAGAGACCCTAATGTGGAATGATGAGAACCCATGGTGACTTTAGATTTTTGTTTATATTTCAGGGTGATCTACTCTCTTTTTCATAATCTAGGACTTGTAGAATCCAGATATGAAAATTAAAGGTACGTGGATATAATTATATGACTAGATTTTGCTGGATGCTAAATATATGTACTTGCTTGCATGTATTTTAAGTACATTGATGGATGTAGATATATGAGTAATTGTCATTTCCGCCTTGAATAGTAAAGAACATAAATGATGATAAATGAATGTAGTGACTAGTGGTGCTCATTAAACTCCCTATTAGAGAGGGAAAGCATTAATGTTGACTAGCACCTCCCTAGAGTACACGATATACAAGGAGATCCCTAGAGTACAAGGTACACGAGGAAGGGCCCACCATTTATGTGATTATGTGCGAAGTCCACCATAGTAATGCATATTCATTTTAAATGTGATTAATAACTTGGGATTACCTGATTTTCCACCTCTAAATAATGTTTTCTTTCTCTTTCTTCTTTTTAAGTATTTTATATATGCCAACATAGTATAGCTTTTAATTCCACATACCAACTTTGTTGATGTTTTGTTTCTCATATTTTTCTAGGTACAAGCAACATATGAAGCACTTCAAAGTACCAGAAGCCACTAATTAATGAGCATGGAGGATATTAGATAGATCTCTCCTTCTCCCCTTATTCATTTCAGTTAGATAGTTTTTATTCTTCTAAATGATGTAATAGAATGTTATAAATCTTATGTAATAATCATATTTTCTTTCTCATAGACTTATCCTTCTTCCTTCTCAATTCTTAGCATGTATGACTTTATCTATTATCAATGAATGAAGTGTTGTGTGGCTATTTAATGATGATGTGAACATGATCTTGTCTTATTCTAATTTTAGTTGACTATCTTGATTTCTTATATTTTCCCTTTAACATTTATAGATATGAGTGCACGCATATCTGTGTATGTCACTAAGGAAAGTATATAGAAAATTGTGGTCATCATAGTAGGTATCAGAGAAAAGGTTCACACATCATAGTCACATGACTTTCATTCACCCTACTATAAATCAAGGGTGGTCCTTGAGTTAGGGATGTGAAGGGTTGAGGTGACTAGGATAGCATCTGCCTAAGGTCTGGCTAAAGTCTCTGAGCCACTTTGCTTGGCAATCATGAGGCTACCTATAAGGCAGTGTAAGTCTACCTAACCGATATCCTAAATGTCCCCTACTTCTTGGGAATACCTTAAATTAGGATCCTTCTCATCTATAGAAATTCCCTCTCATCTTTTCTATAGGAATATTTTCCCTCTTATCTCAATTTTTTTTTGAAATTCCCCCCTTACCTTTATGATATTAGGTTAGGAAAGATTCTCTCTATTTAGAAACTCTTAAGGACCGACTGATAAGGATTTTAGGATATCCTCCACAAATCATAACATCAAGAACATTGATAATCGATAAAGGAAAATAATGAAATATCATGTGATGATAATAATGATGACTAGAATAATTGTTGAGTAATAAATCTAATTTGTCCAAATCAATTTTAGGATGCCTCCTAAAACTTGCAACTCAAAGGCCTCGAAGGAATCATCCTCTAAGAAGAGGAAAGAGCCCGAAACCTCTGAAGTACCTGATCCCGATGCCGCAGCTAAGGAAAGGTGGGAGGAACAAAAGAAAATCCTTCTAGACTTTATGGAAACCCTCACCACAAAAGGAACCCCTGAACCTAGCTCCTCTAGGAAAAAGGAAGTAACGGTGATAGACTTCATTAAGCTCAACCCTGATTCCTTTTGGGGGGAAGATCAGCCTGAGGTCATGGACAAGGCTGAGGCCTGGATCCTGTCCGTGGAGAATGGTTTTCGTACCTTAGAAGTACCCAATCAGAAGAAGGTCAAGTTGATCACCCATCTGCTTAAGGGAGGGGTGAAAATCTTGTGGGAGAACTATGGTGGGAATAGGGGAGAAGAAATATATAACATGGGGTGGGAAGCCTTCAAAACCCTCTTCACTGATCGTTTTATGCCCATAGCTGAGAGGAAGAGGAAGGAGAAGATGTACATGGAGTTAAGGTAGGGTTGTCTTTTAGTGGCTGACTACACCCAAAAGTTTAGGCTTCTGGAGTGCTATGCACCTATCAGGATTGAAGACTGCCTCACTGAGCACTACGTTGACTGCCTTTCCGCCCACTTGAAAACCCTAGTCATAGCCTCTCATCCCAGAAGCATAAATGAAGCCCTAGACATGGCCCTCAAGCAGGAGAGAGAGCATGGTATGCAAAAACCTCCCAGCATGGGTTATTTAGGGTTAACCACTATGGAGGAGGATAAGTCTAGAAAGTTCAACCCTGTCCATAACAACAAGGGATCAGGGAATGGAGGAGTTCAGGGAAAGGAGGATAGAAGCACAAAAAAAAAATCAACAGAAGATAGTTCACCCAAAGTGCAAGACTTGTGGGCGACACCATGGTGGGGTATGCCGCCATACCAAGATGGTCTGTTGTAACTGCAAAAAGGAGGGTCATTTTGTCGTCAAGTGCCCCACTCCCTCCATATTTGGCAATCGTGCAGCAGGTGCTCCGCAGCCTCAGGGACATCACAATGGCAGGGTATTTGCAGTAAATGCAGAAGAAGCCAAGGAAAATCCTAACCAGCTCTGTGAAGGCAACCTAAGTTCTTTTATAATTTAATGTCTTGTTCAAGCCTGCAATTATTAATAACTCGATTATCATGTGTAGGCACTGTAATATTAAATGGTCATCCTGTTAAGGCTTTATTTGACTCTGGATCTACAAATACGTTTATTTCTCGAAATCTGGCATCTGTATTCCATCTGCATATAAGGGACTTGGGAATGTTCTGGATGTGTCTACTCCTAGTGGAAAAAAACTCACAACTCTAAAGAAAACTGATGAGCTCTCTCTTAAATACAAAAACCATGATATGCCCTTTGAATTCATTCTCTTAATTGTGGAAGACTTTGATGTTATACTTGGTATGGACTGGCTATGCACATACCATGCACACATCGATTGTAGAAACAAGATGGTAGTCCTCTCTCAACCTCGTTCTTATCCTGTGAAAATCCCTAGGGGAAGTAGATTCTATAATAATATTATAATCTCCTCTCTTAAATCTAAAAGGCTCATTTCTCAAGGATGTAAAGTCTTCCTCGCATTAGTCTCAGAGACCAGTCCTAGTAGCGAGCCTGTAGAAGGTCAGGAGGTGGTACATGACTTCCCTGACATTTTTTCAGAGGAGCTTTCTGGGCTGCCTCCAAATAGAGACATTGAGTTCTCCATAGATCTTCTTTCTGGAACCACTCTGATTTCTAGGGCACCATATAGGATGGCTCCTGCAGAGCTTATGGAGTTGAAGAAACAATTGCAATAAATTCTCAAAAAAGGTTTCATTCTTCCTAGTATTTCCCCCTGGGGTGCTCCTGTTCTTTTGTTAAAAAGAAAGATGGTTCTATGCGTATGTGTATTGACTACCGCATGTTGAACCATGCCACTATTAAAAACAAGTATCCTCTCCCTCGTATTGATGACCTCTTTGATCAACTTTGTACTACGGAAGTTTTCTCAAAGATTGATCTTCGTTCTGGCTACCATCAACTTAAAATCAAGGATTCTGATATTTCTAAAACTGCTTTTTGAACTCGTTATGGGCATTATGAATTTCTAGTGATGCCATTCGGGTTGACCAACGCACCAGGCATATTTATGAACCTGATGAACAAAGTCTTCCAACCTTATCTGGATGAGTTCGTGGTCATCTTCATTGATGATATCTTGATCTATTCTGATTCTATGGAAAAACAACGAGAACACTTGCGAGCAGTTCTTGACATTCTCAGAACCCATAAATTCTATGGCAAGCTTTCTAAATGTGAATTCTGGATTGACAAAGTCATGTTTCTTAGACATGCCATTTCTGGAGGTAGTATATCTATTGATCCTGCCAAAGTCTCTAATGTACTTGATTGGCAACCTCCTTGTAATATTTCTAAAATTCGGAGTTTCTTGGGACTGGCCAGATATTATCGTTGTTTTATTCCAAATTTCTCGAAAGTGGCACTTCCCCTGACTAAGCTTACTCGGAAGGATGAGAACTTCATCTGGTCAACTGCTTGTGAGTCCAGTTTTCAGCAGTTAAAGTAGAAGTTGACATCGGCTCCTGTTCTTATTCTACCCTCTGGAAACAAAGGGTTTGTGATATTCACTGATGCTTCGAGGAATGGGTTAGGATGTGTCCTACAACATAATGGTAAGGTGGCCTTTGCATCTAGACAACTAAAACCCAATGAACTTAATTACCCCACACATGATTTGGAATTAGCTGCAATCATCCATCCTCTCAAAATATGGAGGAACTACTTGTATGGGGCAACGTTCGACATGTTCACTGATCACAAAAGCCTAAATTCCATCCTGACTCAGAAGGACTTGAATCTGCGTCAACACCGATGGATTGAATACCTAAAGGACCACGATTTCACTATTGCCTATCATCTGGGTAAGGCAAATGTAGTCATTGATGCCCTTAGTAGGAAAAGGGCAGTGTGTGCATCTCTTTCCATTCCTGAATGGAAGAATATGGAGGATCTAGTGGGCTGGAAGCCACAGTTTCATTCTGATCGCATGCATGTTAATAACATCTCCATCACGTCCAACTTGCAATTCGAACTTCTTGAGGCACAAAAGGCTAGTCATGATCTTATAGAGCTCTCTTCTCTCCTGTCAAAGCCTCAAACACATCTGTCTGTGGGTCTTGATGGTGGTCTTCGATACAAGAACCGTATGTGGGTTCTTGAGTAGTCAGATGTAAAGACAACAATTCTTAGTGAGGCACATGGGTCCAAGTAGACAGTCCATCCAGGCATGATGAAGATGTACAAAGACCTACAATGTCAGTTCTGATGGAAGGGCATGATGCATGATATTGTTGATTTTGTGTCCAGGTGTCTGACATGCCAAAGGATCAAGGCCGAATATCAGAGACCAGGCGGTCTACTACAACCCCTTGAGATTTCAGAAAGGAAATGGGAACACTTCACCATGGATTTCGTGGTGGGATTACCCAGGATCAGGAAGGGATACAACGCTGCATG
This sequence comes from Alisma plantago-aquatica, assembly GCA_963693085.1. Classification (NCBI taxonomy): domain Eukaryota; kingdom Viridiplantae; phylum Streptophyta; class Magnoliopsida; order Alismatales; family Alismataceae; genus Alisma; species Alisma plantago-aquatica. The sequence goes on along the minus strand of OY856409.1, from coordinate 1,714,471,962 downwards.
GGTCATAGTAGATCGTCTCACCAAGCCAACTCATTTTCTTCCTGTGAAGAGTTCTGTGAAAGTTTCTGAGTTGGCCGACCTCTACATACGGGAAATAGTACATCTGCATGGGGTTCCAGTGTCCATTGTCTCATATAGGGACCCAAAGTTCACTTCAAGTATGTGGAAACATGTTCAGGATAATTGGGCACCAAGTTGAACTTCAGTACAACTTATCATCCACAGACAGATGGACAGTCAGAACGAACAATGTAGATTCTGGAGGATCTTCTATGAGCTTGTGTACTTGACTGGGAAGGCTCATGGGACCATTACCCGCCTTTGGCTGAGTTCACCTATAATAATAGCTATCAGGCAAGTATTGGGATGCCACCATATGAAGCTCTTTATGGCCGACTGTGCAGATTTCCATTACATTGAGACGACATCAGAGAACATACCCTGATGAAATCCGAGGAGATGTAGTTGTATACTAATAAGGTTGCACTGATCAGGCAGAGGATGAAGAGGGCACATGTTAGGAAGAAGTCTTATGCATATGCTCACCACTAGGAACGTCAATTCAAGGAAGGTAACCATGTTTTTTTGATGATCCGACCTATTCAAGCTTTGGCCAAGAACAAAGGAAAGCTCAGTCCTCGTTATGTTGGACCCTTTGAGATTTTGGAAAGGGTTGGTGAATGTGCCTATCATCTTGCTTTGCCACCTCAGTATGGTGCCATGCATAATGTGTTTCACGTATCTAATCTGAAGCCCTATGTCAAGGACCCCAGTCACATTTTGAATCATGAGCCGCTGGAGTTGAAGGATGATCTGTCATATGCTGAGTCCCCAGTCAGAATTCTCGACTTCAAGTCAAAGGAGCTTCACAATAATCATCGTATTGAAATGGTGAAAGTTCTCTGGAGTCACCATGATCAAACTGATGACACATGGGAGCTCAAGTTAGAGGTCAAGTAGAAATATCCACATCTCTTTCGGGCTACTTGAATTTTGGGGGCAAAATTCTTAAAAGGAGGCGAGAATGTGACAAAGTGAGTTTTCCATATATATATGTAGATATATATTTTCTTTTTCTCTCTTATAATTTTGATCATTCTAATTATTCCCTTAATCATCTCCCTCACTAAATTGATTAATTGGATTATCAATTTCATGAAAGACCATCCATAATATTACATAAAGTAAATAATACAAACATTATGACATTTAGTCAATTGACATAGTCAACAATCGAATTTTGACTCCAATTTTGTAGCTTAGCTACTTAAGGACATCATTAAGCTACTCCAAAAGTTTCATTACAATTGAGTCAACCAATTGGGAGATATGGCCAATTGGAATTAGGTACACATTCCATTCATTGTGGACCTAGGACCTAATTTTTGATTTTATTTGACTAAACAAATGTCACACGACCATTTAAGATTGCTTGGGCACAATCCACTTACTGGGATTTGACCCCAACCGTCCGATTGGAAGGACACAAATCCTCTCAGGGATCCAAGGGACGAGGACCCCATCTCTCTTCTGCCTTCTTCGGCTTCGACCCCCAACAGAGCAACGACCCCAACAACCACCTCATGCACCCAACTCCCACAATGCTCGCGTGAGATATTGGGAGAAGAGACTCCTCCCATCATGACGAAGTCAACAACCCCTCGCTCGATGCCCCATGTGCTCAGAACAGGGAGAACGACCTCCACCTTCTCTACACCTCTCACTGGCGGCGACGGCCAACTTTAGGGCTTCCTCTTCCAGCGCCCCCATTCCTATTTAAGTATCTCGCTAGCACCGCCTACCCTCCTTTGATCATTTAGAAACCTCAATTTCACCGAGGGTCACCGCTTCCTCCCTGAACTCAAGCACCCCCAGCTCACTTGACCTTGACCCCCCATCACTCCAGTAGCTCTCTGTAACACCCCTCCCTAGGGTTACATACATAACCAGCGGAAGCACAGCCTAATCCCCAACATTATCCATAATGTGGGGTACTTGGCAATTTGGGGAGGGTTGTCACGAAAGAGTATTCATTGCAAGTAAACAAATAATTCACCATTTAGATTCATATTACAATAACAAGTCTAGAATTTTAATCAGTCCTCAACATGGGACACTAAACATGATAATAAGAAACTCTATATAATTGGATCGCCTAGAATGGATGGCACCCCACCAGAAAGCTCCTTGATGTCTTCTAGTCTTGTCTTGCCCTTCTTGAGTCCTTACTTGCTCCAAATCCTGGGGACATCACGTCCCCAGCCATGCAAAGGGAAAAACAACACATCAGTAAACGGTACTGGCACTTTATAAGATAAACAAAGTAAATATACTTGACATGTAAGGAAAATTGACATGAATTAACTTTAGGCATTCTTGAATCATCATTATTAACATAAAGAATTGAAAAGAAATCTTATGCGTCCCTCTGTGATGCCCCCTTAGGAGCACATGATTGCTAGGAAAGCCCTTGATGCTAGGAAAGCCCTTGACGACCCTTTTGAGGTCCATGATCGGGAGCATAACAAAACTATTTCAATTCCAATTGCTTGACCATTAACATAATGTTGACATTAACATAAATCATGATTCTTTAAACTTAACATGAAGGGATTTCTCCCCATTAAGATGGTATCTTAAACATGATGGGATCTCTCCCTCTTGATCATTAACATTATTTTCATGAGTCTTTAATGATAAACAATAATCATGGTGAACATTACAACATAGGACATAGCATGTAGAAATCAACAATAAATAATATAGTGAATCGTGACTAAAGCATTAAACTTGAAAAAAGTAATATCTATTTCATATTTAACATGCAAGCAACCATAAGTATTTGTGCTCAGCAGCATGGCCCGTTTACCTTGGAACAAGGATGATCCTTGAGTCAGATCTAGGTCTAACCTTCCCTTGACTTAGCTCTACAAACCTGTCCATAATCATTAAACATAATTAATCAATACATAGTATTGATCTTATGTGACTGAGGGCTTGAGTGTATCCGGATCAGTCTCATGAATCAACATTATTATATTTAAGAAAAACTAGGTTGACCAAGGTCACATTAATCATGTTGATGCATGATTAGGGTTTCAAGAGTCCAAACATGGTTTCTAACAAAACATCAGAACAGGAGATCAAAACATGTTCTAGAAACCTTAAAATCGTATTCTACTCGAAAAACCAAATCCAATGACTATTTATTCATAATTTTCCGACAAACGGTTGAATTACTATGAATTTTTGAAATTCTGGCCAATGAGAAAATAGGGAAAAGCCACGTGGATAAAACTTGACCCAAGCCAGTGGGCTGGGTCTGAGCTGGACCAACCGGGCTCGGCCAACTCAGCTACGAAGATCGCCTTCTGAGGTTCGCGGCTAAACCAGGGGAAAAAGGCAAAATCCCTAAAACACCCTCGACAGTGAAATGCATCAAAATAGGTGGGTAGGGATACCAAGGTCATTTCCTGACCTGGTTTGTTCCTGCCCAAACCATGGCGAGAAAACGATTGACAGGAGCTTGGCAAGCTCCGATCTTGGGCCAACTTCAGTGCTCAACTGAGTGAGTCACCATGCCCATTGCGTTCCTGAAGGGAAACCGCACCCAACGAGCCAAGGCTCAGGTGTTGGGGGGTAGTGGAGCTCAGGAACCTGCTCCAGCCATGGCGGGCACAGGTTGGGATCGAGCAGCAGGGGGACGAAGCACACTGCAATGACAACGAGGGGCGAAGCGAAATAGTTCATCATCCACAACTGAAGCCGGACACCTTCTTGCGAAACCAAACACACCAGTGTTGTACTGGGTTGTCAGAAAACAACGGAAAACAGGGGAAGAAGTCGGATGTTGAAAACCATCAAAGCCGAGGCACCAGTGAACTGCTAAGAGTCAGAAAATCTTCACGGTGGACAGGAGAAGGTTGAGGCATCATTTCCTAGTCTGAGAAGCATAACAGAGGCGATACGGTGAGTTGCCGGTGAGGATGATCACTGGCCTATAGGGCGTGGTGACTGGGCCAATCACGGGGTTACCTAGCAATTGAAAGGTGATCGATGGGGGTCAGGGAAGCTTACTTGACTTCCAATTTGACCCGCGGTACCGGAGCAGGCTTGGGCAGAGCCAAGGTCGGCAGAAGGTAGAATGGAGTAGGTCGGGGATTCTGAGGGTATGAACGGTGAAATTGAAGGAGGAGAAATGATCTATGGGAGTTGTCGGTGCTTTAGGAGTGGTTATATAGGCATGAGGATGGCTACCTCAGCCGCTGCAAGTCTCTGGTTCGCGAGGAGGTAAAGCCCTAGTTGGGCGTTTCGTCAACAGAGAGAGATGGAAGGTGAGTAATGGCTCATTAGAAATGGGAGAGAGAGACGAGCAAGGTGGAGGAAGAATCGTGTGATTTGGTGCAGTGATGAGGGAGATTGGGATTGTGAGAGTAACAACCTGTGAAACGGCTGCTCATCGCGAGAAAATCGGAGGAAGAAGAAGATAGGCGCATCGTTGGATCGTGATCCAACGATGGTTGTGTACCCACGTGAGAAAAAAAAGCAAAAGTAGCGCGTGACATTCAATAGAACCAGAAACTTACGGAAAATAAAGACAATTAATGAAATTCTCAATAATTCCTTAGTCAAACCATATACAAATATTTCAAATTCGATTTGGATGGTCAAACAAGGGTCAAATGAGCTCAAATTTGAACCATAGGCCAATAAGAATCTCTAGAATATTCTTGTGAAGCTATATTTCGTTTTTGTACATATTATAGTCCATAACTCTCATATCTCAATTAAAATTCATTTAAAGGTAATATAAATTGAAAAGAAACCTATTGTTGAATTCTAGAGTCATAACTCCAAGATTAATATTAACTAGTCACCTAATAGCCTTTCTCTAAGATTTATGGCTATTTAGTAGGAGAGAGAAAAGGTGAAAAGGAAAACATGTGTTCAACATTTGTGTTAATTGAAATTCATTTATAGCATGCATATGAGAGAAAATATATATATATAGTCTTTATTTTTCTAAAAGGATATTTTCATGCCCTTTTTGTATCAAACCCCTCAACTAATTATTATTTGGGAAAAGTCCCATTATTTCTTTTAAAATATATATGAAAGTTTGGGATGTGACAATTCTACCCACCTTAAAATAAATTTCGTCCTCGAAATTTCCTAGGGTGCTACCCACCTTAGAATTCTTGTTACTTCTTCATATAATTAACACATGAATAAAATTCGCATCAAAAGTGAATTCATTTCATAAAAAGGTTCAAATGAACGTAAGCTAATTATTACATCACTCTTCATCTTCCTTCTCTACTTCCATAGAGAAGACCCTAGCTTGTCTTTTGGTAGGTGGAGGGTGGCCCTTGTTCTGGTCATGGTCTTTCTTTGTGAGCTTAGGGCAATTTGACTTGAGGTGCCCGATTTCTCCACAATAGTAGCATGCACCCGTACCATACCTGCATGGGCCTGCATGGTTCTTCTTGCATGTAGGACATTGGGGCTTCTCAGCTTCAACTGTAGGTTCAGGTACCTTTCTTTTAGGGTTGTTGGGAGGCTGGTATTGGTTGTTCTTTTGGGGAACTTCTTTCTTGTAGGATCGTCCAGGGTGATCTTCAAGCTCTAGGGCTGCATCTAGGGCTGCTTGAAGGGTCCTATGGCCTCTTCCTGACAAAGCAAAACTCAAGTCGGGCTTGAGTCCTCGGATGAATTTCTTTGTTCTACGTGTTTCATCATGATCATGGCCATACTTTTGGAGGACCCTGAACTTCATGGCATATTGGGTAACAGTCATGTCGCCCACTTGAGCTAGATTGGCAAACTCTAGCTCCTTCTTCTCAATCATTGCTTCAGATACATAATGCCCTTGGAAGGCTTCAACGAACCCTTCCCATGTGAGTGGAGGTGCATCACCTGCCCTTGAGTTGAGGAGGTTTTCCCACCATGTGCGGGCTGCCCCTTTGAGCATGTGGGTTGCAAAACGAACCCTAGAGTGTTGAGGGCAGTCCATGTCTCGAAAGCAATGCTCCATGCCTCTTATCCAGTCCTCAGCTTTGGTGACTACATCAATTTCTCCTTCACCCGAAAAGGAGTCGGGCCTTATCTTTAAGAAGTCTACTAGAGTGAGCTCATGATGCCTAGGTTGAGGTTGGCCTTGTGCTAGGACATTGGTGAGTGCTTGGACAAGATCTTCTATAGTTGGCCTATTGTTCTCTCTTGATCCACCTTCCCCACTAGCAGAGCTAGCACCATCATCATTACCCTTTCCCTTGTCTGCTCTCTTAGGGGCCATCTGGAAAAAGGGTCACATAAACCTAGGGTTAGAACATATGAATCAAATTGTAGCTTTGGTGGCCATCCATTTATTTGCTCTGATACCATTAATGTAACACCCCTCCCTAGGGTTACATACATAACCAGCGGAAGCACAGCCTAATCCCCAACATTATCCATAATGTGGGGTACTTGGCAATTTGGGGAGGGTTGTCACGAAAGAGTATTCATTGCAAGTAAACAAATAATTCACCATTTAGATTCATATTACAATAACAAGTCTAGAATTTTAATCAGTCCTCAACATGGGACACTAAACATGATAATAAGAAACTCTATATAATTGGATCGCCTAGAATGGATGGCACCCCACCAGAAAGCTCCTTGATGTCTTCTAGTCTTGTCTTGCCCTTCTTGAGTCCTTACTTGCTCCAAATCCTGGGGACATCACGTCCCCAGCCATGCAAAGGGAAAAACAACACATCAGTAAACGGTACTGGCACTTTATAAGATAAACAAAGTAAATATACTTGACATGTAAGGAAAATTGACATGAATTAACTTTAGGCATTCTTGAATCATCATTATTAACATAAAGAATTGAAAAGAAATCTTATGCGTCCCTCTGTGACGCCCCCTTAGGAGCACATGATTGCTAGGAAAGCCCTTGATGCTAGGAAAGCCCTTGACGACCCTTTTGAGGTCCATGATCGGGAGCATAACAAAACTATTTCAATTCCAATTGCTTGACCATTAACATAATGTTGACATTAACATAAATCATGATTCTTTAAACTTAACATGAAGGGATTTCTCCCCATTAAGATGGTATCTTAAACATGATGGGATCTCTCCCTCTTGATCATTAACATTATTTTCATGAGTCTTTAATGATAAACAATAATCATGGTGAACATTACAACATAGGACATAGCATGTAGAAATCAACAATAAATAATATAGTGAATCGTGACTAAAGCATTAAACTTGAAAAAAGTAATATCTATTTCATATTTAACATGCAAGCAACCATAAGTATTTGTGCTCAGCAGCATGGCCCGTTTACCTTGGAACAAGGATGATCCTTGAGTCAGATCTAGGTCTAACCTTCCCTTGACTTAGCTCTACAAACCTGTCCATAATCATTAAACATAATTAATCAATACATAGTATTGATCTTATGTGACTGAGGGCTTGAGTGTATCCGGATCAGTCTCATGAATCAACATTATTATATTTAAGAAAAACTAGGTTGACCAAGGTCACATTAATCATGTTGATGCATGATTAGGGTTTCAAGAGTCCAAACATGGTTTCTAACAAAACATCAGAACAGGAGATCAAAACATGTTCTAGAAACCTTAAAATCGTATTCTACTCGAAAAACCAAATCCAATGACTATTTATTCATAATTTTCCGACAAACGGTTGAATTACTATGAATTTTTGAAATTCTGGCCAATGAGAAAATAGGGAAAAGCCACGTGGATAAAACTTGACCCAAGCCAGTGGGCCGGGTCTGAGCTGGACCAACCGGGCTCGGCCAACTCAGCTACGAAGATCGCCTTCTGAGGTTCGCGGCTAAACCAGGGGAAAAAGGCAAAATCCCTAAAACACCCTCGACAGTGAAATGCATCAAAATAGGTGGGTAGGGATACCAAGGTCATTTCCTGACCTGGTTTGTTCCTGCCCAAACCATGGCGAGAAAACGATTGACAGGAGCTTGGCAAGCTCCGATCTTGGGCCAACTTCAGTGCTCAACTGAGTGAGTCACCATGCCCATTGCGTTCCTGAAGGGAAACCGCACCCAACGAGCCAAGGCTCAGGTGCTGGGGGGTAGTGGAGCTCAGGAACCTGCTCCAGCCATGGCGGGCACAGGTTGGGATCGAGCAGCAGGGGGACGAAGCACACTGCAATGACAACGAGGGGCGAAGCGAAATAGTTCATCATCCACAACTGAAGCCGGACACCTTCTCGCGAAACCAAACACACCAGTGTTGTACTGGGTTGTCAGAAAACAACGGAAAACAGGGGAAGAAGTCGGATGTTGAAAACCATCAAAGCCGAGGCACCAGTGAACTGCTAAGAGTCAGAAAATCTTCACGGTGGACAGGAGAAGGTTGAGGCATCATTTCCTAGTCTGAGAAGCATAACAGAGGCGATACGGTGAGTTGCCGGTGAGGATGATCACTGGCCTATAGGGCGTGGTGACTGGGCCAATCACGGGGTTACCTAGCAATTGAAAGGTGATCGATGGGGGTCAGGGAAGCTTACTTGACTTCCAATTTGACCCGCGGTACCGGAGCAGGCTTGGGCAGAGCCAAGGTCGGCAGAAGGTAGAATGGAGTAGGTCGGGGATTCTGAGGGTATGAACGGTGAAATTGAAGGAGGAGAAATGATCTATGGGAGTTGTCGGTGCTTTAGGAGTGGTTATATAGGCATGAGGATGGCTACCTCAGCCGCTGCAAGTCTCTGGTTCGCGAGGAGGTAAAGCCCTAGTTGGGCGTTTCGTCAACAGAGAGAGATGGAAGGTGAGTAATGGCTCATTAGAAACGGGAGAGAGAGACGAGCAAGGTGGAGGAAGAATCGTGTGATTTGGTGCAGTGACGAGGGAGATTGGGATTGTGAGAGTAACAACCTGTGAAACGGCTGCTCATCGCGAGAAAATCGGAGGAAGAAGAAGATAGGCGCATCGTTGGATCGTGATCCAACGATGGTTGTGTACCCACGTGAGAAAAAAAAGCAAAAGTAGCGCGTGACATTCAATAGAACCAGAAACTTACGGAAAATAAAGACAATTAATGAAATTCTCAATAATTCCTTAGTCAAACCATATACAAATATTTCAAATTCGATTTGGATGGTCAAACAAGGGTCAAATGAGCTCAAATTTGAACCATAGGCCAATAAGAATCTCTAGAATATTCTTGTGAAGCTATATTTCGTTTTTGTACATATTATAGTCCATAACTCTCATATCTCAATTAAAATTCATTTAAAGGTAATATAAATTGAAAAGAAACCTATTGTTGAATTCTAGAGTCATAACTCCAAGATTAATATTAACTAGTCACCTAATAGCCTTTCTCTAAGATTTATGGCTATTTAGTAGGAGAGAGAAAAGGTGAAAAGGAAAACATGTGTTCAACATTTGTGTTAATTGAAATTCATTTATAGCATGCATATGAGAGAATATATATATATATAGTCTTTATTTTTCTAAAAGGATATTTTCATGCCCTTTTTGTATCAAACCCCTCAACTAATTATTATTTGGGAAAAGTCCCATTATTTCTTTTAAAATATATATGAAAGTTTGGGATGTGACACTCTCTCAGTTCAATCAAACACAACTACACCATCAAGGGACCTCGACGGGACGATCACCACCTTGAGCTGGAGCCGTGAAGGTCCAGAGGCCTCATTCGACTAGACGCCGCCGCTGAGCTCAAAAGCACCATTGCCGATGAGGTCAAGGGCACGTCGAGCAGTAGGGAGTCAACGCACAGCCTCACGAACCCCACGCGGATAGAAGTGATGCATTTCTAGATACCGCTCATTGCTTGTGATGTCATAAATTGGTTATGGACATTCACTGGCAATGTAAATTGGGACCTATAGGGTCACACACATATGATGCACCTGGAATAGGAGTTTGTTCCTGAATTATGTTTAACTTGATTACAAAAGTGTTTTGGTATTCAATTTAAATAACAATGGTTGCAAATTGGCTGACTGGACTGTGAACCGACCGGTCCAAGTGTTGAATTGATCGATTCAAGTGTCAATTTAATTGGAAACAACATTGGCTGAACAATGCCTGAACCAAGGCATGAACCTACAAGTTCACTAAGTGAGCCGACCGGTTCAAGGTTTGATATGACCAGTTCAAGAGTTGAACCTCCTAGTTTAATGATCAATTCAATTAGATCAAGGATTGATGCTGACATCATGTTTTTCATTAATTTAACATTGAATGCCAATGTGATTCAAAATAGGATAACATGAACCGACATGTTTACCTATGAAACGATCGGTTCAAAAGTTAAATACCAGTTCCCCATTTGTAGCTTTTAGAAAATTCATGAAATTCCATCTCTTTGACCCCCAGATTGTCTGGAAACCCTGACCCTAGCCCTCCTATAAATAGAGGGGTATTGGGGGCTTCCCAGATACAATAATAACCTCTGAAAATTGTTGTCCTCACTCTTTGTAGTAATCAAGAGAGCTCAAGAAAGTTCTACCTGTCAAAGGGAGCAACAACAAGGGAGAGACAATTGGAAGAGTGAATCAACTCTAGTAGGTTGACTTTCGAAGGGGCAACCATTCATGTTGGTTCTGGTAGCACAAAATGGAGTTCTCAATGGTCTGTGTGGATTACTCTAGAGGTGAGGAGGCCTTTGTCACCCACTCGGAGGACGTCGTCAACCGCCGTCCTTGGTGTAATACTAGGAGGCTGCCATTGATAGCCGCAAGTGTTTAACTTAAAGAAAGAAGCACTCTACAACAAGAGTTCTTGCTAGACTTGTTCTAGGAGTAGGTACATTTATTGCTACCCTCTTTCCTAGATCATTGTTGTTGACACAATCTACTAGTTAGGGAATCATGCATTAAATTTTTTTCCACTGCCTTATATGTTGCCCCGATTTCCCAATAGGTGTTACCAACTCCTTATCAGGTAGTGACTTTGTGAGAACCATCAAGTTCAGTAGTACTGATGCCATGGTCAATGGAACCAATAATTTTGAGAAAAGTCACAGAGACATAGGAAAGGATCGTTGATACCATCGAGAGGCTACTAGGTGGTACTGACTCATTCAACTCAAAGAAGGCAAAGGATGACACAAATCAGTCCACTAACACACATGTTGTTGGCACTGATACAAAAGGCTAAACATGTTAGTTGAATCTCCACAACTCACCAGCACATCCACCACCACCATTATATGGAGCATTTGGTACCCCTATTCCACCTCTTAGTTTGAGTTTTGACTATGAGACATAGTTAAGTTTAAACTTGTGGGGAGGGTGATGGAACAAATTCATCTTTTTTATTTTCTATCTTGTTTTAGTTTTCTTATTTCCAGGTAATAGGATCAACAATCTATATGGTGTAATCATGGAGTTCAATTATCATGCTTTCAACTATCATTAAAAAGAATGTGTTTTTTGCTTCTATAATGAATCTTAATTTAAAATGAATCACAATTTTTTAATCTTATTTTGCAAAGTCTAAGGCAACACCAACGACATTAAGGGTTTGGGCTAGTAGCTTGAAGACAATTAATATGAATGAAAAATCTAAAGTTATCCAAGACTTGTGTATGATGATGAGGTTTGAGCCTGAACTAGACAAAGAAGTAATGTGGGTTTAAATTGGATTTTTAGAAAGAAACGATAAGGTTACCCTATACATAGGTTGATAGGAGAGGGATATATCATAATTGAGAAAGGAATTGTCTCTTAATCACATCATTACACCTACCATTCATGATAGTTCATCACCACCACAAGATGATCAAGTAACTCAAATTGTTACCTCTTGACTGCATAACATATAGTATAATAGGTAGCATGGTAGCTAGTTCTTTATAGTGCATTGAAAAAATATAGAGATATGCATATAAATTATTTGAATAAACAATTTCATATAGTTTGCATTTTTATTTTGCATGATTCTTTTTCATCATGTATCTATGTAGATGTTTCCACATATTAAAGTGAAAGGGTCTACATCCATATCCATCCCAATGAAAAAAAGCAATTCTATATGTTAAATAAAGCCCAAGTATAAATCATAAATCATGCTAAAATAAGAGGAAAAAAATAAATATCAAATAAAGAGGGAGAAAAGGATTCGTTAAACTCAATGTTAATTTTCTCTAAGGAGAAAGTCAAAATAATTTACATGTATGCATTCTTCCAACCACACTCATCATTAGGATATGGCATTCAGTGCATTCATCATTCTACCATGGCAGTAGGCGTTAGAAGTCATGCATTTTCATTCCCCTTTTTTTGTAGGTTCATCATAATTTTTTTGACACAACAATTTGGATGTTACCTGTAACTCTTATTCATAGCCACCTACTCCATTTCCATCCATTTCTCTGTATGGTAGGTCGCATATATGATTGATCCCCTCATTCATTTCTATGTAGGGAACTGCTTCAAACATAGTTTGTGGGTAGATTAGTGCAATGTAGATGGGGAATCACATGGTGCACCAAGAGTATGCCCTATTGACTATGATGTTAACTTCTCTTTTAATAGTTCTTCATTTATCTAAGGGTGGACATCTATAATGAATTTTTGCTAATTTCAAAGTAGTTGTTTGTTCAATTGTTGGTAAGGGCAGGTTTGGAACCGTCATGTGGGGATATTTGAGAAATTTAGTGCACAAAATTTGTCCTCTTGTTAACTATTCAAACAGATCCAAGGGTAGTGTTTCTCAAGGGTGAGTAACATTCAAGCTTAGGGTACTTTGATGTATTTAGTTACAATCACTTTTCATAGTCTATTTTTCCATGCATTTAGTACATAATTATTCATTTTGACATATGATATGTATTGTTTATCATTATTAGCCCACAAACTACTATTGCATCATAAATTTGGTATTTTAACCAAATTATGCTAAATTGTCACTTTCTATTTGGACTTATACAATTTTTACCATCTCTCATGCAATTCAAGCATTTACATGACAACTTGGTTCTACCGACACCTATGTCAGTGGTAACAACATGACACAAAATTGCAACATGGAATTGCAAAAATCTCAGTGCCACTGAGACAGACCTCAGTGCTACCAAGAATGGAGTCAATACTACCAAAGAAAGGAGTCCGTGCTGCCGACTCACCATCCAGAGAGCATCAGGAACTGGGATTTAATCTTTTTGGTGCCACCAAGATGCCCATCGTTGTTACTAAATTTTGTACCCAAATCAAGTAAGAACTAATAGAAGGTGACTCGGTGCTAGCGACACACTTTTCAGTAGTACCAATACTGTTCAAGGGTTTCAAATAAGCCAAAAACTCAGTTCCATCGAAACCTCTTCAGTGGTACTAACTTTATGTGTTCAACACAAATTGAAAATCACAATAGATCAAACGACTACAACTTAATGAAGGCCAAAGCCACACATATGAATGAAGTTTATCCAAAGGGAGAGATCATGTTCTATCTTGTTGTAACAGAGCAAAGAGCTGAGAGAGGAGGAGATGAAGGTGATGGACATGGAACGGATGCTTCAAGCACTTATGGAAGGAGAATTTGTAGTTGGAACACTGCAGATCAAGGTGTCTAATGGAGGGGATCATTGAGACTATTTATCTGAGGGGTTTTCATTGGTTTTATAATGTTTAGATAGTTTTCTTCCTCTTCCTCTCTTTATACGATGGAAAAAATCATGCAAGGATAATCCCCATATTCCTTGGGACCCGAGAGTAGCCCGATATTACTTTGTATTTGACTTTTATGAATTAATAATATATTTCCATTAATTCTAAATGTGAATCTATAATTTCTTACTGCATTATTTGTGCTATACTACCACAACAAGTATTTTAGACCACTAATTTCTTCAAGAGAGGGAATATGGGTTGGAAAAGTTATAGATTTGCACAACTCGTATCGTGCCTTGAGAGAGGGATTACAGTTGTGAAAGAATAACCTAGAGTTATTGTCAATGCACCTAGATGATTCCTAGACCACTATAGAAGTGGAATATTTCTTAGTATAGGTATTATATTACACTACTAGAGTGGGTAATACTTGCTACTTAGTCTAGGGTTAAGAGTCAATAATTATTGATGAAATAAAGTTGAATGCAACATATACCACGGTGAAACTATAATCATAACAAATCTAGCCATTCCTGATCCTATTCACTTAATTGATATTTTATTCTTGCTTTTATTTGTAAAAAAAGCAACCAATCATATTTTCTAGGCCTAGCTGATTAGGTTACATTTAGTCATATTTTCTAGAATTTTTTTCCTGAGTTTGACCCTCGGGGCTCATAGGCCTATATTATGCAACATACACGTGTGTTTTACACACACAGTTTATGCATGTCAAGATGCCATCTAGTATTTGCAATAGAAAGTTTATATGTTATTGTAAGCTGACCTACTAAACAAACTATGTTAAACATTGTTTTTACTTACTATTTGTATACTTGATTGTGAAAACAAGATGACACTCATCAAATAATGAAAGCAAGACAATGTCATGCATTTTGGGTCTGATCTTTGTCACATCGTCTCTGAATGCTACTTTGTGCGTTTACATTCTATTTGAAATTTACATATTTAAAATACATGACACATATATATACTAGTAGGTAAAGGGCAAATGAGTATGGATAATACTTATCCCTTACCCTTACACTACAAAGGAGTAGGTAAGCCAGTAAAGGCTAAATAGGTAAAGGGTAGAGAAATATATTACCCTTACCCTTACACTAAATGGGCATGTTAAAGGGTAAATGGGTAATACCCTACCCATTTACATCCCTATGGGTGAATAAGGAATCAAGGAAATAAAGATCAAAATCTATTTTAACCCTAGGCAGTTTAGTTCTAATTGACAAAGAAGGCAAACTAAGAGAAAAAAGAGAGATTTAGACTAACACAAATAAATCAAGCTAAAACTACACTAAACTAACAAAGAGATTCTATATAACAACCTAGAACAGAGAAACTAGCAAGATTAGGCAAGAAATTACAACTAGGGAAAACAAGGTCCTAGACTAGTAAGAGAAAATTCAACTAGATACAAGAGATCATGAACTATCCTAGAAAGTTGAACTAGTATGAACACGGTAAGTAATTAAATAAGCAAGTAATATAACTAAACATAAAGGTAATTAGGGTTTGAAGCAATTAATGGGAAGTGTGCGACGTTTTGGGGTGATGTGCCTAAAACCTAGGTTGGGGGTTATAATAGGCAAACCACATTAATTAATTTATATTGTTAAACCAAACAACAAGATAGATGCTAGAGAATTACCCTAAACTACTAATTAGCCATGGATGTAATAGGATGTGTGAAGGGGAACTACACCCTAGGACACCTATCCAACCTTGTGATGCTCATTTGATTAGGGTGTTGGTGAAATTCTACTAGGATCTAATCAAGTCCAAGTTTCTAGGGTGGAATTTCTTAGGGAAATTGGGGGCCAAAGGTTGTAGTGGAGGGTGGAAATGAAGGAATTTCACCTCACATCACCTACCATCTATACTTTAGGTAGCTCAAAGCTAATTGCTCTAAGTTCCTCTAGACTATCTAGATAGATCTCAAACATAGAAGTAGGAGAAATGATGTATATGTAGAAATATAGGGTGCTAGATAGGGATCCACTAGCTGGGCCTAGGAGTGTATCCTAAAATAGCCACACATAAGCCATTTTATCCTAGACCTAGGTGACTTCAAGCACAAATCACAAGATCATCCATGTTTTCAAGCATCAACCACAAGATAAGTTATGGAATAGATAAAAGTATAAGACAATCAATATAAAATGAAATTATGAGGTCTACATATTATTTCCCCTCAACATGGTATCAAAGTCACATTTTAACCCCAAACAACCCACCTAGAGATTCTTAACTACTCTTGGAACAAAAAGGGAAAAAGAAGAAAAAGTAGAACATATAATATCCATCAGATCTTGTGGAATTCCTTCTCTTCTTCACCTTCAACAACAAAAGTTCATCCTCCTCCCTATTTGGTGGTTGGGTGGCATGGAAGTGTGGATGGAAGTAGCCAAAACCCTAGAAAACTAGGGTGTGAGGTGAGAAAGGTATAAATGGAGTGGGAGTAGGTAAGATCTCAATGAATGCTCAAGTGGGTGACAATAAGTGCTAGGGTATCTAAAAGATTCGACTCCTATATGCCACCCATGCACATATAGGGGATAGGGAAGCTTAGGGTTAAATGGGGGAAATATGGAAACAATAGTACAAAAAATGAGATAGGATTCAGGTAGCACGACTGTTATGCACATGCGTGTTGATGGAGGTGAATTTGCTATTAAAATTTAGGATTTGGAGGCTCAGTAGTATGACCATGGTAGGTAGAACGATTATGGAGGGGAACTTGGATGATGATAGTTCCTACTAGAATAGGCATCTTGAGCTTTGGGTAGCACAGTCATTTTGTCTAGCAGGACCATGTTGGGGTCTCCTGGATAGAATCGTGCTAGTTGGACAGTTGTGCTGGTGAATTTTCTATAGCTGCTTTTGAATTGTGATTTCCTCTATGAATTTGGCATTGGCAGCACGACCTTTCCATGTGAATACGGTCATGTTGGGGGGCTTTCTCTTTCACTTTGATCTTCAACTTCACGTTCCATGGAGCTCTTTGCATTGACTTGACTCTTGACCACTAGAGGTAGGTTGGGAAGCTCTTGGTCTCTCTTTGGGATCTTCTAGAGGTAGAGAAATCCCTAGGCCATCCTCCTCCTCTTCTAACCACATGAGGCATGGTTCAAGTACCTGAGAATCATCAAAAGAACATAGATAATTGCATTTGATACTAAAAAATTATTGGGGGAAATAACATGCATTCTAACTAGTATATATGTGATTAAAGAAAAATGGCACAAGATGAAGCCCTAAAACAGGATTGCATCAACAAAGTATTTCATTGACCATAAATTCCTCAATGAAGTGAATATACAGATTAGTAGATAAACACACACACATGCCATTAAGTTAAATCTAAATTAGTAGTATTCAATTCTCTAAGATTTTCTCCAATTGATCACCCATCCACATGGAATACAAGCATTAATTTCATTCTTAGTCAGATAGAACAAGTCTTTTTCCATGTCTGCATAGGTCAATAGGGAGATATAACCTCATCTAATATTCTAAGAACCTAAAAAACATTGCCATACTATGAATTTCTAAAATTAAACCAACTCTTATAAAATTAACTCATTTCTTGCTCTTTTCAATCCAGGGACCCTAGAAAAGGGGAATCAGATTTGATATCCTTGTGATCCAAATCAAATGAGGGACAAAAATTAGACATGAAATAGAAGATTCAGCATGAAAACCTAACTAAAAAGGTAAATTTACTTGCTTTCATCACTTCTTAGAAGATAAAACCTTAGATCAACATCTCCACCCCCTTACATGCCCAAACCCTAAATTCTACATCTTTCTCTATGATTTCATTTCTTTGCAACGAATCACGAAATATGAGAGATACTAGGGTGCTAGTTTACTCATATAGATAAATTATGGTGCTTGGGACATTGCAAATAAGTTCCACATTATATTTTTTTATCTCAACTGAATTTTCTTTCATACAATGTTATAGAAAATGTTATCTGTCATCAACCAGACCCCTTCAAAAATCATAAAAAATTAGTAAGTTATCAAAAATGAAAGTTTTAGAACTCCAATTAAAATTTCATCTCATTCAGAGCTACCAATAAATAAATAAAATCAAACACTACATTTCTATACTACAATCTACAACATGGTTGCTCGAATTGGAATCTGACCGACCAACAGTTTCAAACAACATCCAAAAGTTCTAAAAATATTCATTTACATGTATATGTAAGTTTCCAAGCTATATTGAATTTTTAATGAATCCAAGTTACCTATAAAATACTAAAAATTATTTATCACACCACTATATTTATCATATGTTGTATTTTCTTGTCCCTCTCTTATCCCTACCCAATCACTGAATGTGATGTAAAACTTGTGGAAATAAATTTCTCATCTTCATCCCAATATAAAACCAGATGGGTTCCCTTGAAAAGATAGCTCATACTCCCTGTTGATATCACAACAACAGAGGGGTTCAAACTTTCATTTAAGGATCCATCACCTATTTCACAAAGATCCACAATAATATTTACTCAGAACTCAATATCATACAACTTAGGGTTTCATACTAGATAATATCTGAGTAAGTGCTATATTGAAGATTAAATCCAAGTATTCATCTTGAACTCATATTCAACATTATATGAGTTATTGTGTTTTGACCATTTTATGAATGCTTGTCATATGTGGAAAGAAATATTCAACCATCCAATTATAGGGGAGGATATAGAATCAGATAATGATTTGGTTCACAAACATTAACTTGAATAATCAATTAACAATACATCAACATAAGAATTAGTAGTCATCTACAATTGTATAACAATAACCTTTTCTTTTGGACTATCTCAATAAATACCATGTCATATTGTAATCTACAAAAACTCATGTAGATTTACTAAGATTTTATTCACTATATAGAACATCAAATATTTTTTTCATCTTGATTTAATTAGTTACTAATAGAAACAATCTAATATGAACCCTATTTGAAGGATAATTTTAATTCTATGGTTCATTTTTATTTCAAGACATACATAATTTCCAAATAATATATAAAATAAATAAACAGAGAACAAGCATTGCCATTGATAAAAAACTAACATTAATTCTTGTGCAAGTATTTATTTAAAGATTAACACTGTGAACAACATGTGATAGCCTTCATAATATCATGAGGCAATATATATGCAACGTTAGAAGGTTTTCATCTTAATTAACTCTATCATAATCACCACTATTAGATCAAATACATCTTGAACATCAGTGGAATTAGCTTGCATACTTGGAAGAAGAAAAATGATATGAGAAAGTTGATAGGAACATGGGATGGAGAGACCTGAACATACATGGCTCAAACTAAACACTGATGTTGCATTTATAGGAACAAAGAAGCAATGTTGTTGTTAGGACTAGGTGATCAACTGGATAGGTGGATATGGAAACACCACTATAGATAAAAGTTCCCTACAAGTGAGATGATTGAAATTGATATGGGTTTTGTAAAGAGTGGTACCCGATAATGGGCCCACTCAATGATATAAACACGATCCATGAAAAATTTTAGCACCAGAAAACATAACTATTTATAAAGTTAAAAAATGTTTCCAAGTAGATAACTTTCTCACCCTAAGGGTGGTACATAAAATGAAAAATTTACATCTATATGCACATAATCCCATATGTAGAGGGTAACAAGGCTATCTCAAGAAGTCCTTTAGTTCACCAATGAGCTCACGATCGTCCTGAGTCTCTTCCCCATAAAGAACCTACACCTGGGTGGAGGGAACACTAATAAAAATAGGAAACAAAAGAGTATGCATCAATGAAAGCTGAGCATGTACATTTAACAATATTTTGGGCATTTAAATGGGTAAAAAGAGAAAAAGAGATCTTCCCATAAAAAGGAGGTTCATCAAAGATAAGTAAGTTCCAAAAAGAGATATATCAAGAAAATGATTTCCAAAGAATGAGGAAGATAAGTAAACAAACAAATGATGTAACACATCTTTCCTTTAACCATTCACAATATCACAACAATCATATTCATTTGCATGTAGATATATACTGATTAAAGAGAGCTATAGTAGGGCCAAGATACCACTGAGCCATTGGCCGATATAAAATATTGGGTAGAAATAGCACACCCATATGCAAAATTAGCACACCTCTATATATGTAAGGGTAGAAGTAGCACACCCCTGGTAGAAGTAGCACACCCCAATGGTTACACATAAGTGTCTACAATAGTTATCTAGTCAATTTATCTAACATGCATAAACAGATTAGCAATATAGTTTGCATTCACCATTCATATTTCCAAGTACAATAACCAAGTGGGTGGGGTCATAGACCCAAGGCAACAAAGTATTCACCAAGAAAAGTAAAATCAGGTGATTCAATATCATGAAATCAAGAATTTGCAACATGGATAAATAAAAAGGGGTAATATTCAAGGATGCCTCATTATAGGAATATTTAAGTCAAATTATGCCCAAAATTAAAAAGAGAGGAGTACATACCTTATCTTCATGGTCAAAAGGTTAACTCAATAGTCATAATTGGTCCCCAAATCACGAGTTCATCCTAGTAAGCATGGGGGTCGTTAGTAAAACAAAATGAACATGTGTATATATTCCTATTATATATTTTCATATTGTTCTTACCCTATTCGTGATCTCCTAAAAGTCATATTAGGATCTCAATAATATTAAGTATATTCACGATCCATTAGATATATTTTTTGTTTACATATGTCTGAGAAATTCTTAAGTTACATAAATCGTGGGTATTTTATTCCTCCAACTTATTTCTTACAATATCTTCCTCATTTAATATCATTGTACTTGCATTTACACTAATAAGGTCCAGCATACTTGTATTCCATAGGTGTGAATATGCTTATAAGATTGTTTTGCATTTCTAATTACCATAATTTATGTATGATCTATATGTGAATATAGGGTTTTAGAGCCTTTCTCCTTATAAGATTCATTTTTAGCCAAGTAATTCTATATTTAAGTTACTCATACATATATCACCAAAACTATATTGGTTGTATGTATTCTTTCTCTCATATACCAAATTATTCAAATTAGATCAATATAAACAAATATACCCCCAAGATCCCAATTGTATTCCTCAATAGCAACATATTATGTATACGAGCTAGGGTTTTATTTGAGAAAAAGAACAAGTTTATCGTGCATAATTCACCTATAAGGTCCACTTAAGCCAAGCTATTCATTTTTCTTGTGGTATTATTTATCAATAGAGATATAAATATACATATATACAGGTCAATCGTATATACATTCAATAATATATACTTTCAAACTTAGTTTTTATAATGTCATTAACCCATGAATGTTAACACAAGTTGTGGTCACCGCTCTCACATGCATCTGAATATCACCAAACTACATGGATAGTTGGGAGCAACATGTGTACATATAATCAGATTCCTTATGTCATATAAAAGTATTCATTCAAAATACTATGTTATTCATGAGTATGTTAATGAAAGAAACCCTCTTATCAATTTTGTTCTTATTTGATAAAGACCAATGGAGATAGATATTTCCTCTATGAATTTGTATTTATGAACCATTATACATATCTATATATGTACTATACGACTGTTCAACTAAGAGGTCAAGATATGATCGTGGGTTAAGACTTCATTTAACCTCGATGTTGTATAATCTTCATTAATTTTCATAATTGATCTATAATACATGAACACAAAATGCTTACCTATTGGCTTGTGGATGATGTTATCTAGTGTGTAACATGCTGGGTTGAAACTAAGCCCATTAGATGCATGCTCATCTCCAACAGTGTGGTTTCCTTGAATAATTCAATGGGGGACAAAAATGCATACGACTGGTTCAGGGAGTGAGACCCGTGGTCTTGTTGCAAATAGGAAGGAGGCAAGGGGCAAGGGAACCATTAGCATATCACAGGAAAGAGAAAGGGAACGACCATTAGAGTTTGTAGCTCTATGTTAGTGTTGATGACCAGAGGTGAGGCGATCAGGTCAGGCATGGTGGTTCAGTTTTGCTTGTTGAGGTGTCCTTCTTGATGATCGAGGGTGCAAGTGGTGATGGGTCAATAGATGGATTCGATGGTGGCCATGGATTCATCAATAGAGGGTGGCAGTAGTCATGTGTCGTGATGGATGGTGACACCTAGCACGTGTCGTTGACGTCAGGATTATAGAGTTGTGTTGTAGGTCGGGCTTGCATGTTTGCAGTAGGAATCGATTAAGGCAAGGTGGTGGTGGCTGTCAAAGTTCCTCCATGTTTTCAGACTTAGGCAAACCTTGGAAGCCTTCACATAAGTGACGAGGTGAAGCAGGTTTCATGGGGGTGTTGCATCCCTGATCTGGGATCTTGGCAATGTTGACTAGCATTTTCTTTATGATAGTGAAGATGGCGAAGGAGGTGGATATTTAGGGTTGTAGGTCGGAACCGTCAGTGAAGGTGGGCGACAAATTCCTGACACCATGAGGCCTAAAGCTTCATCTTAGGTTGCTTCTATGACTGATGCTCATTGTTGAACCCTGCCCCGTCCAGAGTAGTGCAAATAGCATTACATTGTTGCCAAGGTCAAAGAGCATGAAGGGGAGGATCTAGCGGTTGCTAAGGTCTAGGCTATGAAATGGAGAGGGGAGGAAGAAAAGAGGAGAAACAACCATCTTGCTGTCAGACGCTGGCGGATAGGGTTTAGGGTGAAGAAGTGAAGAAAAGGGAAAAATCGACCATCCGTTCTAGAGGGTCATGACAATCCTCATGAGGGAGAGGAACAATATCACCCAGGAAGTCACGTTTCATGGTTAATTAAATATGAAACAAATCATTTATAAATTAGAACTTATGTAAATTATTTCTTTTACACTAAAATGTATTGGGGGAGTAAATAATATTTAATTAAATTGGAAATAGGTGGTTAGGGTAACTAGAAAAACACCTATTATTAGATTTCATTACTTGCATGATAAATATTCACTTAATGTACTTATTTCTATTCATGACACAATTGTGTCATGATATTTTGTACTAATTAATTTCTTTCATCTTTTACTCTCTAGAGTATATAGACGGTAAAAATTATTATTTGGGGTTAGTACCTCAAGTCCTACTATTTAGTTTTATTATATTGGTTTGACCCTTTTCTTAGGGTATATTGGTGAAAAATGTTATTGCTAAGATCCATCTCATATTAAAGTATTAAATTTTTAGGGAAGTATATTTTTTATATTATTTTGATAAAAAATTTCTATGGAAATGAAAGAGATGAGTAAGGTACCCAAAGTTGGGTATGTTACACCATTCCAAGGATTTCGTCCCCGAAATCCACTCACCTACAAAATAATATACTAAGGTATAATTTTCTAACCAATTATAAGTTTTGAATTCACTAGATAATGTTAATGTAGTGAGTCCTATCATAACCTACACACATCACACTTGTATGTAGAACCCAATGTGAACTTATATTACTCTATCCATCACGTCTTATTATCTTCACATATCATGAATTGGTCTAGGAAATCTACACTAAGATTGAGGATGATATTAACAATTTTTATTTGTTATGGTTATCTGCATTATCAAGAAGTTTTTTTTCATCTTACTATTATGATATTGGTATCCTTCCATGATAACTTTCCAATGCTAATAACCATTGGTTCTAACTATTCATTAATTAAAGTTACATACCTAAGTGTACAAAGTTCCACCCCTTAAAAGGGCGTATGTGGCTCCATAGAGTCGAGAGGGGTAGCCGACTAGATTATAAGTATTATATTTGTTCTTCTTCTTCTTAAACCATATATCATACAAATGCCAAGGTTCAGGGGATTGAACGTGCAAGTCAAAGATTTATTCACTAAAGGGCCTATCTATCACTATAACTTACTTGTGGTGGTGACTTGGTTCCAAAACCATCGATAAAATCTGGAAAAAAATAGTAATTATAATTTAATAATGAAAATAAGTTTGAAGATGAAAACCTTGCAATGAGAATCCAAAATGGCACCAAAATCAATTCGAGAACCAAGTCGACCACTTTCTACCATATACCGCATATAACATCACTCTAACACCACTTGATCTTCACAAATATGGCTTCTATACACACGCCATCAAGGAATAAAACAAGCATTTCCACTTTCTAGATGAGGAGGGGAGACAAGTTTCTTCTAGCATGCAGTTAAATTCTTGTAGGTCCTACTAGGCACGACCTCCATTATTCCACCATTCTCTTAATCATGACTTAGGTCATCACATCCCAAAACATCATTTATTTTATAAAATTGTGTAACCATGATAAGAAGAGATTAGGGTCTCTACTTCACTAGTTGGTTTACATCCGAAGTGTCATTACATGCCCAAGTAAACTAGATAGTCAACTACTCCTCATCTCACAAATTAGGTAAACTAATTACATGTTGGAGATGAGAGAGTGGTAAACTCTTTGAAGGTAAACCCTAGATGTACCTACATCACATAACTACAATGTAGATGTACATAGAGAGTTTCAAGATAAAGAGTATCCACTATAGTTTCCAAACATGTTTGTGCATCCATATGTCCTTGGGAGAAAAATAACATGGTACAAAATTTTATTATGTGATCCGATCACATGATAATTCCTTTATAGGACAAGGGAAATAAGCATAATTCCTACCTTATGGGTATGCGAAGGATGAGATCCCAAGTGTCATTACTTGAAACCTATATCATCCTTCAAAAAATCCTTATTTATGAGATATCACAAGTTTATCTAGAATAGTATTCAGTCCTTGGATGGCAAGTCACAAGAAACTATCTTGAAATAACTCCATGTTGTAGGAAAGACAAGCCTAACCTTAAGAGATCTAGTTCATTTTATCATGTTCTATCAGAGAACATCTTAAAATCTAAAATTCATATCAATACTCTTAGCTTGTATCTATGCATGCTCAGTCCTCCAATGTGTGTATCATAGACATGCAAGAAAACAACAAAAGCAAAAGGTTTAAACACTTGTACTAAGGTTACATAATTAGTTGAGTTCAAGTCACCCTACTCTCTATAGTAGATAATTTGTCCTCCTCTAATATGTGTGTGGGGGGGTAGAGGCTACTTCCTAAGAGATTCAACCTTTATGTGTAGAAAGCTATACCTATAAAGAGAGGGTAGGATTGGTAAGACAAATCC
The DNA here is from genome assembly GCA_963693085.1 of Alisma plantago-aquatica. Lineage (NCBI taxonomy): Eukaryota > Viridiplantae > Streptophyta > Magnoliopsida > Alismatales > Alismataceae > Alisma > Alisma plantago-aquatica. The sequence goes on along the minus strand of OY856409.1, from coordinate 1,714,447,126 downwards.
TAGGTCATCCACATACTTTGTTTAGGATACATATCTACCACCTAATCTAATAGGGATGAAACCCTAATTGGTAAGCATGATTTAGGTTTAGGTATGACAACAACCTCTAAAGGGTCATCTACTAACTAAGGAACAATCTAAATAACTTGAAATAGTCTAGTTACCGATTGCTTAGGCTCTAATACCATTCTGTAGAGCGGTACCTAATAGTGGGCACACTCAATGATATAAACATGAGCCATGAAATATTTTAGCAGCAAAATACATAACTATTTATAAAGTTACACAATGTTTCCATGTAGATAACTTTCTCATCCTAAGGGTGGTATATAAAATGAAAAAGTTACAATTATATACACATAAGCTTGTATGCAGAGGGTAACAAGGCTATATCAAGTTGTCCTTAAGTTCACCAATGAGCTCACGATTATCCTGAGTCTCTTCCCAATAAAGAACCTACACCTGGGTGGAGGGAAAACCAAGAAAAATAGGAAATAAAAGAGTATGTGTTAGCAAAAGCTGAGTATGTGCATTTGACAATATTTTGGGCATTTAAATGGGTAAAAAGAGCAAAAGAGATGTTCCCATAAAAAGGAGGTTCATCAAAAATAAGTAAGTTCCAAAAAGTGATATATCAATAAAATGAATTCCAAAAGAATGAGGCATATAAGTAAACAAACAACTGAGATAATACATCTTTCCATTAACCATTCACAACATCACAACAATAATAATCATTCACATGCATATATATATATATATATATATATATATATATATATATAGACTAAATATAACTATAGTAGGGCCTAGATACCACTGAGCCATTGTCCTATATAAGATATTGGGTAGAAATAGCACACCCATAGGTAGAATTAGCATACCTTTTTATCTATAAGGGTAGAAGTAGCACACCCTAGGTAGAAGTAGCACATCCTAATGGTTATGCATAAGCATCTACAATAGTTAGCTACTCAATTTATCTAACATGTATAAATAGATTAGAAAGATAGTTTGCATTTACCATTCATATTTCCAAGTACAACAACCAAGCGGGTGGGGTCATAGACCGAAGGCAACAAAGTATTCACCAAGCAAAGTAAAATCAGGTGATTTCATATCATGAAATAAAGAATTGCAACATGAATGAATAAAAAGGGGTAATATTCAAAACCCCATTGTAGGAATATTTAAGTCAAATTATGTCCAAAATTAAATAGAGAGTATTACATACCTTATCTTCATGGTCAAAAGGTTTACTCAAAATTTCTGAGGTTCTTAACCGTGCCGGAATCGCCGTGGACTATCTGGATGAGAAGGAGATATGGGACTAATCTGGGTGTGTTACCTGCACGAGGATGCATGACGGTGTGAAGAAGAATGCTGAAACATTATGGGATTCTATTAAATTAGAGTTTGTACAGGTTAATGATATCAAATGGACGTGTCTGGGGAAGAAAGTGGGTGAACAACGTTTGTTTGGCCCTCCTATTCCTTGGGCCGACGTGGTGTGGAATAAAGTGCACACACCTAAATGGAGCTGCAACCTTTATAGGTGTATCCTGAGACGACTACCCACTGTGGAGAAAATGACAAGATGAGGTTTGAGGGTTGATACGACCGGTAAGCTGTGCAAGATGGAAGACGAATCCCATGACCATCTGTTCTTTGAGTGTGGCTATACGAAGTACCTCTAGGTCCGGATGGTCCGAAAGTGCGGGTGGGGAGGAACACCTCCGTGTAACCTTATGGGGGCTGTCTAATGGATCCGAACCAGGATGGCTAAGGAGTCTTTTTTGGGTTGTTTTGTGGGCTTGGGTCTAGCGACTATCTTTTTATTGGTTTGGTAGGAAAGAAATACGAGACTACATGGTGGTAGGGAGATGAACAAGTACAAATGTTTTGATGTGCTCACTAATAGACTCCTTTCTGTTTGTAAGGCTAAACCTAAGATTTATAAAGGTTTAGACCTACAGGTTAGAAGACAGTGGGGTTTTTGTAGTTAACCCACTCTCTGTACAGTATAGGGCTCCTATACACTTTTGATGATAATAATATTTACCTTATCCAAAAAAAAGGTTAACTCAATAGTCATATTTTTGTCCCTAAAATCAGGAATTCATCCTAGTAAACATTGGGGGTGTAAGTCAAACAAAATGAACATGCGTATACATTCCTATTATATATTTTTATATTGTTCTTACCCTATTCCTGATCACCTAAAAGTCATATTAGGATCTCAATAATATTGAGTATATTCACGACCCCTTAAATATATGTTTTTGTTTATAATAACTATCTTAGATACATACGTCTGAGAAATTCTTAGGTTACATATATGGTGGGTATTTTATTCCTCCAACTTATGTCTTATAATATCTTCCTCACTTAATATCTTTGTACTTGCATTTACACCAATAAGGTCCAGTGTACTTGTATTCCATAGGTGTGAATATGCTTATAAGATTGTTTTGCATTTCTAATTACCATAATTTATGTATGTACATATATGTGAATATAGGGTTTTAGAGCCTTTTTCCTTATAAGATTCATTTTTAGCTAAGTAATTATATATTTAATTTACTCATATTTATCACCAAAAGTATTGCGGTTGTATGTATTCTTTCTCTCAAATACCAAATTATTTGAATTAGAACAATATATATAATAATACCCCCAAGATCCCAATTGTATTCTTGAATAACAACATATTATGTATACGAGCTAGGGTTTTAATTGAGCACAAGAACACGTTTATATTGCATAATTTGCTTATAAGGTCCACTTAAGCCAAACTATTCAATTTTCTTGTGGTATTATTTATCAATAGAGATATATATATACACATATACAAGTTAATTGGATATGCATTCAATAAGATATACTTTCAAACTTAGGTTTTATAATGTCATCAACCCATGAATGTTAACAAAAGTTATGGTCATCGCTCTCACATGCATATGAATATAACCACACTATATGGATAGTTGGAAGCATCATGTATACATATAGTCTAATTCCTTATGTCATATAAAAGTATTCATTCGAAATATTTTGTTATTCATGAGTATGTTAATGAAAGAAACCCTCTCATAAATTTTGTTATTCTTTGATAAAGATCAATGAAGATAGATATTTCCTATATGCATTTGTATTTCTGAACCATTATACATATCTATATATAAACTATACGGCTGTTCAACTAAGAGGTCTAGATATGATCACAGATTAATACTTCATTTAACCTCGATGTTGTATAATCTTCATTAATTATCTTAATTGATCTATAATACATGAACACAAAATGGTTACCTATAGCCTTGTGAATGATGTCATCTATTGTGTAACATGCTGGGTTGAAACTAAGCCCATTAGATGCATGCTCATCTCCAACAGTGTGGTTTCATTAAATAGTTCATTGGGGGACGAAACTACATATGAGTTGTTCAAGGAGTGAGACATGTTACCTTATTGTAAGAAGGCAGGAGGCAAGAGGCAAGGGAACCACTACCATATCATGGGCAAGAGGAAGGGAGTGACCATTAGAGTTTATAGGTCTGTTAGTGTTGATGACCAGAGGCGATCAGGTCAGGCATGGTGGTTTGGTTTTGCTTGTTGGGGTCTCTTTCTTAGAGATCAAGGTTGTGAGAGGTGATGGGTAAATAGATGGAGTCGAAGGTGACCATGGATCCGTCAATAGAGGGTGGTGGAAGCCATGTGTCGTGGTGGCTGGTGAGACCTTGCGTGTGACATTGGTGTCAGGATTTCACAGTTGTGCTATAGGTCGGGCCCTAATCGATTCTTAATGCAAACCTAATCGATTCTTAATGCAAACCTACTGCTGTGACATTGGTCTCAGCAGTAGGTTTGCATTAAGAATCGATTAGGGCAAGGTGGTGGTGACCGTCAGAGTTCTTCCATGTTTTTGGACTTAGGAAAACCTTGGAAGCCTTCACATAAGTGAAGAGGTCAAGCAAGTTTCATGGAGGTGTTGCATCCGTGATCTAGGATCTTGGCAATGCTGACTACCATTTTCTTCATGATAGTGAAGATGGTGAGGGCGGTGGATATTTAGGGTTGCAGGTCGGAACTAGTAGTGAAGGTGGGCGACAACTTCCTGACACCTTGAGGCCTAGAGCTTCATCTCAGGTTGCTTCTATGACTGATGCTCATCATTGAACATGCCCTAGCCAGAGTAGTGCAAATAGTGTTACGTTATTTCCAAGGTCGCAGAGCATGAAGGGGATGATCTAGTAGCTGCTAAGGTCTAGGCTATGGAATGGAGAGGGGAGGAAGAGAAGAGTAGCAACAACCATCTTTTCGTCAGCCACTGGCGGCTAGGGTTTAGGGGAGAAGAAGTGAACAAAAGGGAAAAAGTGACCATCCATGATAGCGGGTCACGACAATCCTCGTGAGGGAGAGGAACATTATCACCCATGAAGTCACATTACATGGTTAATTAAATATGAAACAGATCATTTATGAATTAGGACTTATGTCAATTATTTATTATACTCTAAATGAAATTGGGGGAGTAAATACATTCAATTGAATTGAAAATAGCGGGTTAGGGTAACTAGGACGTGAGGAATCAGATTTTAACCTCAAATTTAATTTATAAAATCATCTATTATTAGATTTAATTACTTTCATGCTAAATATTCACTTAATGTACTTATTTTTATTAATGACACAATTGTGTCACGATATTTTGTACTAATTAATTTCTTTCATCTTTTACTCTCTAGAGTATGTAGACAGTCAAATTTGTTATTTGGGGTTAGTACCTCAAGTCCAACTATTTAGTTTTATTATATTGAATTAACTCTTTTTTAGGGTATATTGGTGAAAAATGTTATTACTAAGATCCAACTCATATGAAAGTATTAAAGTTTTAGGGAAATATATTTTTTATATTATTTTGATAAAAAAATTCTAAGTAAAGGAAAGAGATGAGTAAGGTACCCAAATTTGGGTTACAACACTCCACCCCTTAAAGAGGATTTTGTCCCCGAAATCCACTCGTCTATAATACAATATACTAAGGTATAATTTTCTAACCAATAATCAGTTTTGAAGTCCCTAGATAAAGTTAATGTAGTGAGTCCTATCATAACCTACACACGTCACACTTTTATTTAGAACCCAACATGAACTTATGTTACTCCATCCATCACGTCTTATTATCTTCAAATTTCGTGAATTGGTCCAGGAAATCTAAACTAAGATTGAAGATGATATTAACAATTTTTATTTGTTATGGTTATTTACATTATCAAGAAGTTTTTTTTTCATCATACTATTATGATATTGGTATCCATTCCATGATAAGTTTCCAATGCTAATAACCATTGAGTTCAACTATTCCTTAATTAAAGTTAAATACCTAAGCGTATAAGGTTCCTCCACTTAAAAGGGTCTATGTAACCATCCATAGAGTCAAGAGTAGTAGATGACTAGATTATACCTATTATATTTGTTCTTCTTCCTCTTAAACCTTATATCATACAAATGCCCAGGGTCAGGGGATTGAGCATGCAAGTCAAATATTTCTTCACTAAAGGGCCTATCTATCACTATAACTTCCTTGTGGTGGTGACTTGGTTCCAAGAACATTGATAAAGTCTGGTAAAAAATAGTAATTATAATTTAATAATGAAAATAAGTTTGAAGATGAAAACCTTGCAATGAGAATCCAAAATGGCACCAAAATCAATTCGAGAACCAAGTCGACCACTTTCTACCATATACCGCATATAACATCACTCTAACACCACTTGATCTTCACAAATATGGCTTCTATACACACGCCATCAAGGAATAAAACAAGCATTTCCACTTTCTAGATGAGGAGGGGAGACAAGTTTCTTCTAGCATGCAGTTAAATTCTTGTAGGTCCTACTGGGCACGACCTCCATTATTCCACCATTCTCTTAATCATGACTTAGGTCATCACATCCCAAAACATCATTTATTTTATAAAATTGTGTAACCATGATAAGAAGAGATTAGGGTCTCTACTTCACTAGTTGGTTTACATCCGAAGTGTCATTACATGCCCAAGTAAACTAGATAGTCAACTACTCCTCATCTCACAAATTAGGTAAACTAATTACATGTTGGAGATGAGAGAGTGGTAAACTCTTTGAAGGTAAACCCTAGATGTACCTACATCACATAACTACAATGTAGATGTACATAGAGAGTTTCAAGATAAAGAGTATCCACTATAGTTTCCAAACATGTTTGTGCATCCATATGTCCTTGGGAGAAAAATAACATGGTACAAAATTTTATTATGTGATCCGATCACATGATATTTCCTTTATAGGACAAGGGAAATAAGCATAATTCCTACCTTATGGGTATGCGAAGGATGAGATCCCAAGTGTCATTACTTGAAACCTATATCATCCTTCAAAAAATCCTTATTTATGAGATATCACAAGTTTATCTAGAATAGTATTCAGTCCTTGGATGGCAAGTCACAAGAAACTATCTTGAAATAACTCCATGTTGTAGGCAAGACAAGCCTAACCTTAAGAGATCTAGTTCATTTTATCATGTTCTATCAGAGAACATCTCAAAATCTAAAATTTATGTCAATAATCTTAGCTTGTATCCATGCATGCTCAGTCCACCAATGTGTGTATCATAGGCATGCAAGAAAACAACAAAAGAAAAAGGTTTAATGACTTGTACTAAGGTTACACACAATTATTTGAGTTCAAGTCACCCTACTCTCTATAGTAGATAATTTGTCCTCCTCTAAGATGGGGGGTAGAGGCTACTTCCTAAGAGATTCAACCTTTATGTGTAGAAAACTATACCTATAAAGAGGGGGTAGGATTGGTAAGACTGTACCCAATCCTAGGTCATCCACATACTTTGTTTAGGATACATATCTACCACCAAATCTGATAGGGGTGAAACCATAATTGGTAATTATGATTCAGGTTTATGTATGACAACAACCTCTAAAGGGTCTTCTACGCACTAAGGAACAATATAGAATAATTTGAAATAGTCTAGTTACTGACTGCTTTGGCTCTGATACCATTCTGTAAAGAGTGGTACCTGATAGTGGGCCAACTCAATGATATAAACATGATCCATGAAATATTTTAGAAGTAGAAAACATAACTATTTATAAATATACAAAATATTTCCATGTAGATAACTTTCTCACCCTATGGGTGGTACATAAAATAAAAAAAGTTACATTTATATACTCATAAGCCCATATGCAGAGGGTAATAAGGCTATATCAAGCTATCCTTAAGTTTACCAATGAGTTCACAATTATCCTAAGTATCTTCCCTATAAAGCATATACACTTGGGTGGAGGGAACACCTAGAAAAATAGGAAACAAAAGAGTATGTGTTAGTAAAAGCTGAGTATGTACATTTAGCAATATTTTGGGCATTTAAATGGGAAAAAAGAGCAAAAGAGATGTTCCCATAAAAGGGAGGTCCATAAAACATAAGTAAGTTCTAAAAAGAGATATATCAACAAAATGAATACCAAAAGAGTGAGGCATATATGTAAACAAACAACTGAGATAACACATCTTTCCATTAACCATTCACAATATCACAACAATCATAATCATTCACTTGTAATTATATATATTGACTAAAGGTAACTATAGTAGGGCCAAGACACCACTAAGCCATTGGCTTGTATAAAATATTGGGTAGAAATAGCACCCATAGGTATAATTAGCACACCTTTGTATATATAAGGGTAGAAGTAGCACACCCTAATGGTTATGCATAAGAGTTTACAATAGTTAGCTAGTCAATTTATCTAACATGCATAAATAGATTGGCAAGATAGTTTGCATTCACCATTCCTATTTCTAAGTACAACAATCAAGTGGGTGGGGTCATAGACCCAAGGCAACAAAGTATTCACCAAGCAAAGTGAAGCTAGGTGATTCAATATCATTAAATAAAGAATTTGCAACATGAATGAATAAAAAGGGGTAATATTCAAAAGATGCCTCATTGCAGGAATATTTAAGTAAAATTATGCCAAAAATTAAATAGAGAGGAGTACATACCTTATCTTCATGGCCAAAAGGTTAATTCAATAGTCATACTTTGTCCAAAATATTAGGTATTCATCCTAGTAAGCATTGGGGGTGTTAGTCAAACAAAATGAACACCTGTATACATTCCTATTATATATTTTTATATAGTTCTTACCCTATTTGTGATCTCCTAAAAGTCATATTAGGATATAAATAATATTAAGTATATTCACGATCCATTAAATATATGTTTTTGTTTACAATATTTGTCTTAGATACATACGTCTGAGAAATTCTTAGGTTACATATATGGTGGGTATTTTATTCCTCCAACTTATGTCTTACAATATCTTCCTCATTTAATATCATTGTACTTGCATTTACACCAATAAGGTCCAACGTACTTGTATTCCATAGATGTGAATATGCTTACAAGATTGTTTTGCATTTCTAATTACCGTAATTTATGTATGTACATAGATGTGAATATAGGGTTTTAGAGCCTTTCTCCTTATAAGATTCATTTTTAGCTTAGTAACTCTATATTTAAGTTACTCATACATTTATCACCAAAAGTATTTTGGTTGTATGTATTCTTTCTCTCATATACCAAATTATTCAAATCAGATCAATATATATAAATATACCCCCAAGATCCCAATTGTATTCTTGAATAACAACATATTATGTATATGAGCTAGGGTTTTAATTGAGAACAAGAACAAGTTTATCGTTCATAATTAACTTATAAGGTCCACTTAAGCCAAACTATTCATTTTTGTTACATTATTATTTATCAATAGAGATATAAATATACATATATACAAGTCAATCATATATTCATTCAATAAGATATACTTTCAAACTTAGATTTTCTAATGCCATCAACCCAAGAATGTCAACAAAAGTTGTGGTCACCTCTCTCACATGCATATGAATATAACCACACTATATGGATAGTTGGAAGCAACATGTATACATATAGTCTGATTCCTTATGTCATATAAAAGTATTCATTTGAAATATTATGTTATTCATGAGTATGTTAATGAAAGAAACCCTCTCATCAACTTTGTTCTTATTTGTTAAAGATCAATGAAGATAGATATTTACTATATCCATTTGTACTTTTGAACCATTATACATATCTATATAGGTACTATACGACTGTTCAACTAAGAGGTCAAGATATGATCGTGGGTTAAGACTTCATTTAACCTCAATGTTGTATAATATTCATTAATTATCATAATTGATCTGTAATACATGAACACAAAATGCTTACCTATTGCCTTATGGATGATGTCATCTACCGTGTAACATGCTAGGTTGAAACTAAGCCCATTAGATGCATGCTCATCTCCAGCAGTATGGTTTCCTTGAATAGTTCATTGGGGGACAAAACTGTATACGACTGGTTCAGGGAGTGAGACATGTGGTCTTGTTGCAAGAAGGTAGGAGGCAAGGGATAAGGGAACCATTATCATATCACAAGTAAGATAAAGGGAATGACCATCAGAGTTTGTAGGTCTATGTTAGTGTTGATGACCAGAGGTGAGGCGATCAGGTTAGGCATGGTGGTTTGGTTTTGCTTGTTGGGGTGCCCTTCTTGCAGATTGAGGGTGCTAGTGGTGATGGGTCAATAGATGGAGCCTAGAGTGACCATGGATCTGTCAATAGAGGATGGCGGTAGCCATGTGTCATGGCGGGGGCGAGACCTAGCACGGGCCATTGGCATCAGTATTGCATAGTGTGCTACATGTCAGGCTTGTAGGTCTTTGTAGCAGGTTTGTTGTAGGAATCGATCAAGGCAACGTGGTGGTGGTCGTCAGAGTTCCTGCATGTTGTCAGACTTAGGCAAACTTTAATCCTTCACAAAAGTGATGAGGTCAAGCAGGTTTCACAGAGGTGTCACATCCCTAATTTGGGATCTTGGCAATGCTGACTACCATTTTCTTTGTGACAGTAAAGATAGTGAGGGTGATGTTACTTTAGGGTTGCAGGTCAGAACTGACAGTGAAGGTGGGTGACAAATTCCTGACATCTTGAGGCCTAGAGCTTCATCTCAGGTTACTTCTATGACTGATGCTCATCATTGAACCCTACCCTAGCCAGAGTGGTGCAAATAGAATTACATTATTTCCAAGGTCACATGGCACGAAGGGGAAGATCTAGCAGCTGCTAAGGTCTAGAGATATGGAATGGAGAGGGGATGAAGAGAAGAGGAGCAACAACCATATCACCATCGGCCACTGGCAGCTGGGGTTTAGGGGTGAAAAAGTGAAGAAAAGGGCAAAAGCGGTCGTCCATTACAGCGGGTCATGAAAATCCTCGTGAGGGAAAGGAACAATATCACCCATGAAGTCACGTTACATGGTTAATTAAATATGAAATGGATCATTTATAAATTAGAACTTATGTCAATTATTTCTTTTACTCTAAATGAAATTGGGGAGTAATTAACATTCAATTGACTTGAGAATAGGTGGTTAGGGTAACTAGGACACGGGGAATCTAATTTTAACCTCATTTAAAAAAAATCTATTATTAGATTTGATTACTTGCATGCTAAATATTTACTTAATGTACTTATTTCTATTAATGGCATAATTGTGTCACAATATTTTGTACTAATTAATTTCTTTCATCTTTTACTCTCTAGAGTATGTAGACAATCAAAATTATTATTTGGGGTTAGTACCTCAAGTCCTACTATTTAGTTTTATTATATTGAATTAACCCTTTTCTTAGGGTATATTGGTGAAATATGTTATTACTAAGATCCAACTCATATTAAAGTACTAATGTTTTAGGGAAATATGTTTTTTATGTTATTTTGATAAAAAAATTTGAAGGAAAGGAAAGAGATGAGTAAGGTACCCAAAGTTAGGTATGTTACAATTTTGGTTATAGATAGAATGAGAGAGCTCTATAAAATAACCATGGAAATTGATAGTGAAATGGCAACTAGTATGATAAAGAATCCCCTAATGCCAACCCTCATTAAGCTTACATGATCAGTGTAATTCATAACAAACTAAAGGAATATTGGAATATTAGGTTTGAATGTATATAATTCAACAATGTCATTGATAGTTAGACAAGGTTCCACCTGAAAACCTCTAGTGGTTCTTTTAGTTACACGATAGCAACCAAAGAGAATCTTTCTCCTTTTATTAATGATAACTGTAATGGTGGTAATACTACCATGTTTTCTATTGTTAGAATTCCATTGTTTGTATTTCTAATATGGGTTTGCTTGCAAGAGGCAGGAGAGATGAAAAATAATCTCCTGACATACCAAAAAAATAAAAGGACGTAATACAAATATGATTAATTGTCATATCAATCACAATGACATCTAACTGACACTCATATCAAGTAACACGGGAAAAAAAGAAGAAAATTTCCACTTACCTTAGATGTAATAAGAGTGAGGTTGATACTTCTATTAAAACCACCATGATATCGAAATAAATAAAAAATTTCTCTGCTTATAGTCTCTTCGACCCAAACTAGAAAACCTGACAAAAAAGACAAAATAAGTAGAGAATTATGGTTTATTTGAATCAAATTAAGGGAATTTATGGATGGAAGTAATAAGAAGAAAAATGATGATAAATAATGATGTCGCCATAAACATGCATTATCTCTCCATGGAAAACTAAGAAATAAACCTTTCTATCTTCAAGCATGGTTGGTTGCGATAAATCCTTAATCCATAATTCCAGAAGGTAAATCAATGTTAATGAATGTGTTTCATGTATTAATTGTTATACAAAAGTATCTATTTCTCACCATAATTTTTTTTTCAACCATTTTCTATTGTTAAAAATTATTAGCCATCAGAATTGCTAAACAAAAGTCTAACCAACACCTATACATTTTTGGACTTGCCTCATTGTAGGAACTTTAATGGATAGTTTTACCAACCCTGGGTTTTATCTTATGCAACATTATAGCTAGATGAACTTTCCCAAGAAATTTCTAGATGTACCAAGGCTGAATTTGAGACATTTATTTGTCAAGGCGACTTCTACAGAAGACATTCTAACACATATTGAAGCCCCTAATATAGATATATAAAGATTTCATACATTGTATTCAAGTTAATTCTCAATACTAATACACATTCAGGGTTCATATATGCCTAATTTTATTTCATAATTAAAATCTAACCCAAAAAAATACATATTATCATCATAGATACAAAGCAACATATCATACCCTAAAACTTCTAGTTGTTAGAATCCTACCTCTATCTTTTCATAATAATCATATCCATAAAACTTAAGCTATAGTTTTGTAAGAATAAATAAAAACTTTTGAAGTGATTTTGATATAAACCAACTATCATTACTGTCAAGTATCATAAGTACATAGTACCAATATTTGAATTTTTATACAACAATATGAAAATACCAAATTTAGAGTTTCATTAATCACATCATGCCTAAAGCTGACACTTATAAAAAAAATCCAACCTCAGAGTCAACTGCTACAACAGTAGCCTAGACTAGACCATATAATGAAAAAAATGATGGTTACTAAATGAGAGCCTATATCCGACAAGTGATATTTCTAATCTATTCTACTGCAATACTAACAATTATATGTCATCTACACTTATATATATTTTGTGTTGACAAAAGTAGTGAGTGAGATATAGCTGAATTTTCACTAACATGAAATAGTTGATTTGAAAGAGATCACTTGGTGTTAGCATACTTATTTCACATATAATCACAACATCATAATTAAATTCAAGTGTAAAAATTATCAATATAAAAATTCTCACGTGTTCCTCTTTGACATTGAGGTATTTTCTTATACCATGATGTCATAGACGCATTAAATTATCATTCACAATAAGGAAAATTCATGGATAACTCTATTTTTCCTTCCCACAATTAGCCCTCTTCTTGTTCATGGATGTAATTATAGAATAATGACTGATTATCATGTGAAGACGTGTTCACTATACCTACTAGACTAGACTTGAATCATACCATATTGGTAGCAATCATGCTTGACATTTAGAAAAGTAACAAATTGAAGGGATTGTGGAATGGAACTAGAAACCACACTCATCTCATTTTGTTCCTACTCACATGCAACAAGGGAAACATTTCCTAGGCTTCACTTTCCTAGTACAAATTTCCAATATAGTTATGCTTAAGTACAAAGTTTTACATGATGAAATTTATAAAAAGGAGGTGTGCCTTTTTAAAAGAGAATCACTAGAAATTTCCCATATGATTATATACTTAAGACCTGACATCCTAAGATGTTACAATGATCAATACTAGTTGAATTTATACTTAAAAGATGGTGAATTAGAGCAAGATATCTAGAAGAAAAACTCATTATGAGAAATAAATCTGGATAGATGTCCATGATCCTACCCATGGAACTTATGGTAACACCAAAATTTATTAAGAAGAGGTACTAGAGATGAGAAAAGGAATACTCACATGTTATTGACTTATCTAGAAAGAGGCATCTCTTTCCTATTCAAGGAACTTTTATAAACCCACACAAATGGTTCATGTTTCCCTACTTTCCCAAAAAAGTTGAAAAACTAGTACAATGATTCAAATACATTATCATTATATTATGGATAAACTAATGTCTATAATAAAAAAAACTATACAAGTATTTTGTGCCAGTAAAAACTTTACAAACAAGTGCAAACTAAAGTAATATATCTTATCAGTATGTAATAATCAGTTCGAGTGATAAAATATATCTGGCTGCATAAACTAGAGTCCTTGATTATTTAAGCCAAAATTGTGTATAAATACTAAAATCTTCTAATTATAAACATACAAAGGCTATACAAGTGTGATTAGTTTATAGCCCTTTAGCATGAAGACCGAATGGCCTCTGCTGGGTCAATGTGTTCTTTTTCTAAAAAATCAATAGTAGAGAGGTGACATCACAACTCAACAAGTGACAAGCACCACTTATCAATGTGGAAAATCACACAAATAAATAACACATATTTAGTCAAAGAGACAAATACAAACTAAAGTATAATTTAAATCAATAGCATAATAAATATATGATCATTTTTTAAAATCTAGAGTGAAAATTGAATTCATTGAATAATTCTTTTAAATCCCAATATACTTAATTCATCTATGAATGAACTGGTCCTAGTTAATAGTGGTCATTTTGAATTTATGTTATATTATTTCAATTTAAGGATTATTGTATTTACTTTGGTTTTTGCTGCACTCTCTTAAATGTATATGTCAAGATATTTCCAATAGGAAATGAACACTTACAAGAAACTCACTATCTTTAATTTTAAGTTAGGACATTCATATTACTAAACATTTTAGTGTGCCCCAAGGTTGCCAAGTTGACCTCAAAATAGATTGTAAAGAACTGCATTTGGTAACTAATAAATGAATCCAACTTATGAGAAACCCATAGAAATTAGATGAGGAAGTCCATTGGGGTGCATCCTTCAAAACCCTCTATCTAACTAATTAGATACTATCACCACCTTTGGTTAGTAATGCTTACCAAAATTATAATCTAGAAGTTATCATAACAATTTCAATAAAAATAACTAAAAATTTTCATGCAAGGTTTAATCTAACTTATCTCTCGTGTCCCTCCCTTCTTCTCTATCGTTTGACAATATCCCACCAAAAGGAGAATTTGTTTCCTATTCTTAAAGATAAACCTTGGCAAAAGTTTATGGTACCTAGAGTCTTTTCTTGTAGAACTTACTATTGTTTGAATTCTACTTAGAATACTAACACTAACTCATTTCTTATATCTATGAGTTTCAATTAACATATTTAGTAGGTGGTGTGTGAAGTCATATGCTTACTAAATCTAGGGTTTCCAAATATCTCATTTAATGGTTATATACATTTCATGCTAAAAGAATGTTATATTTAAGCATAATAAATGCAATTTACTTATAATGATATGGCATCTAGAATGAACATGTATTATATTCCATATTTATAAATAAAAAAACATTGAGAAGACTCACTAGAATATGAAATGTGGCAAAAATCATGTACTAAATAAAGACTTCATTAACATGTGATGAATGTTGTTCATCATGGTATCCCAATGCAAGAAAAAAATATAAACATTTCCATTTCAACATGTTTTACAAAAAAGAAAAATGTTTTCAAGATAACTAGATGTTTCATGGAAGATATTCATTTTGTTGAGTGTACTTTCCATGCTGATATATAGGCATGGGAGTACACCTTTTATTTATGGACATTGACAATCAATATTATTTTTGATGGATTTTGTAATTACTATATATGTTTCTATACGTTTTGAATAGAGAGTGTTTTATTTCCAATGGCATTCCATATTGTTCTAAAATAAATTGGAATGATTAAATGGTGACATGAAATATTAGGAATTTGAACTTCCCACCAAACAACTTTAAATTCTCCATACATTGGATCCTCTTCATAGATGATGTGCCTTTATCATTTTCCCATTCCCCCATATAGTCTTATGGGATTGAATTTGTCATTGCTATAATCTACATTGTATATTTTGCAATATTCACATTGATCTTGAGATTTACATGCTTTGAAGAAGTTTGCTTTGCTTGTTTTACTTCCTTTTTTAGTAGCCATATTTTTCTAGTTGTTTGTTTTCACTTTGAACATCAATCCATAAAGGTATTTTTTTGGGTGACTGAGAGAGCCCATCCCAGGTGAGCCCAACATGGTAAACTCTCGAGGAATGAGAGGGTATGGTCCGATCACCCCCTCCCACTCCAAATTAGTGTGGATTACCGTTCACAAAGTGCCTTAGGGAGGTTCGAACCCGAGTCCTCCATTGGGACTTACAAACTCTTTACCACCCGGGTTATTATGGTAGGACACAAAAGGGATGTTGATTAGTGAATTTATATGAATGACAGAATGTGGCAATTTCAACATGAAAAATCTCTTTGTGTCTATAGTTACATATATGGTAACAAGATACCTTGTATATAAAAACCACCATAGATTATATCTAGTAACCACATTCTTGCGTTCAATCTATACTTCTTTCTAGCAGGACATGAGTGTGGTTCTATAACCATTATGAACTTACTTTTTTTCAAATCTCCTTTCCATAGTTATAGTTCTTCACACATGCATGCGAGCTTCAACATCTTGGCCACAGTCCAATTCAATATTGTGTTGAAACTTCCTCTCAAAGTTGGTTAGCGTCGTGATACATTATCCATCACAATAATTTAATTTTTTAGATACGAATTAGAGTTTCATATAATCTTACATTCACCCTATAAAGACATGAAAATTTTCTTGTCCACAAAAATGTATGCAAAAAATACTATGAATTTTCCATTCTTTGAAGGACCTAATCCTAGGTATTATTACCAAGTTGTTCACTAGGAGGGAAAATGGATAGGACTGCATCACTATGTGAGTCCTCCAACCACTCTACCATGATCTCTTCATCCCACTTGATATTTGAAAAGGCATGTTTCCTATTTTGAGATCTTGTATCTCATGCATTACCTACTTATTGTAGTGTTGGGATAGAATAAAACCACTAGGAACCAAAGCTCATACCACACATTGGTGCTTCAAACATAGATAACAATTCTTATGATATTTTTTAATGATGATTTGTGTGTTTTTATACAGCACAAACATGTGTTCTTTTATAAAATGGTGCATGATGTGTATTTGCACCTCATCACTCCACACTACATATGATCTTCTAGTGGTGAAGTCTCAAGTATTTTTGAGAAGTAGAATTTATTCAAGCCTTTCATGAATGTAATCTTGAAACTACCATATTCCTGAGATGTAGCAACTTTGTTTCATCCAACATGACTTCTATCTCTTTGAGTGAAATCTTCTTGCCATGTGAATCTATCTGTAATCCATATATAATAATAGAATGATGAAGGAAGTGGTGATGTTTTTCTGGTTTATAAGTGCAATATATTAAATAATGATGTAGCTAATGTATCTCTTCTTTCCATAGGTAGGGTTTTCAAAGCCCAAGTTGATATATTTTCCTTCACAATCATATTGACTTTTGATTAGGTAGTTCTAGAGATACTCTTATGTATTAACAACACTCTCAAGTGTTATACCTGCTCCCTAGTGTTCATGATGCTTGTAGTTCTATTGATATCCTCTTCTTTGTGTCCTAATGTTCCTAAAGAAAATTATTTTGGAGATTTATCTAGAATTTTTTGCCTCAAAACCCTTCTTAATTTAATCAACACATTCCAAAATACATTTGAAGTATGCATTTGAGGCATCAGTTAACAAAAAGGTATGTAATGATCTAAAAATCATAAATCAAAGATGAATAACTCACTTCTTTAAAATTAGGGCCTTCAATATTTGTTTTATGACCTTATTTTCTATCAAATGACTTAGTAAATCTATAAAGAGTGCATATATGCATGGAGAAAGTGGATTTCCTTCCCATACTACTCTGGTTGCATTGAATCCATGTACCATCTCTCCATTCAATATTATGTTGATATTTCTAAACACAATCATACTCATGATAGATAAGGGAGACTTTTTGGTATTCTATGCTCTTGAGAGTGTCATATATAAAATAATAGCTCATTATTTACATTCCATTGCGACATGGATACGAGGACCATACATTTCTTCTTTCCTACATTTGTTCTCATGGTGCATAGATATCTCTTCCATCAGGATGATATTATCTCTCTTCTTTCTCCCAGGGTTGGAAGTGGCTTACATTCGAGAGACCAAAAGTTCAATATTTCAATAATGATTTGTGAAGTCAATCTAAAGTAGACATTGTCTAACAATGTGGAATATAGCTAACAACAATTCCACAAGATATGAAAAAATGATATTAACATGATAGTAGCACATGGAAGATTCTCCTAGATCTTCTATTTTATGAAAACACTTGGGGTTGTGGCATTAGTTAAGATCTTGAAGCCACTCTATTCTTTTAATGGAAGTGCACATCAGTTCCATCACGCCTTGGAATCTTAATGAAATTCATGCAGTAAAAATCATTCTTCATTTTAGCTTCTTGTGACAAGATCATGTTTCTTGTAATGAGATTTATTCATTGTTGGAAAATGGCTGATAAAGTTGGCCTGATTGCTTCAATTTCTTTTTCTCATCTTAATGAACATGCCAAGGAAATGATCTCTGACTATATTGTTTAGAACTAGTACCTCATCTACCCTTTTTTCATATGAGGTTGTAGCAGAATTTGTTGACGCAATTACCATGTCTAATTAGTTACATTGGGCCAACTATCTTATTTCCTTCTAATTTTAAGTTTCAACATGTATTAATATTTGCATTCCCATTTGATAACTATAGCATCAAGGTTTCTTTAATTAGCAGATAGTTTTTCATGGCCCTTTTTTACTTTCTAGAGGAGAATGTCCTTATCTTGTATATGTTTTTCCTCTTCCCCATGACCTATTTGTCTTCCATTTCCATGAAATGCTTCACTACTAAGAGGAAGTCAATTTTCCGATTCCAGTTCTTGACGAGGAAGTTTATTGAAACTTAGATCTTATTTCTATGTTGCACTTATTTTCCCATGGTGTTTTCTCTTCACTTTAGCATTGTAGGTATTCACGAGAATGGACGTGTGACATGATCCCAATCTAGGTAAGATATAGGAAAATGAGTGTATATGCATATTATTCCAAAAAGTGTGATTCTTAGCTCTGTCTATTTTCTCTTACAACCCCTCGTGTTTGTATGTCACACAAGGTTCACTACTATTGGGCTCCACGATTTCTATATTATTAGTCATGCTCTGAAAGTCTCTACTACTAGAATAACTAAATCCACTTTCCGCAGTATTCTCAACAACATGTGACATATCATTTTACTCTCTTATGATCAACAATGTTTCTTTGTTTTGATAAGAAATGGTGATTAGAAACTCCTACAAATCCCTAAATGGGTACATGTCAGGATTTGCATATGTGATAGTAAGATACCATTCATTTTCTACTTCATAGTGGGTGACTTAGTTCCAAGATATTATGATCTCAATATTGACAAAATTTTATTATAGAACATAGATGACACATGAAAACCCCATACCTACACTCTTAAAAGATTTATAACTTGCTTCTTTTGATATTATCTAGTACTTTAATAATTCTTGGGTCCATTGTTGCCTTCATTTCTAGTTTGTTTTTATGAAAAATGTCTTTCCACATTTTCTTATATTGAGGTTGAGATATCTCTCACATTCCAGGAAATTCACTTTAATGTATAATTATTTATTGGTTTATGTATTTCCCTACCACATTCAATAACTCCTCCTTTACCAATTCAAGGTCGACTGCCCTGCTCTTCCTGTTGCCGACCTTGAATTGAATCAAGTCAAAGCAGGTTATTGCTATGTTATAGAGATGAATGACTTGTTATGTTATATTTATAGTGGATTTGGATGAGATTTTATTGGTCTTGAAGAAATAATTAATAGTCATTCTGTTTCATAGAATAACCTCATCTCCTGGGATGTGAAATGATGATGTGCATTTTCCTTTTTCCAGATTTTCCTTCACTTTATTTTTGTCTTTTAAAGTGGATTTTTTTTGTTTTCCAATAGATGCATCAAGTCCATCTACGGATACTATCTATACTGATATTTGAAAAGAAATACATAGGTAAATATTTTTGTGTGTAATTTTGATTGTTCCTTTCTTTACCATTTAGGTTGTTGTTGGCCTTTTTCATTGCCTTTTGGATGACTCTTTACAATGATTATCCATACCTATTAACTTCCTCATTCTCTGGAGTGTGAATTTGTTTGAAGTTTACACTCCATTCTTTCTTGTATTGGGTGGTTGTTATTAGAGAGTCTGGGTAATTTAGTTAATTATGTTATATGAGTCTATTTATATATGGGCCCAAGTGTGTCTTGGCCTATTAGGATTTAGTCTAAAGTCTTTATGATTTCCCCTTCTCTTATATAAAGGAGGGGAATTTCTCTTATCAATATATATCAATAGCCTTATTTTACTTTATAATATGGTATCATAGCAGTGATTCAATCCTAACACAAAAAAAAAGAAAAGAGGACAATTCCGCCTACAGATGGCTATAGGCACTTCTTGGCTGGGCTTCCCATTGGGTGCTTCCATTGATTTTATCAATGCATAAAAATCTAATCTTTTTGTTGCCTATTTCTACTCATCTCTCTCCTGTAAAAAGTATCCAATTTTCTTTTCAAGTTCACTTCCATTCATCTATGGTAAAAAGCTACCTCTATTATTGGATCTTCGTTATCATACATCTACCTACTACAACTGACGATACCTAATTGAAATCAATATAGGCTTTATGGATTACTACTAATTAAAAAGATGATGATGCTACCACCCAACTACTCCCCTTCCAACACGATTTCATCTTCCTCCAAGATCTCCTCCAACAGCCAACATTACTCCTAGAAGATCAGCGCGGCGTGTATTGCAACCGCATTGACCATCGACATCATGTGTCACCATAACCTGTCATGTTTCCCTTATAACATCAAATAGAGACTCATCCCCTTACTTGATAGATCCATGACTTTTACAGTCAGTGACGTCTTTCAAGCACACACTCACATCCAGTGCACCTAAAAATCTCCTCTCAACAGAAAGGTCTCCTCTAGTGTCACCCTTTCCCGACTCTGATGGGAATGTGGGCCTGGCAGGCCTCCCTATCCCTTTCCATCCAAAACTATTTGTGTCCTTACAAAGTGAGAAAACACTTTTGGCCCAAAGTACCTACTGTATTATGATATCAATCACCTACTGCTAGTCAGTAAGTTGTACAAACATGATAGGTACATGTTTGGATACTCGAAAAAAAAGTCAGAGGCTACTCACTACTCTTGTGGATGCCGGCTCAAGTATCATCTATCTTGCTATATTTCATCCCAAATCGGGTTGATTGTGAAGCTAACTTCTCCTGGAGCATCACATCACTCATATTCTTGACTCGCAACAACATCCCTTCAGGATATTTCAATATGAGACTGGAGAACTTACATGAAACTATCATTGACGAATTATTTTTCATCATATGGGGGAAGATTGTTCTTCAAACCAAGTCTTACTGGGAAAACATAAGATGAGCTTGGTATATCACTTAGTTTTATTTCTAGATTAATTTATTATATACATTTCTTCCTAATTACAAATTTATGCTTGATTTTCCTTAAAAAAATAAGTGTAGACCTTTTTTTAGGGGGAGGGCTTTGCCCCTGAGACCCCATAAGGGATAGAAGGACCCCTAATTGGGGGGCCACACCCCCCAGTAGTGCTACAACTTACTTTTCGGGCCATTTATTTGTCATTATACACCTCAAAGAATTCTTGGTTCCTTTTGTGGTTGGTGTGAGTGGGAGAAATAGAGGAGAAATGAAATGAAGTAGAGGAATATTATGTTCAATTGTTCAATATATTTGTGGATCTTTATGCACTTCTTGAAGAGATTATAGACTTCTAGTATTGGTATTTGCATTTGAAAAAGTTTCTTATTATTATATGCTTATAGGAGAGATCACTATCTAAAGATTCATGTCTACTACTTGCTTATTTAAGCCGATAGTCGTCTATCCAGCTACGCCAGCTCTACTTGTTACTTTTCATCTAGGCTTGCTTTACACATTGAAATTGCTCATGCCCAACGCACATTTACTTTTCTACTATGAACCAACACTCGCTAGACTTTGTGAACCAACACCCTATGGACCTTGTGAGCCAACATACTTTGGACTTTGTGATCCAACACTCTCTAAACTTTTCTATTGTGAACTAGCACTCTTTGGAGTTGGTGAACCAGTACTCTCTGGAACTATGAGCCAACACTCTATGGATTGCAAAAATAGTGACTATGATGAAGATTACGACACCTTCTTGATGCCCATTATTACCGTTGTTTACTACTACTCCAGATGCTATATTGTTTTGATCAAGAAGCTTCTACTTCCTATTTGTGACCTACACCTATGACCTGCAACATGCTCAACCAGCTTGCATACCTACTTTGGATCATCTACTTGAGGGGGAGTATTTGTGTGATGAGTGCTTTATTGTAATCTTAAGGGGAAGGAATATTTATATATGGGATTGGCTTATCTTAGTTCTATTTCTTTACTTTTGAGTCCATCTCATTGTTTCCAAGATGACTTGGGATTCTCCCAAGCTTCAGCTTGAGGGGGAGTATTAAAGAGTCTTGTTAGTTTAGTTAATTAAGTTATTTGAGTCTATTTGTATATGGTCCCAAGTGTGTCTTGGCCCATTAGGGTTTAGTATAAAATCTTTATTCTCCCCCCTCCCCCTATATAAAGGAGGGGTATTCCTCTTATCAATAAAGCAAATAGCCTTCTTTTACTTAGTTTTTTGGTATGAGGTTTTGCATGAAGGTCTTATATGAAAAGCTTATTGATATCCCATTCTTATGAGGATTCAATCACGTTCCTTGTTGTTTGCACATACACTATTGTTTTCTTGAGCATTCTTGATATATGTATCGGTTTCTAAAATATGGGACATACATATGGAAAGTTCTCATATACAATAAGTTATCCATTTCCATTGATGGAGATACAAAGAATAAATTAATCACCCCATTTCAATTTCTAACATGACGCTTGCAAACTTTTCTCACTGTCTTGATTCTATTCTTGTATCAAGTTCAATAATATTTTAGTCTTTTCAACAATAATTTATATCATCAAATGTATGTAAACGATGGATGGTTAATTTCAACACAAATTTATAGCATTGCTTTCCTAGGGTTAACATTTAACCTTAAATAACACTATGGCTGCATAGAAAGATACAATCCTAACATCATACATGGTCCTTTGGATATGATATTGTAGTCCATGATATCTGGCAATTACGGTATATAGTTTTTCTTGTCGAGGCTATGATGTGGAAATCACAAAAGTTCCATAAAACAATATTCTAATCCTCAACAACATGTAACCTATTTCTCTAAAAGAAGTTTCACGACTATGACAAATATTAATTTGTTTCTAACCTTTTAAAAGACTCCTTAATAATAATGAAAATAGGTTCATCATCCTACTTGAAGATATTTATATCCATCACTTCAACTAGGTTGATATTAGGAAGTCTATAGTTTCTTTCCCTTACCCCTTGTCTGATGTTATTAGTCACTTCTTTAAAGGTTGGAAGTCATTTAGAGTTAGGCTTATTGCCTTTGTGGGTGGTTTTGTATCCAAAACATAACTTTGGAGGTTTCCACATAGATTCTAGAGAAGAAAATTCCTCATATTTATTGAAATTTTATACATGTATATTACTTTTAGATCTTTATTGAAAAATCAATTGACTCCTAACCTCATGATATACAGTAGATTGAGTAGATGAACCCTCTTTTGGAGCAGTTGCTACCCGATGCTTTCAGTTGATATGGTACTCTGGTCCCTAAAAGTAGGATTATCATTGGTCCTCTTCATGATGAGAACCTATATTCACCAATCCACCAATTGACCTCTCATTATTCTCTATGCTCCAAGTTTTATCATTTTCCTTTCTTTTAGGAAACCTATGAATAAAAAATTCAAAACTTTAGTAATGCATTTTTTGTTTACCAATTTGATGTTCAATGACAGCTAGGTACCCTTCGACATTGTATCTTCGACATCTAAAATGCTATACCACTCCTTCCCATCATGTTTGAAATATTCTCTATTTTTTCTTTATTTAGCTTCAAACAAACTATTTTAAAAAAAATAATAGAAAAGAGAGAACTTCATCTAGCTATATATAGATTTTACACTTCCCCCAAGAAAAATCAGCGATATATACTAACCCAAAGGTTGAAAATAATAATAACCACTTAACAAAAAAGAATTATAAAAAAGAAACAACTCAAACTACAAAACAACCTCTTCTAGTCAAGAATACTACAAAACTTAATGTCTACATGCTGATACTCTAGAGAAATTCTGGCAAGTTGCAATGATGAAATACATCTTGGATATCTTGTTTGCTTATGTACTTGAATGAAGGCACTTGGGGAAAGTTATTTCTAACCGTTTCTAAAATAGCTAAACAATTTACATATTAATAAGTTGGATAATTGATTTAGACGTCAATAAAACCCCTAACTGCTCAGTCGAATAGTGCTCCATCCAAATAATCACTCAAAGTGTGAGTCAGTTGATTTCTTGACAAGTTACATGACCTTTCAAAAACTCCTTTGACTGACCAACCTGACATCTGACATCAAATTATACCTAACTTTTAAATATCAAGCCTAAAGGTTGATAATGAATGATATGCCAGTCGGCTTGATAACAAACCAATCAACCAATTGAGTGAGTTTGTACAAAATATTATATTATGTTGGTATTAAAATTTTTAAGTCAATACAACTGGTGGTATATATATATATAAATATAAATATATATATATATACATATATATACACATATATATATACATACATACATACATATATATATATATATATATATATATGTACATATATATATATATATACATGTATATATACATACATATATATATACATATGTACATATACATACATATATATATATATATATATATATACATATATATACATACATATATATACATACATACATATATATAAGGGACCCGTGTTTGAAACCACACGAAGAAGCATCTCTTGATTTATCACCCTCACGGGCGTCCGACCTCCGTCACGGGTTATGGGAGAGGGGGGTGGGAGAAATCTTTCTCTCTTAATCCCATATATATATATACACATATATATACATAAATATATATATATATATATATCTATATATACATAAATATATACATATATATATATATATATATATATATATATATATATATATATATATATATATATATATATATATATATATATATATGGCTCATATTTAATACCCGCGCGGGTAGCTACCCGCGCACACTTCCTGATATTTTTTTTATTTTTTATTTCACAATTGTAGAGGAGCATTTTGTCTAGCTCCCCAAAAAATTTGATCCAAAAATAATATCTTTTGCCCCCCCCCCCCCAAATCAAAAAACCCGTCCATATATTTACTAACTGTATATTTTCTACGCAGTTACCCTTTTTCTCTCATAGTTACTCTATATATCAATACAGTTACTCTTTTGATTTAGAAGAGTTACTCCAGTGTACCATATAGTTACTCTTTTAACCCCGAGTTACTCTAGCGGGTAGCTAAAATCTGGCTACCTGCGCAGGTAACGAATAAACAACCATATATATATATATATATATATATATATATATAGAGAGAGAGAGAGAGAGAGAGAGAGAGAGAGAGGGAGGGTGAGGCTAGTGTACACTCGAGTGTACCGGAGGCACCATACACCTCAGTCATTTTTTAAGATGTAATAAATTTTTGAAAAATCTAAACTGCTGATCTTCTTAATTATCATAAGAACATACTATATAATAAATTTTAGCTTATTTGGACACTTATAGGTCGTGCATCTAAAGGAGGCAAAAATCATGTATTTCAAATTAGTTTTGTGTGTCGATTTTGTCGTCCTTGGATGAGTGACTTACACTCATCCAATTAAGTTCAAATTTTGTATGTGACCTATTATTATTGTAGCCATAAAGATCAATGGATTAGATTGTGAAAAAATATGGTCTATATAGGCAAACACCATTGGGGTGTACGACGTGATCTGTACACTCGAGTGTATTCTAGCCCGACTCTCTCTCTCTCTCTCTCTCTCTCTCTCTCTCTCTATATATATATATATATATATATATATATATATATATATATATATATATATATATGACAACGATCCAGTGAGAAACAAATCTTGGTGAGAGCATGAGAGACGTTTGAATAAATCTCCATGTAGATCAATTTGTCATAACCCAACCATATAAATTAAAAGTATACCTTAATATTTACCTTCCTACAAAATTTATCATCATCCAATTTACAGATCATTCACAATAATAAAATACTTTTCGATGCTCTATCTTGAATTTCAGGCTGACCGTTGATTTTAAGAAGTGTATATTGCACTTATGGACATGCAAACAATGTCTGATTGCAATGATTTTTTGTGAAAAGGTAAATAAAATGATGCTTTATCCATCTATATGGTTGGGTTTTAAAAAATAGTCCTGAATTTGTAGTTATTCAAATGCCTCTCATGCTCTCACCATAGGATGTTTCTCACCAGATCGATATATATATATATATATATATATATATAGGTATATATATCCATATATATATATATATATATATATATAGGTATATATATCCATATATATATATATATATATATATATATATATATATATATGGGCTCATCTTTAATACCCGCGCGGGTAGCTATCCACCCCCCATTTCGGTTACCTTTTTTCAAGTTGGTTACTTTTGACATGTAGAGGGTTACTTTACCTTACAAACTGTTGAGTTTCATGCATAGATAGTTATGTTTGAAACAATAGATTTCAAAACACGGTTACATATATATATATATATATCTGTTGTGTATTTTGTACATGATTACTTTTTTAGTCGTATTAGTTAACTTTTGATCAACATAGTTACCTTTTTTTATAGCAGAATTTCACTTTTCTGGTCACAACAGTTACTTTTTTGGCTGTCGGGTAGCGAAATCTAGGATAATTGCGTGGGTATTAAAAAAGGCATACACACACACACACACACACATATATATATATATATATATATATATATATATATATATATATATATATATATATATAAACACACACACACACACACACACACACACATATATATATATATATATATATATATATATATATATATATATAAACACACACACACACACACACACACACACACATATATATATATATATATATATATATATATATATATATATATATATATATATATATATATATATATATATATATATATATATATATATATATAAACACACACACACACACACACACACACACACACACACATATATATATATATATATATATATATATATATATATATATATATATATATGATATTTTCTTTACCCGATGGGTAGCCTTATTTTTTGTTACCCGCACATCTAAAAGTATAACTATATGGTATACAAGAATAACTCTAAGATCAAAAGAGTAATTATATGGTACACAAAAGTAACTCTGAGATAAAAAAAGTGACTGCGTAGAAAATACACAATCAGTAAATATATGGACGTGTTTTTTTAATTTTGGTGGGGCAAATGATATTATTTTTGGATGAAAATTTTTGGGGAGCTAGACAAAATGTTCTTCTACAATTGTGATTTTTTTTTTGAAAAAAAGTGATTGGAAT
Organism: Alisma plantago-aquatica; assembly: GCA_963693085.1. Lineage (NCBI taxonomy): Eukaryota > Viridiplantae > Streptophyta > Magnoliopsida > Alismatales > Alismataceae > Alisma > Alisma plantago-aquatica. Next base: position 1,714,419,740 of record OY856409.1, on the reverse strand, counting down.
GGCGGGCGAGTAGCTACCCGTTAGCTACCAGGTATTAAAGATGAGCCATATATATGTGTATATATACATACATACGTACATATATATATATATATATATATATATATATATATATATATATATATATATATATATATATATATATATATATATATATATATATATATATATATATATATATATAGGGATTTATTTAATACTCACGCGGGTAGCTACCCGCGCACCCTTCCCATCATTTTTTTTAAATTTATCAATTTTAGAGGAGCATTTTATCTAGCTCCCCAAAAAAATTCATCCAAAAATAATATCATTTACCATCCCCCCAAATAAAAAAAACTCGTCCATATATTTAGTGACTGTATATTTTTTGCGCAGTTACTTTTTGATCTCAAAATTACTTTTGTGTACCATATAGTTACTCTGTTGATCTTTAAGTTACTTTTGTATACCGTATAGTTACTCTTTTGGATGTGCGGGTAGCGAAAAATCAGGCTACCCGTGCGGGTATTAAAGATAAGCCCATATATATATACATATATAGTATATATATATATATATATATATATATATATATATATATATATATATATATATATATATATATATATATATATATATATATATATATATATGGCGTTCATTTAATACCCCTACGGGTAACCTGTAGTTCACTACCCGAAAGCCAAAAAAGTAATTCTTCTGGTAAAAAAAGCAATCCTGATATAAAAAAAGTAACAATTTTGATAAAAAAAAGTAACTATGTGACTAAAAAAGTAAATTCATGAAAAATACACAGTAGATATGTATATAACTGTGTTTTTGAATCTGCAGTTGCAAACCTAACTATCTATGCATGAAACTTTACAGTTTGCAAGGTAAAGTAACCCTCTACATGACAAAAGTAAGAAATTCAATAAAAAGTAACCAAAATAGGGGGCGGGTAGCTACCTGCCTGGGTATAAAAGATGGACCCATATATATATATACATACATACATACATACATACATACATACATACATACATACATACATACATACATTAACACCTTCAAACTATTATCATCAAAAGTGTTAATACTATAACCTAGTTATCTCTTTTTACCATTATTTCTCATTGGTGTCGTTATCTACGCAACAAGTTAAATTTAAGTTTTTTCTTTTCCTTCTCAACTCCAAGCTTATGCTACTATGTTAATCAACTGAAATAAACAAATGACACATGTTTAAATTTAGATGTTTAGATTTACCTATAGTTTGATAATAGGTCTTTACAAACGCTTTCACACGAGTTTCCATTGTTGCGCTCAAGTTTTCTAATTTAGGCGACAACCATGCTAGTGTTTTGGAGGTGGATATTATTGTTTTACAAAGTCTCCATATCATTTTTCAATTTCAATTGTTCAATATTTTTACTTATTTCATATAATTGTTTTTACATGTTAACCATTTTGAACTTGCCAAACTCAAGTACATTTGAAAATTGTTTTTAATTTTTTGATACAATAAATAGAGAGTATTGATGTGAAATAAAAAATTATGTGAAGTCACCAAAACAACTTGGTGAGCATCATATATTGATAAGAAAACTAATGCATATGTAAAGTAGCCACAGATGATGACATTACTCATGATGATTGATCTTCTAAAAGATTCATTGAAGTGTGCTAGCTTGATAAATATATAAAGATGACATTGGGTTGGGAATTTTTTGTACAAATGGTGAATTTGCATAAAATTGATAACACAAACCGATCCTTTACAAATGTGAAATAAATAATAACATAACACACGTAAGAATGGTTTATTGATATGATACAGATGCCAAGTTGGACATTTTATAAGAAAAATCATGTACACGTTTTGATTTTTTGTCTTCTAGAATGTTGCAATTTCTTTGTTAAAAAAATATCTAGCAACTACATCATTATATAATGAGAATTATTAATTACTTTTCATCACCAAAAGTCTTAATTTTATAGATTCTTATTTTATTTGTCAGCTATAGTACAACATATTCTCTTAGGTAAAAATATACTTGAATCTTAATATATGTTCTCTTTAAACTCATACAAAATATGGTTACTATCTTCTTTGACCATTGTAAGGTAATAAAGCCTCTTTCCAAATACACATCATCATGGAGGGTTTTTAATCTTAAAATATTATGGTATATAAATAATTTTAAATCTATCTATTATATATTTAGCTTCATTATATGAAAAAGTAACATTGACTTTGATTATGTTTCTTATATTGAGGTAGTTGTTCACTATATATAGTCTCTGTCCATGTTAAATTTGGGGTGGGCGTGGTTTCGTTTTAATTTGCACCTATTTTGAGAGCATTTACACCTAAAGATATAACTGAACTGATTGTTACTATTTTGAAAGATTTTAAACAAAATTTAATCATTTTCCAAATGAAAAATGGATCACGTCATACTTTTAACTATGTACTTTAGCTTGAATTCAAGATTCTATCGTGATAAGGCGATTGTTAAAGATGTTTGAGGCATAGATAGTAATCCATAGTCATCGTGGCATTTACACTATATGGTTGTATGTGGGCATTATATTAGATCTGCAAATATATTGACATCAAGTATTCTCTACACTTGCTCATAAAGTATGGTAACATGGTTAAACCATACCCGTAATGTAACCAAACGGATGTTCAGTGCATTAGAAATTATACAAATTAAGAAAGACCATTGTTCGCTAAAATTGACAGTACGACGTCGCAACTTGGTTCCATGGTAATGTTTGATTTTTTCCCAACTCCATGTTGAAAATTACATATCCTTAGGTGATATGTATAACAATTTACGAGACGAAACTCAATTGCCTACCAGTTAAAATGGAGTACGGATATGAAAACTACATATCCTTAGGTGATATGTATAACAAGTTACGAGACGAAACTCAATTGCCTACCAGTTAAAAATGGAGTACGGATATGCCAACATTGAGTATAGTGGATATTGGTATGATAAGAGTAATAATATGGAAATGATTCTCTTAAAGTTCAAACATACAAATATATATATCCGTGGATCGCATAGACTCTAACATGTGAAACGAACAGTACTCTAGGTTGCTAGAAGGCATATAAAGATAACAATACCCCATAGGAGGACTACCAAAGAACTACGGATCTGCAAAATGAGTTATCAAGCATCTGGAAGTTGAAATGCCAACAAGCAAGCATTAGTTTCACACAACATGAACAACATCTAAACACCTGAGGGATGCAGAGAAATAGTACATTTCAGTTCCGAACACCCAAAGGAATACAATGAGAGCTAACTATACCTAGGTAATAGTTAATCAAACCCTAACTGATCAAGTTAATAGATAGTGTAGAAATAAAAAATGCAAGATGTACACGAGAGATAAACATCATGTCGGTGCATATCAGGGATCAGTAATTCCATATGTCATCCAATCCCGCCAGTGGTCCTTCGGACGACGCTGACGACGTGCTAGCAGCAGCTGCATTACCCAGATCGCTGCCGTCATTCATCGGCTGCATGGCCGGCGTTGCATTCATCGGCAGCTCGACCTTGGGGTAGCAGCTCGTGCCATCTTCTGGCTCCATTTTGCAGGACTGGTCCCACCTTAGCGGATCATTCCCGCTCGCCATCAGGCCAGATGCAAGTTGTGCTTCTGCGGCTGCCGTGTCGCGCAAGTAGGGAGGCAAGGGAAACGGTAGGAGCAGAGCGGCTGAGGGGTTTCTGAGGAAAGCGCTCCTGTCGTCACCGTATAACAGGTCGTGCACGAAGCTGGTGCTCGTCGAAGCGGCCGGGTTGGTGATATTGCAGGTCTCGTAGGCTCGGTCGACGCGGGGCATGGAGTAGTCGTCCAGAGGGGGTGGGATGTGGTCGACGGAGCATGTTGAGTAAGGAACGTCGACGAAATAGCTGCCGTAGTCTTCCTCCATGGATGGATCGTCGGTGTTGCACGAAGAGGAGATTGTTAATGGAGCTGATCCTGTTGTAGGCGTATTCTTGTGAAAAACCCGGCACACAACCCAGTCCTTCTGCATAGAATCCAAATCAAGGAATTAAGAAGGGATTAACTGAAGCTCGATTGAATATGCAATCACCGAGCTATAGAAACATATTTACGTGTTTGCTTCGTTCAATTATTGCACGGAGTAATTCATAGCTAGTTACCTTAGATAACGATGAAGATGCCAGTAGGTAGTGTTCTTGAAACATGAGCCTGTACTCGTGCATGACCCAGTTGGTCTTCTCACCCCGTGGAGCTCTTCCCATGTAGAAGACCAGCGTCTTCTTCATGCCGACTAGTTGCCGGCTGCCAGTGGCGTTCATAGAGGGGTAATCGCCTTTATTGGTGACCACCTGCTGCTGTACCCTCTTGCGGAAGATCTCCTTGTCCTTGCCGGTCGCCTTCCAGTAGCCGCACTCGGTGGCGCGGTTGGTCCGGCTGCCCGTGGGGTACTTCCGATCTCTCTGCCAGAAGAAGTACCATTCTTTCTCACCCATCTTTGCCTTGCCTGTGCGTGGTTCAGACACGTATTAACACTAGAAAATTAACAAATATGCAAGGAATTAACGATTAACGAACAAGTTTCAATTTTTCTTAATTTTGGGGGAATCTTAACGGTAAGTTTTCGTAAAAAATCTTAATGACAGATATATGTTGATGCATATATACAATTAGCTTAGAATAATTACTTGGAAGATCCCACGGCTCCGACTTGTTGATATCGGTCTCAGCTATGGCCCTGGCCGTGAACCCCTCATCGGCGACCTTCTCCTCCAGGTAGTATATCATCTCTTGGTCCGTGGGGTGGAATCGGAAACCCGGAGGCATGTCTAGAGCGTCTTCGTCTTCCTCAAGCAGTTGTCTGTCAGCCGATACCGCTTCACCAGCTCCCATGTAACTTGGGCCTCCCGACCTGGCTTTCATGATCATGGACATTAGTATCTGTCTTGGGTATCCTTGGCTCCTCGATCCCAAGATCACCTGGAGCAAATCCCAAGAGAAGTACGAGGCAGTTGGGGAGAAACCCAAAAAGACACAAGAGGTTGGGAATCAAGCAACTGATGACGTCGAGGCTTGCAGGCAGCAAGAGCAAACCCCGGCAGTTGCAATTGATCTCGAGATCACAAGTGAGCAATATTTAAGCTAAAGCTAGCTTGGAAAGGAATCGAGAAGGAATTAATGATGCTGAGCAGAGCAGTGGACTCGAGAAGGAAGAGTTGGAACTTGGAAGTGGATGATGTGCCTGCAGGTGATGGTGCTGAGATCCCGAGGCTGGATTTATGAAAGTAGCAGCTGGAGGAAGGGATGCAAATTACATAGACACAGGACAGCTACAGCTCCCTTCCAATCCGTAATTACTTAATAATTGAGACAGGACCCGTGCTGCATAAGCCACTTCTTTAACAAGCATCCCCTTCCTATAGGAGTAGGTATCTATGATGAGTAGAAAAGGCCAGAGAGAGAGAGAGAGAGAGAGAGAGAGAGAGAGAGAGAGAGAGAGAGAGAGAGAGAGAGAGAGAGAGAGAGAGAGAGAGAGAGAGAGAGAGAGAGAGAGAGAGAGAGAGAGAGAGAGAGAGAGAGAGAGAGAGAGAGAGAGAGAGAGACTGCGATGGATGATTGGTATATCCTCATGATTCTTCCTTTTCACCTTTATCCTCATCTCTCTCTATTAATATCATTATAATCTCACATCTCCATTCCAGCATTTTATTCTTAAACGCCACATGTTTCCTGCTTCCCTTTTTCAGAATTCTGAGCCCTCGAAAACAAAATGTATTAAGATGAGCACCTGCAAATTTTCTATAAGTGGAGTTTGCTAGGATTGAAAAAGCGTCGCGACTTTTCTTTTCAAGTAAGAGGGAGTTTCACTTAATGGAAGACTTGACGCATTGAGAGTCTGAACGCAAACGTGGAATTTTGAGGCGTTTTCCTCCACTTAGGTTACCTGCATAGCTGGTCTCTTCTTAGTTGTAGTAAATTTGATCTGCTGGTTAGTGATTATTACCCCAAAGTGGCGGCATAACAGGCTGTTACCGGGAATAAACAGTTGGCAAATTCAAGAGCCATGTTTGAGTTTCTTTTGTCCTTTCTCTTTTAGCCCCACACAAGTTTGATGGGGAGACTTGAACTATATTCATCTTCTCTTGACCAACTAGGTATTCTTTCTAGGTCTGTTCCCGGGTAATTTGATTGTATGACTTGATCCAAAAAACCTTGATTACTTAAAATAATGTATAGGAGTTATATTTCTTGTTGGTAATGGGGAAGTTATGCCCATCAAACCGAGTGTGTATATTTGGCTCCAATGAGGAATCTTTCTTTACATTTGAGGAGATGATCTTAGTCTAGACCATTACACACCAGTTTCTTTGCATTTGAGGAAATGATCTTAGTCTAGACCACCACACACGTTTGTTAGAAAATATGACATCAGAAAAAAAAAATTGAACTGTCATATTCTCCTTAAACCAACACACGACAATAACTATATAATGGGGAAGATGGTTTACGACGTCATACCTGGTCCTAGAGCAAGTCAAATGACTATTCCCTCATTGCAGTTATGTAGTTTTCTTCTAGTTACACTCGAATAACATTTTCCACTGCCTCCTGGTTGATCACCATGGATAATAGGTTGACGTTGTCCTCTAAGCGACAGACAACAACCTCCTCGCTTCTATAGTAGTCCACACGGACCACCAGGAACTCATGTCATTCTAGTAGAACGAACAAGGAGTTGTCCCCTCACATTGGTGTATTAGTCACTAACTTGCTCTCCCAAAATTATTCTCCCTTGTTATCCCTCCCTTTAGCGAGTAGGACTTGCTTGGGTCCTCTCGGTTACCACAACCAGAGAAGAAAAAATAATCGTCAGAGGCAATTGAGTTGTTGTCTAAGAATCCCTTAGTACCCCTCTATTTATAGGAGGGCCAAAATCAGAGTTCCCAGTCTGAGTGGGAGCGGAGGGGACTAGAATTTCACGAGTTTTCTCAATTTGCGAGCGAAAAATGATCAGTTCACAGGTGAACAAATCGGTTGACATTTGAACTAATCGGTTCAACCTTTAAACCCATTGTTTCATCATGTTTCCCAATCGTAATTATATTGACAATTAGTATTCGATTTAATGCGCAACATGACATTAGCACAAATCCTTGAATCAATCAAATTGATTCACCAACCGCTTGGTTTACAACCTGAGTTGGTCAGTTTATGGACCTACGACGATAATTTTACTTCCTAAACCAGTCGGTTCACTGTCTGGAATTGCCAAAGTTGGTTTAATTGACCTGACACATTGAAACGGTCAGTTCAACACTTGAACTGTCAATTCACTTGTCTAGTCAGCCAATATTTTTAACCAATGTTGTTAAAATTGAATACCTAACTCTTTAATAATCATGTTTAAACCAAATTCATGAACGAACTCCTATTCTAAGTGTATCCTATGTGTGTGACCCTATTGGTTCCAAGTTACATTGACATTGAATGTCCATAACTCATTTATGACATCACATGCAAAGAACGGTGCCTAGTCACACATTATTGCTACCCAAGTAATTCAAAAGTTGGAGAAAAACTTCAACCTAGAATCTATGATAGGTGTTATAGTGATTGTATAATTCCTTTGAATCTAATATTCGGATTGAAATCAAGGTATGGAAACGCCATCCTTTCAATGCTCAATCTATGTCCCTTGAACTAGAGAAGACTATCTGAGATAAATGTGACCTCAATATCATATATTGATCCACATGTGTATGCACATACTTTTGTCAATCTCACTTATCAACTGACCAGAATATTAAATTCCTATTAGAGGGACAGATTCCATCTACATCACTCATAGTGATCCCCATGTGTCACAGTATATCCGATCATCACCATTATGATGACCCTTATTTAGGATTATGGCGGATGATGTCAAAATACATCAAATGACAAATGATGAATGTAGTGATTTGAGGTCTAAGAATCACAATCACCACCTTCATCATGAGAGATGACTATGACCACCAATTATGGTTCACATGTGTCACTCTTAAGGTGGGTTTGTCTGATACACTGTTCTCTAACAAGTATATATGTTCTTGGTTTGATATCACATATCATGAATGATGAGATTCTGTCATCAACCAACCCACACTCAAGTCTTATGTGTTATTATTTTCAATATGCCTTTCACAATAGCATCTGACTAGGGACATAACAAGAATGTACAATACTCTTGACATTTGTATGGTCTCATTATTCAGGTCATGCACCTGAAGACATACATCATTGAGTAATGTCATTCTTTAGACATTCATTATGTTTACTTATTATTTCATAATTAAGTGAAACAGAATAAATGGAAAGCTTGCATTTATTATTAATCAAATCATTATTTATAATATGCCATTGGAATCATCATATGATTGGCTCTTTGGGCATTCATCCTATAGACTCCCACTTGAACTTAGAGCCAATCACCCATGAATATCATTCTTAGTGATTTAAATATGTCCATTATGTTTCTATTGCGTAAATGCTAATCTAGCGGATTAGCAACACTTTGCCTTTAGTCAATATATTCAATGTTGCACATCTATTCATTGTATGGTATTTTGTATAAGATGGAATTGCCATAGTATGCTATCTTATATTTCTTGCATAACCAATATCTCCATTGTTGTCATAGTATTTATACTATGACATTGATGGTTGGAACATCTCTCAAGTTTATCTATATGAACTTCTAGATCCATATAATACTCACTCCTATATCCATAACACCAGTACATACAACTTCTATTGTATAGCTAAAATAATAGTCTATAGTTTAGAACCCTTTCCAACTCACAACTCTTCTTTTAAGATTAAACATAGTTGTATATTGTGATCATTCCCTGTCATTTCGGAAACTTGCATCGATATAACTCTTTACACTCAACTCTTCCTTATTTCCATAATGTAGTGAGTAATCATTTAGTGCTTCTTAAGTATTAATGGATGTTCTTTATGGTATTCCAATGACCCTAATTGGAATCTAACTAAAATCTCATTTTCATATCTAATACATACAAGATAATGGGGTGAGTACATTATCTTGCATGTTAAATCCAAAATGTAAATGCATATGGCATCTCTTCCATTCTTCATAAGAATTGGAACATTGGGTTCATGAGAGACTGATCCCATCTATATGGATAAATTCTCTTTCACTAAATCCTATGTTGAACCCTTTCAACATCTTGCCAATATATTTGCTCGTATTTAGGTTTATAAACTATCTAAAACTATCTCTATAGCTCTCATATCCTATCACATAGGATGTTTCACCTAATACTTCATACTAAACATGATTTCCATGCCAAGTTTCAATAATTTGTGTTGAGATGTTATTCCTCATCAATATGTTGAATATTCATATGCTCCCACTAAATCTTTTGTAATCACAGATTTCATCTTTTATCTTGACTCAAGTCAAAATCTATGACTATCTTATCAAATCAAAGATTCTAATTTTGAGATGCTTGTTTCAACCTATAGATTGAACATTGTAGCTTATAGACTTTATTTACATCAATGGAGTTATTAAACCTTTAGGTTGTGACACATACACATCCTCTCAATTATTCCTTTTCAAGAATGTGGTTTCATCTCCATATGCCAAATCACATAGTCTTGACAAGATGCAATAGTAAGTATGTTAATTGTGAAGGGGTTTCATCATGTTCAACACCTTTAACTATTTGAAAACCTTTGCAACCAATATGTCCTTTTATGTCATCCATGTTGGTTTTTCTTTTGAAAACTTAAATGCACCTTTCAGGTTTTACCCCTCTCAGTGGTACCATCGAGGTCATTCCTTGTTGGTGTTCATGGATTCCATTCTGTATATAGTGGCCTCAAGCCATTTGTCATCCCGCAATAGTTCTTAGTTGATTGTTGGCTCATCATCATATGACCAGCTTCATAACTTATCTGAATTATAAGATTCATAGTCTTTTAACCTTAGATGTGTTCTACTAGAACTATGAGTTTTGTGTTACAGATATAACTTCAGATTCCAAAACAATTTGTGATTCTCCAAATTCCCATTGTACCTCCTCTAGTTCAAACTTTTCTTTGTTAATCTTGAACGTTTTGAGTTCTACTTTACTCCTACAAATTCCTTTGAAATTCAACTATTCCACCAACAAACATTTTGCTATTAGATTGAGATAAGTAGTATTCAACAAATTAACATTTATGTGACTAAACCATTCAAAGAAACTATTTTCTTGTATAATTTTCAATCATTTTGACATATATGGACATTCCCATACCATATCTCATATGTTGTCTATTAAAACATTTAAGATGGTACATTGTATTAGTGATAACCATATACCTTTTAAGGAAATTAGAAGATTGGAGTAAATGATAATCATATCACGACTCATCATGATGTGATTCCTTCTTATTGATACATCATCATGTTTTAGGTGGAGTTGATAGTGATACACTATCATAGTCTCTCTAGAAGGACACAATTTTTCAACTTTGATCATATCAAAATATGTTGATATGTAGGGAAGTTATGTACTTCATATATATAATCTTCTTGAACACTTCAAGAGATTTGTATTTTACTGAATATATATCACCATATCATAATTAAATATAATGGAGTATAAATAATCATCTCTAGCATTTATTCTATAGGTCTATATACATCATTATGTAAAATCCTAATAGAATGCTTGTTCTCACACTTCACTTTGTGAGAGGTGGTTTTTCATGTTGCTCATATATAAGACTTGCATGTCTCTTATTGTTTCAATAACCAAAAGAGTCTAGATAAACATTAATATGTTCTATAAATGCATTTCTCATATATGTTCTCTAGATGACAATGCTATAGATATTGATTGTTTGAGTTTATCAAGTTTGAATCTTTTGGGTATTTACATTATAAACATTTATCTTTTGATTCTTTTGTATAAAGATCACAAGACATTTGGAGCATTTCCATTTAAGATCACATCTTTGAATTAGAAGCATTAACAACTCTTTATTTATAATCAACCTTATCCATACAAGATGTATAAAGTAAAATGTTTCTATTATTGAGATAATGAAATAGTGTTTCATCTAACTCTATTACATACCCTTTGCGCAAAGATAAAATTTAAATATAGACAGAAATTGTAGCCACTCTTGCTCCGCATAGTCCATCCTTGTCCTTTCATAAAGACTTTACTTCTTATCAAATCCTGCACATCAACATATGTCAGATCTACATCCGGTAACTCATACTCGAGATGAAGAAGTAATCAATTTATCTTATAACATTTATATCTAAAGTAGAGGTTTCTATCCCCTCCTTCTTCTTTAATTCCTCCAGATAGAGAGGGTAATTCCTTTTTCAGTGTCCATCCTGGTGACAGTAGTGACAATTGCCTCCCTTATTTACTCCTCCCTTTGCCATGAGTGCTGAAGACTTCAGTTCTGGCCAGCTTGAGAACTCTTCTTAGCTTTTCCTTTGCTTTTAGACTTTCCTTTTGTCTTATTGATCATCATCATAGACTTGGGATTCTCTTTCTTTATTTGTTCCTCAACTGTTCACAATATGCCAAGTAACTCTGTCAATGGCTTGTCAAAGCCATACATGTTGTAGTTCATGACAAACTGACTGCATGACTCTAGAAGAGACTGCAGAATCACATAAGTGGCCAACTCTTGACCCAAGGGGAATCTCAGTCTAGAAAGGTTCTCCACATATCCAATGAGGTTGAGTAGATGAGGACCTACTAGATCCCCTTCTGTCATGTTTCATTTGAATAACGCCTTAGAGACATCAAATCTCTCTTGTCTTTGCCTGATCTTGGAACATGTTCATATGATGTGTGACCATCCCAATAACATCCATGTTCTCATACTGTCTTTACAACTCATAGTTCATGGAGCATAGAATTAGGTATTTGACATTGACGACATCTTCAGTATGCTTCTTGTAAGCATTCCTGTCAGCCTTAGGTGCATTGGGAAGAGGTTCTTCTGGATCTGGTGTTTTTAGGACATAGAGCTTGCGCTCCTGTGTGAAAACAATTCTCAATGTCCTGAACTAATAGTGGAAGTTATTCCCTTTCAACTTGTCCTTCTCAAGGACTGATCACAGAGAAAATATGTTGTTGTGTGCTGCCACTTAATTCTAAAAGATAAATTTGCAATTTAGCCAAAAACCTTTTTTATTTGATTTGATTTATATAAATTTGATTATGTTTATTAGGCCTTTAATTAAGTATCACATTCATTATTTTGTTCAAATTGACAACCCTCATTTATCAATTCAAAATATTACAACACACAAACTTCTAATGAGCCAAGATCCTAAATAATTTAATTATTACCCGATCAACTCCAACGTCCATAATCAATCATTAAGGTAGACAATGTTTGCCAATTCATTTTATGCAATTCTTGGATAGATGGTATACACAACTCATTTCCATAGTCATTTGCATGCGTCTAGGTGCTTAATCTCATTAAGGAAACCCACTTAATCCCAAATCAAAAGTCAACACGATAATAATGTACCCCGCTTGGCAGGCCCACATTATTATTATCCTATTTCCACAAGATAGACAGTTCACCACCCTTGGGGTTCCCACACTTAGTCGATCAATATTTTCATGCTTGTTTCTAAGGGAAATAATATTAGACAATATATTTTATTGAGGGATTTTATATGTTAATACATATACATTATCCAATCACCACATACATATAGTATGTATGATATACATGCTATATCCTACAATGCAACATGCAATATAAAATATTAGCGATGATTATGGGCATACTATGTAATTTCTTTGAGCCATAGGGAATTACTACCACCTAGGTTTACATCTCATGCCAGTCGGTTTGCTCCTCCTATGGTTCGTCCTCAACAGTCCTCCAATCGGTCAGCTCATCACATGAAACGGTCAACTCACCTAACACTGATCGTCATCTTCGTCACATCAAGAAAAGAAACTATCCTATTCCTATTAAACTTATTACATGGTAATGAGAAATGTTGAGTTACATTTGAGGGGATCAAAGGTAGGAAACAATAATACTTCTACATTGGGAAGAAGAAGATAGAGGCTTAGTATGCAAACCGATATATAATAGGAACAAACAAACCATTCAAGCACACATAGATATTTGGATTATTTCCCATAACCATGATATACATCCACCATCAAAATCAATTTTAGGGTGACACATGTAATTTGCATATATATATATATATATCATATTATATATATTAGTTTGGAATCATATGCGGTCTTTAATCAGATATGTATATTAATCAATTTAATTATTCACATCGTATGTAATAAATAAACAATGAAAACCAAAAATCAGATCATATTGATTATCCCAAAACATAGTGAATTGATGTGACGCTGATACCACTGTTATGAAATGTGACATTAGATAGGCATCAGAAACAAAAAATTAACTATTGTATTCCCCTTAAACCAATGAAACACATCAATAACTATGTAATGGGAAGGATAGTTTACAAGTATACCTGGTCCTAGAACAAGTCCAATGATTATTCCCTCATTGCAATTGTGTAATTTTCATCTAGTTGCACTCGAACAACGTCTATGTCGGCCTCCTGGTTGATCACCATGGATAATAGGTTGACATTGCCCTCTTAGCAGAAGACAACGTCCTCCTCACCTCTATTGTAGTCCACACAAACGATCAGAAACTCTTACCACTCTAGTAGAATGGACAAGAAGGACTCACATTGGTGTACTAGTCACCAACTTGCTCTCCCACAATTATCCTCCCTTTCTATCCCTCCCTTTAGTGGGTAGGGCTTGCTTGGGTTCTCTCAATTACCATGATCAGAGAAGACATAACAATTTCCAGAGGCAATTGAGTTGTTGTCTAAGAAGCCCCTAGTACCGCTCTATTTATAGGAGGGTCAGGGTCAGGGTTCACAGTCTGAGTGGGAGCGGAAGGGACCACAATTTCACAATTTTTTTCAACATGCGAGTGGAGAAATTATCAGTTCACATGTCAGTTCACAAGTGAACCAATTGGTTGGTATGTGAATCGACCGGTTGGTATATGAACTGATCGGTTCAAACCATGACCTGATCGATTCAAACATTAAACTAATTGTTTCATCATGTTCCCTAATCACAATTGTATTGACAATTAATATCCAAATCATTTCATCATGTTTTCTAATTGCAATTGTATTGGCAAATGCATATGATTTAATACACAACATGACGTCAGCACAAATCCTTGAATCAATCAAATGGATCCACCAACCACTCAGTTCACAACCTAAGTCAGTCAGTTCATGGACTTGAGTCAATTAGTTCACTTCCTAAACCGGTTGGTTCACTATCTAGAATTGCCAAAGTTGGTTCAATTGACCTTACACATTGAAATAGTCAGTTACACTTGAACCGATAGGTTCACCTATGCAGTCAGTCAATTTTCAACTAATGTTTTTTAAATTGAATAACTAACTCCTTAGAAATCAAGTTTAAATCAAAATCACGAATGAACTCCTATTCCAAGTGTATCCTATGTGTGTGACACTATAGATTCCAAGTTACATTGGTAGCAAATGTCCATAACTCATTTATGACAAAACAATCAAAGAGTTGTGCCTAGTCACACATCATTGATACCAAGTAATTGGAAAGTTGAAGAAAAACTTCAACCTACAATCTGTGGTAGGTGTTATAGTGATTGTATAACTCCTTTGTCTCTGATATCCAGATTGAACTCGAGGCATGGAAATATCATCCTTTCAATTTTCAATCCATGTTCCTTGAACTAGAGAAGACTTGCTGAGATAAATGTGACCTCAATATCATATATTGATCCACATGTGCATGCGAATGCTTTTCTCAGTCTCACTTATCAAGTGACCAGGATATCAAACTTTTATGGGAGGGATGAATGTCATGTACATCACTCACAATCATCCCCATGTGTCACACTATATCTGATCATCACCTTTATGTCAACCCTTATTCAAGATTATGGTGGATGATGTCAAAATACACTGAACGACAAGTGATGAGTGTAGTGATTTCAAGTCTAAGAACCACAATCATCACCTTCACTATGAGAGATGACTATGACCACCAATTATGACTACCATGTGTCACTCTCAAGGTGGGTCTTTTTGATACATTGCTCTCAAACAAGTATCTATGTGCTTGGTTTGATATCACATATCATGGATGAAGAGGTTCTGTCATCAAGAAACACACACTCTAGTCTTATGTTTCATTGTTGTCTATTTGTCTTCCACAATAACATTTGACTAGGGACATGACAAGAATGTACATACTCTTGACATCCATATGATCTCATTGTTCAAATCATTCACCTGAAGACATACGTCATTGAGTAATATCATTCTTTAGATATTCATTATGCTTCCTCATTATCTCATAACAAAGTGAAATAGAATAAATCTAAAGCTTGCCTTTATTATTAATCAAATCATTATTCATAATATGACATCACAATCATCATATGATTGGCTCTCTGGGAATACATTCTAACAAGCTCATTATAAACTCATTAGTGGGTGAAGAATAATCTGAAGGAACTTGTCACAAGAGGGTATAAAAACATGTCACACATGCATATGTACTGTAGAAAAACATGTATTTCATATTATTTTGTGCTTTTTTTAATAGAAGGAATATCAACTCCATGAAAAGATATCTTCTGTTGACATGCATATACTAATCACTATGAGGTAGTGTGTACGAGCTTCTTTCCTTCTCTATTCAGGCCATGTATGTTTCATGGTCTAGATTCTAATAATAGAGATTGGGTTTAATATTTGTAGTGGACATATGGAGGATATGACTAGTGGAATTGAATTATCTTCAAAAGTCATAATAATTCTATTAATATACCAATTAATGTGAATCTAAGACATTTATTGATGTAAAAAATGTCCAAACATGAAGGCTTTGGACATCCATGTTTCCCAAACAAGACAATATCTATATGATGGGAACCACCTCTAGTAGGATGGGTCAAGGGTAAACATGATGGAGCTTTATCTGCACAGATTATTTAAGTTGTGGTGGATACAATTATACATGATGAAGCACCCATATGGGTAAATGGTTTTATGTACTACATTGATTATTATTCTATTTGAAGGTTAACATTTGAGTGATTCTTTAAAGTTGTACATGTGATATATGATATAATATAGTTATAATTGTTCCAAATTTCAAGGTGGTTGTTGATGCCATTCACAACTCAAATAAAATTGAGTGAAAACAATCAATTGTTTGTGTGCATCAACTATATATCTTTCTAGAGACTATATAATTCACTAATGGGTCACAAAAGTTGGCATTGAAAATGTTGGGACTTGTATTTGTAAATACCCCATGAAATTATCCTACTATCAAAACTCCAATATTGATTCCACACAATATAGTTTTTGAACAAATGAAATCATAAAACATGTCAAACAAAAATGAATAAGAAAATCAAATCAAGATATGCAAATAACCTTCAAAATCAGAATATATTTTGTAAGGAACTATGGGCATAACTACAATCCCCAATATTGAACACTGAGGCACTAAAGATCAACCTAAAATGAGAGGAAACAATACAAACATATAAAGTATATAAGTAACATCCTAAGGGGCCAACAAAAAAAAAAAACATCCTAAGGGGCATTGAAATATGAAAATATAGCTCAATAAAATACTCAGCAAATCAAACTGACCACAAGACTTATGACCACATTCATGATCAATTATCAAAATCTTATTTCACGATCAATATGAATGATAATTATTAAATGGGTTTGTTCTAATGATCCTTAATCATCCATGATTATATGTCATTCATAAAATTAGGCATTGAAATTTCCATGAGCGAGAAGTCTACCGATATGAGTGGATGTCAAATTGATGGATGATCCACTATAGACTACTTTGCTTGAATGTGTTTGCAAGGCCCCAACTTGGTATAGTTCCATGACATGGTCGCATAGGATGATCTATAGCTCAAAAACCCATGCTTTGTAGCCAAAATATGCACACTGATGTGATCCTAATCATGTTCATCCTCACATGCCAGTATAGCCTAACAAAACCCTCATCGGGACCAAGGTCAAGAGGGATGCCTATTGGGCATGCATGCCACTTTTGGCGATGGACCACCATGAGCTAGTATGTCATTTGACTAATTGTAATAGAGTTGAAACTTAAGAAGGTGAGGAGTGAAAAAATAAACCCCCCTTTTTCCTACTTTGACTGGTCAACAAAACACCCATAAAACACATATGGAAGACTTGGGAGGTGGGATAAGTATGTGCCCCCTTGTATTCTCAGTTTGATTGGTCCAAAAAACACCAGTCAAGCATTCTAAAATGCTAGAGAGGTAGGGTTCCACCAAGAACACCCCCATTTTTTTGCTTTGACTAGTTAAAAAAACATCAATCATACACACCAAACATTCTATATAAGGATGGGCACCTGATAGGCATGCTCCCATACCACCTCATGACTTGAGTGAGTCTTTAATTAAACCCTAATCAAAGGCACACCCCCAGTTATATATATATATATATATATATATATATATATATATATATATATATATATATATATATATATAGCCTCCCCAAACCACCATTTACAATGGTTAAAGGCTGTCTAGAGAGAAGATGCCAGAAAAAGGGATTGAGACCTCCAGACTGTCACTTCAAATGACTAGTACTAGAGCCCAACCCATAGGCCATGGTACCTAGATATATCCTTTCCTACCTTTAGACCCAACAGAGAAAAGATAAGAAATGCCCTCTATGATATTTAAGAAACATAATTCAAGCCTAACAACAATGTAGATATCTCTATCATCTCCACTTTCCAACCCCGTAGTGACGCAATGATATGAACACCAATGGTTGACAGTCCTTAATACCATATTGTTATATCTAGTCTCCCTTTTCATTTTGATTTTCTTATCACTTTGCGCCCTCTCTCATTCCCCTATTTTCCAATGCCCCAGTGGTGTGATGAATTGAGGGCCCAAGGTTGTTGACCCCTAATACTATATTTTCATAATTAATATCACTTGTTCATGGTATTTTCTTAGTATTTTTCACTATTTTGTATATATAAGACCCATTTACAAAATAAAATAATGAACCTTGTCAGGATTTACAGTTCCAAAAGGGCATCATGGGGTGTATAATACCTTCCTTACATGCAACCTGATGCCATATCAATTCTCTAGTTGTTGTTATACCTAATTAACCCACTCTTTAAGACCTTTTCTAGTTTTCCTCATTTCTCTTGTAAACATGAGGTCAAATGTGGGTCTATATTTGTTTTTTCTTGACCCATCCATCACTGCCTTCCCAAACCATTTTCTTTAGTCAAGAAATCATGATTGAAACCATAGTGGCACTCTTCTCAGGAGTTTACCATCACAGTCACTAGAGGTTCCACTGAGGTCCATGTTTTGTCTTCTTTCTAGTTGAAGGTCACAATTGGGGTTATGGAATCCCCCTCAACCTTGATTGTGAAAAGTAGGGAAGTGGTTTCCATTTATTTAGTTATGTTATAAGAATGTGTCAATAAGGGTTTCATCTCTTGTACTTCATAGGAAGTTAGGGCTTGTCATTCATTCCAACTTTGTACTTGAATGTGATTTGGCGTTTTATGATTAGTCACGTCGTTACATGGTTAAGCTTCTAACTAGATTTTTGTTCCATAGTGTTTACATGGTCCACACAAGTCCATATTAGGGGATCAAAGTATTTTTCATAATTATATATCTTCTAGGGGATTATAGTTCTAAACATGGGAACTCTTCCATTAATCCCTAATTTTTGCAATTTTTTTCATCGAGATCAAGCATTTATGTAGACATGATTTAGCTCTAGCTTTAAACAATGTTATATCAAAAAAGGTGGAATTATAATCTCTGACCTAATCACATTAAAAAAATTGGTTAATGGAGAGTGAAACCTCACAAAGGTTTAACGTAGCTCTCATTTTCAAAAATATTTTATAGAAATCTTCAATGTATTTGGATTTTGAAATAAGGGTTGTTACCAAGGAGTTAAAATTTCATTAAGATTTCAATGCTAACTTGGGTTTAAAAAAAAGGATTACAAAGGGGTTGATAGCTTGGTATCATGTTGATGTTATCTAGATTTATGAAATGGGGGTTCACTGAGGTTATTAGCTTACAAGGTTTGATGTATCACATGCTTCTAAAAAGATTTTACTAAGGGGTCAGATGTTTAATATCACTTTGATACTATCTTGGGTTTTAAAAAAAGGGGATTACCAAGTATTTGCAAATTCGACAGTATTTTGATGTTGTCTTGGGTTTTGAAAAAGTGGTTTCCTAAAATCTTTGCACATTCACCATAAAACTAGTGTCTCTCCCATTTTAGCTCACATGAGTATAAAAATATATTTCCAATCTCTCTGTGCATGTATCTAAAGTATGAGAAATGGATGTCCGTAGCTCTACTAGTTGTACAATATACTTCATTCCCACATAAATCTTTTGGTTCACCAGGATAGGGGTACTTCTCTTAATATACCTCCTAATCATGGTGACTACAATAAATTGTGGTGCAAGATAATGGGTATGTTTGGGGCTAAGAAATATCCCACTTGTGGGGGACCCCAACAACTAATAATGGCATAGTGTCTTTTAAGGTGTGTAGTGTGAGTGTTGTGCCTCTGTACTTGTCATAGTAGGAGGGGGAGAATGTGAAGTGTGATTTGTTGATTTTATAACCCAAAACTCATTTTTTTCAATAATAAGGTGTTGCATTTACAATCAGATGATATTTGAATAAGAAATAATGTAAAGCAACAATGTAACATGCTATAACATGTTTTCTAATGAATATCTTTCTATAGGAATCCTACAATATAAAAAATAGGTATCAAAGAATCGAGGCCCTACACAAATATTCAAAAGCAACATAATGAATAAGCATACCATTTTCAATCATCTTTGATTGTTGGGGTGGGGCTTACTCTCTACTCCTGCCTTAGTATCTACTTATCTTATAGAATTTGTTTTATTTGTTAAATAAAAATGAGTCATACTCAGTGATAATAAAAGGAAAAAGGGACACAATTCATCCATGACAATAGCAAAGAAGGTAACTTAAAGGCTACAAGAGGGGGATGTGTAATGAGGAGGTTTTGGCTTTTGACATGAAATGAAATCAAGTATAACCACCATGGAAGGGGAAGATCTAGGAGGCAACCACAGATAAATCCCCCTCCCCTCCTGAATCAATATACATGTATTTATATATATAACTTTGCCAAATATAGTATACATAGAACGTTTTTTAATGTCATTTCAAGTAAAATGGCTATCAGGATCGATAATAGGATGTTATTAGTAGCAAATTCCAGGTTCAAATCTCACCCAAAGCATATTCTTTTGAACTCATTTAACTCAGCCCCACCTCTTATATTGAAAATTAAGTCACTCCAACTCAACCCCCCACTTACATTTTTTTGATATGCCCCTACCATGGCCTCAAGGAAAGTGTGTTCAAAGAACTAGGTCCCATTTTGTCAGGATTTTCAATCATCAAAATTTGTCATTCCCTGTCATAATTACCTAAAACTCATAAGAAAGGGGGTTGAATGATGGGTTGTGGGATACCCCTTGAATGTGTTGGTAACTAATGATCCTTAGGGGTTAGGCCACATGATAACCAAGTAATGGTTCCAATCATGGGCACAATCACCCCTCCTACAACCTGAGGACGTACATTCAAGAAGAGGTATGCAATAATACAAATCCCCATTGATAAAAGAATAGATCAAAATAAAAAGACCTTACAGGACATGCAGGCAGCACACAACATTTTGAGCCCCCTCGAGAATGAGGAAGGATCTATGCTTCCAAATATAGTGTACAAGGTTGGATGGAAGTAAAGAAGACCTATTTACTCAAAGGAAAACCTAATCCTACTATTAATTTGTCTACATGTGACAATTCTCTTATCTAAACCATATCAGTGTCCAACAAGGATAGGATGAATACACTCAATGTGACAAAGTGGTTTTCTGGCTTAATTCCGAGGACGGAATTTCCTTTAAGGTGTGTAGGATGTGATGGAGTGAAATTTTGATGTTCTTGGTTTAACATATTATAATGACATAATAATAGTCCTTGAAGTGTGTTTTGATCATATGAAGGCACTTCAATTGATTTGAAGTAAGTTGAAGGTCTTTTGATGTCGATGTTGTGATTAAGATCCCTAAGTGCATAACTTTTTGAGGTATATTAGATCAAGGTAAGATATCTTTAGCGTACGTATAGACCTTCTTTGGGATGTCACAGACCCTTTATTTCCATTGTTAGAGTCATGGATCACATGTTAGTGGTTCGATCCAATCGCCAGGATGACAGTAAAATGACACCAGTACGCCTTTTTGCTTGGGATCATGGACCCATTAGGAACGTGGGATTCCTAGTCATCGCACGTTGCAAGATGAGGGACAAGGCACGACCCTCGGTGGGTGGTTGCTTGGTTTGCGATGAGGAGAAACAACCCTCTTTAGAGCAGTTTTAGAAGCTACTGGAGGCTGGAACCTCGCTGCGGCAGCTTCGTGCAGGCAAACACTACCCACACACAGGTGCCCATGCCTGGTGATTGACAACGGCAACCCGATCTACAACTCACGCTGGACTAGATGGTGGCGCCAAGCAGACTAAGGAGGATACGCCATAGCAGCAACGACATGGAGGTAGGAAGAAACCACATCGTGGAACAGAGGTGCACAACAACATCCACTCCTGGCGAGATCCTTGAGTGCTTGTCAGAGATCCAACCACCAGCAGTGGCTATGTTGAGACACAGCTGGCATCCGAAGCTATAGCAAGGAGGAGGGATGTCGACCCCTCATCGCTTCCCTACACCGCGGTAGCGCTTGACAGAGAAGAAGGCAGAGGCGGTGGAGGTCTCATGCGCTGGAGACCTGGCCAACAGCAGGTCACAAGGAGGAGGCGTGCACAACGGTGGCGGCTGTTGTCCAGGAGACGACGCACGTTGGCATCGAGCGGATAAGGTGGAGAACGACACCAGTCGGGGTGACGGCTCCTGCCCAGAAGAACAGATCCTTGAGGAGGACCGTGTGGCGGCACCCAGGTCACGCAAACGCGTCAGGCGAGATCACAAGAAGGAGAGCGGGGCGGTTTAGTTGGACCAGCCACAAATCAGACAATCAAAGCGTGAACCAGCCCAAATCCCACCTGAACCAACCAATTTACTCTCTGGACCGACTACTCACTTGAGGACAGCAGCAATGAGCAAGTCACCCCTCCTCAGGGCCACATGGCGGGTCCTGAGTGGCTGCAAAAGGTAAATAGTCAGAAAATATCCAGATCTTGTATAAATCATAGAAAATAGCTCGTTTGTCAGGAAAATACATATAATATACCAAAATTCTCAGAAAAATGCATAGAACATAGGAAATGCACAATATCAGTCTTTTTATGCATTAATATCAGTTGTATTTTATAAGTTGTGAAATGCTAATTTGATGGATAATAAATATCAAACAATGGCCTAAAATCATGATAAAATGTCAGTAAGTCTATAATAATATTTATAGTGCTTATGATGTCATATATGGTCATGTTGATGCAAAAAATCATGTAATTTTCTTTATATTTCTATCTAGGGCTAATAACCCTAAATAAAAGGCAATTAATACATACATGATCAATAATTGATAAGATTTACAGTGTAAGCTCATATCAGCATATGGAACCTCAGTTTTAATTATGAGATCATGATGATGCACGCAATCTATGTTATATGAAGTTGACCCTTAATACATGGATTAAAACCCTAATTTAGGTTAATGATGTAACCTAAGGTTAATATGTGCATAAAAATGATATGGAACCTAATGTTTAGATAATGAACCATAATATGGAAAATGACATCAGTATGATAATTATAAGAAAGGAATACAAGTAATGACACGCATATCATAATGAAATAAGTAAAACCCTAATGAACACAATTAGGGTTAAGACGAGATGTAAGATGATGATAACCTGATGGTGATATGTTGTCTTGTCTTTATCAGGGTTGACCAAGGATATAGATGACATGAGGGATACATGTGATTAGGTTTGTCTCTTGATCAAGGTACGCCATTACCTCTTACTTGGCTTATTATACATTATGCTTATGTTCTATGTAGTAAAACACTCGACATATGGTATTGGATGAAATGATTGTTCTTGTATGATATCTTGCTTGATTTTCCATACTTATGGCTATGAACACATGAAACATAAGATATCTGATCCATCATATGATAGCACCAAACTCTTTGGTAGTACAGTGCATTGAAGTGATCTCAAACTCTTTGGTAGTAGATCACATGTGTTAGATCTCAAACTCTTTGGTAGTAGATCACACGTAAAATGATCTCAAACTCTTTGGTAGTAGATCATAAGGCCTAAAAAATCAAAGCCCTTGGGGGGTAGATGTACGAGATATATGATGGAAATGTGATTAAAAATATGTGTTCTCTTTTGCTAATGAATGTCTTTGTGCAAGTACACGCTTTTCTTATATTCTTCTGTTACTACCAAGTATATTAGTTTTATCTTATTGCCAAGATATGATGAGAGGTATATAAAAGACACGTAGGTATACTCAGTACAATATTCTTGAATATTATGCTGACGTGTACCGCATGTAATATTTTACTTAGGTTGTGGTTATGCTCTTGAAGATCCAGGATAGTGTGAGTTGTGTGGCGAGCTTATGTACGGGTTGACCTGTTGTCTTAAGATCCTGTTGTTTAGTTGTAGTACATGTATATGTATAAGTTTATTGTTCAATATGTAATATCAAATGTTGTAACAATTCATGTTGTAGCTATATGTTGAATGGTGAACATGTGTGTATGGTTTTATTATTGTTCATGTACATGTGCTACTGATTGTTTTCCTTCTGACTTCCTTTGATTTTCTTCTTCTTAGCCTAGTGTGGGGTGTTTAAATTGGGATTCTCACTGAGGTGAGAGTTTTAATTTGGACGTCACACATCAGATTAAGTTTTTGAAAATCTGGTGACGTCACAGGTGGTATCAGAGCATGAACAATAGCAAAGCCTGGCATTTTCTCATTATGCAATGCAAAACTAAAGAACCTTGAACTTAATAATCTTTAGGGTTAGATTAGTCATCTTTTAGAGACTAGTTCTGACCTAGCCTCTAGGTTAGCACCTAGATGTACGAGAACTAGGTCTAGACTAGTGCTTGTGGTATAGCAAGTCCTTAGATGTCGTACTTTCCTTGTAGTGCAGCGGTATGGGACGTTGTACTATTTGGAAATGACGTGCATCAAGGGAAAAGAAACCCTAGACATATTGCACACATTATCTAGAGTAGCTACACTAGTCTACCCCTTGTTCTCACCCTTTTCACTAGTTTTCATGACACTGGACTCTCTACTATGTGTGGGACGCTCGTTTTCAGGATTTGGTTTTGGATTCTAATCAGATCGAACCTTGATAGTTTTCTCTGACGCATGTTTTATCAGAGAAAAACTATATAATATTTTAATTATGTATATGTATTAAAAAAATGTGTCCCCACACATGTATGAGTAGGAGGTGATCATGCAACCTAAGTGAAAGTGAATGACATCAGTCTAGAAGAGAGACTAGTTCTAGATTAGATGTCTAGAGCCTTTTTGTAATATATGATAGATGGAACAGATGAAATAAGTTTTGATGATATAATGTAAGTCTTATATAGATGACATAAGATGGTTATGATGATATATGTTTGTCTTTGATGACTTAAGTTTAGTTTTGAGGATTTGAGATAAGTTTTGGTGATGCAAGTATGAGTCCTTTTATGAGATAATATATGTTAAGTTAAGATAAGATGTGAGTTAGCATGAGCCTCAAGCTCTTTTACAAGGAGGACCTCTAGTATTAGGACCAGTTTTGGGGTTAGCTCAATAGAGAGCGAGACCCACAGGGAGAAGGTCAGAGAACCTAGACTCCATGATATGAGAATTATGTGATATGATATGTCCTAAACTAGAATACTCCTGAGTGAATGAGTTTAATTGCCTAATGCATGATTCCTATAGTCTTGCAGAACCCTAGAGTCAGCGAGAGGCTGGTTATATGTGCATATGAACATGAATACGAATACCTACCATCTGGGTGAGGGAGAGAGCCCAAGACCCTAGAGGAGGTAGCTATGTTAGTTTCTGCGAAGCCTCATGCTCGAGTTGGTGGTTTCTCATATAGGAATCTAGTGGTGTATATAAGAGAGAGAGCTTTGGGTAAGATATCTCATGGGTAGAGACCTATGAAGAAGATGTTGTAGCATGTTTTGGTTTGTGCTAATGTGTCTAGAGCTTGTGAAGAAATCACTAGTGCCAATGAGGTAATCCGAGAACTCTAAGCTAAGAGAGGAAAGATAAAGTATGTGCTTTTGAGATACTCATAGAGTTGAGTTAGCTCAGTGAGACTGCGAATGGCACTACCCTCATGATATGGGTCTAGAGAACCTCAGTTGGACTAGATAAAGCTTTAATATATGTTTTGTAAGCCACTTATATAAGTTTGTTTAGCACGACCATGATATAATAGATGTAAGGATGCAATCTAATCTCAAGATGTGATATGTAGACATGATATGATGGAAATCTAGTAATGGTTTAATAGATCTTTATGCATAAATGGTTAACCATATACACAAATAATGATGATAATGTGAAATTGTGGGCTAATTTTGTGATGAAATCACTAGTAATGATGCAATTTATTATGAGCAATGAAATAAGATCATATGAAGGAAACATGTTACATGAGTTGTTAATCTTAGTGCTTAATAAACACGAAAAATATAGTTTGATAGTTAGCACAACATAATGATGATGACACCTAGATATGATCTATATGGATAAAGTGAGTTAATTACATGTAACTCCCTCATAAGAAGTATATGTTAATGTTTAAAGCTTGGGTAAAATGAGGATGAAAATCCTATAATATGAAAGATGTCGTGAAATAACCTAAGTTTCTAAGCCCTTGGTTGAGCCTTCTTGGATAGGTTGCACCTACAGTGATGCCCTACATATGGATGAAGACTTTTTGGTTTACTTTCGAGGACGAAAGTTCTGTTAAGATGTATATGATGTGACAAAGTGGTTTTCTGGCTTAATTCTAAGGACGGAATTTCCTTTAACGTGTGTAGGATGTGATGGAGTGAAATTTTGATGTTCTTGGTTTAACATATTATAATGACATAATAATAGTCCTTGAAGTGTGTTTTGATCATATGAAGGCACTTCAATTGATTTGAAGTAAGTTGAAGGTCTTTTGATGTCGATGTTGTGATTAAGATCCCTAAGTGCATAACTTTTTGAGGTATATTAGATCAAGGTAAGATATCTTTAGCCTACGTATAGACCTTCTTTGGGATGTCACATACCCTTTAGTTCCATTGTTAGAGTCACGGATCACATGTTAGTGGTTCAATGCAATCGCCAGGATGACATTAAAATGACACCAGTACACCTTTTTGCTTGGGATCATGGACCCATTAGGAACGTGGGATTCCTGGTCATCGCACATCGCAAGACGAGGGACAAGGCACGACCCTCGGTGGGTGGTTTCTTGGTTTGCGATGAGGAGAAACAACCCTCTTTAGTGCAGTTTTAGAAGCTACTGGAGGCTGGAACCTCGCTACGGCAGCTTCGTGCAGGAAAACACTACCCCCACACACAGGTGCCCATGCCTGGTGATTGACAACGACAACCAGATCTACAGCTCATGCTGGACTAGATGGCGGCACCGAGTAGACTAAGGAGGAGACGCCATAGCAGCAACGACCTGGAGGTAGGAAGCAACCGTGTTGTGGAACAGAGGTGCACAACAACAGCCACTCCTGGCGAGATCCTTGAGTGCTTGCCAGAGATCCAACCACCATTAGTGGCTATGTTGAGACACAGCTGGCATCCAAAGCTGTAGCAAGGAGGAGGGATGTCGACCCCTCATCGCTTCCCTACACCACGGTAGTGCTTGACAGAGAAGAAGGCAGAGGCAGTGGAGGTCTCATGCGCTGGAGACCTGACCGGCAGCAGGTCACAAGGAGGAGGCGTGCACAATGGTGGCGGCTGTTGTCCAGGAGACGACGCATGTTGGCATCGAGCGGATTGGGCGGAGAACGACACCAGTCGGGGCGGCGGCTCCTGCCCAGAAGAACAGATCCTTGAGGAGGACCGTGTGGCAGCACCCAGGTCACGCAAATGCGTCGGGCGAGATCACAAGAAGGAGAGCGGGGCGGTTTAGTTGGACCAGCCACAAATCAGACAATCAAAGCGTGAACCAGCCCAAATCCCACCTGAACCAACCAATTTACTCTCTGGACCGATTACTCACTTGAGGCCAGCAGCAATGAGCTAGTCACCCCTCCTCAGGGCCACATGGCAGGTCCTGAGTGGCTGCAAAAGGTAAATAGTCAAAAAATATCCAGATCTTATATAAATCATAGAAAATAGCTCGTTTGTCAGGAAAATAAATATAATATACCAAAATTCTCAGAAAAATGCGTAGAACATAGGAAATGCATAATATCAGTCTTTTTATGCATTAATATCATTTGTATTTTATAAGTTGTGAAATGCTAATTTGATGGATAATAAATATCAAACAATGGCCTAAAATCATGATAAAATGTCAATAAGTCTATCATAATGTTTATAGTGCTTATGATGTCATATATGGTCATGTTGATGCACAAAATCATGTAATTTGCTTTATATTGCTATCTAGGGCTAATAACCCTAAATAAAAGGCAATTAATACATACATGATCAATAATTGATAAGATTTACAGTGTAAGCTCATATCAGCATATGGAACCTCAATTTTAATTATGAGATCATGAAGATGCACAAAATCTATGTTATATGAAGTTGACCCTTAATACATGGATTAAAACCCTAATTTAGGTTAATGATGTAACCTAAGGTTAATATGTGCATAAAAATGATATGGAACCTAATGTTCAGATAATGAACCATAATATGGAAAATGACATCAGTATGATAATTATAAGAAAGGAATACAAGTAATGACGCGCATATCATAATGAAATAAGTAAAATCCTAATGAACACATTTAGGGTTAAGATGAGATGTAAGATGATGATAACATGATGGTGATATGTTGTCTTGTCTTTATCAGGGTTGACCAAGGATATAGATGACATGAGGGATATATGTGATTAGGTTTGTCTCTTGATCAAGGTACGCCATTACCTCTTACTTGGATTATTATACATTATGCTTGTGTTATATGTAGTAAAACACTCGGCATATGATATTGGATGAAATGATTGTTCTTGTATGATATCTTGCTTGATTTTCCACACTTATGGCTATGAACACATGAAACATAAGATATCTGATCCATCATATGATAGCACTAAACTCTTTGGTAGTATAGTGCATTGAAGTGATCTCAAAATCTTTGGTAGTAGATCACATGTGTTAGATCTCAAACTCTTTGGTAGTAGATCACACGTAAAATGATCTCAAACTCTTTGGTAGTAGATCGTAAGGCCTAAAACATAAAAGCCCTTGGGGGGTAGATGTACGAGATATATGATGGAAATGTGATTAAAAATATGTTTTCTCTTTTGCTAATGAATGTCTTTGTGCAAGTATATGCTTTTCTTATATTCTTCTATTACTGCCAAGTATATTAGTTTTATCTTATTGCCAAGATATGATGAGAGGTATATAAAAGACACGTAGGCGTACTCAGTACAATATTCTTGAATATTGTGCTGACGTGTACCACATGTAATCTTTTGCTTAGGTTATGGTTATGGTCTTGAAGATCCAAGATAGTGTGAGTTGTGTGGTGAGATTATGTACGGGTGGACCTATTGTCTTAAGATCCTGTTGTTTAGTTGTAGTACATGTATATGTATAAGTTTGCTATTCAATATGTAATATCAAATGTTGTAACAATTCATGTTGTAACTATATGTTGAATGGTGAACATGTGTGTATGGTTTTATTATTGTTCATGTACATGTGCTACTGATTGTTTTCCTTCTGACTTCCTTTGATTTTCTTCTTCTTAGCCTAGTGTGGGGTGTTTAAATTGGGTGATGAAACCTTTCATATCTTACCACCCCTACAAAGTAAGGTAGAAATTTCTTTTCCTTTTTATCCCTCCGCCCAAAAAATGTGACTACTATTCAAGAATGTTAATCTCATCCCCTTGACACACAAGGGACACAATGTTTCATACATATTCATGATTCATGCATGTTAATACAATTTCTCACTTGTAATACAAGGGGTAATTTTTAATGTCAAATTTTGCACTCTATTTGGAAGATCTCTTCTAAATGGGATATTTTTTAAGTATGCCATCTTGATTAGGCTTGTTACCCTGATATTTAGCATAGGTGTTACATATACTTCCTCCCGATGTGTGCACATAATAGTCTACCTCTCATATGAAGTACATACATGCTTTATAACCATGTGCGCCTAGTGCCATCTAATGACATAATGTTTGGAGCTAATACTTAGTTGATGCCCCATAACATTGATAAGCCAATCATCCAGTATGAAAGCATTGGGAAGCTACTTTCTGAGTTCTCTTTTCTTCTCACCCAATTTTTAAATGATTGAGTTTGCTAGGGATTGTCAATATAATAGGATCAAGGCCACTGTTTCTTGC
This sequence comes from Alisma plantago-aquatica, assembly GCA_963693085.1. Classification (NCBI taxonomy): domain Eukaryota; kingdom Viridiplantae; phylum Streptophyta; class Magnoliopsida; order Alismatales; family Alismataceae; genus Alisma; species Alisma plantago-aquatica. The sequence goes on along the minus strand of OY856409.1, from coordinate 1,714,389,934 downwards.
ATGACCCCCTCTATGAACAACTCATTCTTCAATAAGACTTGGCATCAATGTTTGCAACCCCTACCATACTTCCCTCATTGATTGACGTGTGGCTAACAAATCAAAGGGACGTATTCTAGTTCTTGTAGATGAATCATATAGTTCTATTGTTGGTATGTATGCCCTGAGAGCCAATCATGGGATGATTGGTGGGATACATTAAGTTTGATTTGATAAAGATCAAAGGCAAGCTTCCAATTCTTTCTAGTTCATTCATATGAGATAATGATAGAACATATTGAATGTCTAGAGAATGACAGTACTCAATGACGTATGCTTTCAGGTTCAGGACCTGAATGATGAGATCATATAGATGCTAAGAGTTTGTACATTCTTATTATGTCCCTAGTCAGATGTCATTGTGGAAGGTAGATAGACAGCAATGACACACAAGACTAGATTGTGGTGTTGGTTGATGATAGAATCTCATTAGTCATGATATGGAGATATCAAACCAAACACATAGGTACTTGTTAGAGAACAAGTGTAGCAGACAGACCCACTATGAGTTTGACACATGGAACCATGACATGTTAGTCACAGTCAGTTGTCACAGTGATGGTGGTGAATGTGATTCTTTGACCTGAAATCACTACACTCAACACATGTCGTTGGGTACACTTTGACATCATCAAGCGCTGTCCTGAAACATGGGTTGTTATAAAGGTGATGATTGGGTGGCTTTGACACATGGGGCTTTTGAGGGGTGAGTGATAGATATGGGATTTGTCCCTCCTGAGGGAGTTTGATATCCATGGCCACTTGATGAGTAGGATTGAGACAAGTGTGCATGCATGTGTGAATTAGTATGTGATATTGATGTCATACATATCTCCTCCAATCTACTCTAAGATCAAGAAAGTGAATGAACGTTGACAGGATGACTATTCCATGCCTTGAGTTCATTCGGGATATCAATGACAAATGAATTATACATTCACTGTAACACCATTCACAGATTGTAGGATTGAAAGTTGTTCTCCAACCTTCCTTTTCACTTGGGTAGCACTGATGTGTGACTAGGCACCACTCTTTTCTTATGAAGTCATAAGTGTTATGGACTTTCACTGCCAACGTGAAATGGACCTGCAGGGTCACACACATAGGATTTAACCTGGAAGAGGAGTTTATCCGCAAACGATGTTTAGATTGATTACTAAAGGAGTTTAGTAGTTTAATTAAACACTCAATCAATTGATAGCTCAGTATCATAGTGTTCAAGGTGTTGGACTGATTGATTAGAGTATCGAATTGATTGAAACTGCAATTGACTGATTTTGCATAGTCTGCTACCCCAACCGATCAGCTCATGGGATGAACCGATCGACTCAGGTTGGTGAACCGATCGACTCAACTGGTGAGACGATCAGCTCATGTATCAATGAGATGATCGACTCAATTGTTGAACTGGTCGATTCATGTGACCAACCGAGATCGTTTGGAAAGTCATAAGACTATTTTGCAAATACAATTTATTTCACTTGTACAAATTTGATTTGGACAAGGATTAATATTTGATTAATCGGAAACAAATATGAAAGTCAATTTGAGTTGGATCAGGACCACAAATCGATTGGCTCAAGCATGAACCGATCAGCTCAGAGCACCAGACGATCAGCTTAGGTCCCGAACGGTCGGCTCAGGGCCTGAAACGATAGTTTCAGGGTGTGAACCGATCGGTTCAGCTGATGCAGATTGATTGTTTTGTGGAAAATCTCGAACCCTTCTACTCCTGTTTTAATCCCGCATTACCCGGGGTAGAGAACCATGTCCCATGACCCTCCTATATATAGGGGTATTGGGGGCTTCTCAAAGTACAACTCAGAATACCAGTTGCTTTGAAAAGTTGCCGTTCTCTCTAGTTGTGGTAACTGAGAGAGCCCGAGCAAGTGATATCTGATAAGGGAGGCACAACAAGGGAAAGAAAACTATAGAAAAGTGACTGGTTATAGGAGAGTGTGTCAGTGACTAGTACACCGACAAGAGGGTTAAACTCCTTCCGATTCCTTATGGGACAAGGAGATCGGAGTTCCAGGTGGTCCGTGTGGACTACTTCAGAGGGGGGAGACTTCTGCCGCTCAGAGGACAGTTGTCAATCCAGACAGTCCCGGTGAGATGAGGAGCTGCACAGACACCGTCCATGACCTGAGGTGAAGACCGTGCAAGCCACAAGGGAACGTCACTGAGCAAGCCTCAGGTCAGGGTACACCTCTACAAACCATCCTTCCTATTGTATAGACGTTGACACGATTCCTTTATTCTAGGTTTGGGAGAAGAAATTTTTTGTTTCTGCTGCCTTCTCTATCGCCCCTAAAACCCAATAGTGGTATCAGATCCACATCAACTGCTCTATACTTTAGGATTATCGATGTGATCGATTTTGGTTTGTCGCCTTTATTTATTGCATACAATGCAAATAAAATTGGCTTTATACATGTCCAATCCTAAATCCACAAATCCCAATATACATATATGATATGTAATATAAATGCACTCGATACGCGTCACCCTTAAATGAGTTTTGTGGTGGAGTTATAGCATGGTTATAACCAATAAACCCTATATATGTGTGCTTGGTTGTATGTGGCTGCTTGCATCTCGGTCTATGCATTGATTCCCTACCTCCTTTTCTTGATGTAACTCGAGATAACTCGAGATTTCTTTCCTACCTTTGCTCCCCCCGAATGTAACTCGGGGTTTCCCAATTCAAATGTAAATAGGATAGAACTTTTATTTCCTATTATGTCAAAGAATGGAGGACAACCTGACGACAAGTGAAACGATCGGTTCAAGGAGTGAACCGATCAGTTGGTGATCCAGACGACCGGTTCGAGGAGCGAGACGATCAGGTGGCAGCCATGAGGAGATGCACAATGACCAGGCGAATCGATCGGTTGGAGGAGCCAACTGATCGACTAGTGGCACCCAGACGACCGGCCAGGACGAGCAGGTCATTCATGTGATGGGTTGATCAATTCGGATGGCTATAGCACTTCATCATGGATAGGTTGCATGTGATGTAGACCTAGATGATTGTGATTCCTCTTGTCTCAAGGAATCACATTAGGATGGCCATAATTATCGCTTTTACCATTTCACATGTTTTCTGTGGGATATAGCATGTATATGATACATACTATGTATTGTGGTGATTGGATATGTATATGTACCTATAAAATCAAATCCCTCATTAAATATTAAAGTTTTAGATGCCTTCCAAATGCAACACACATGAAAAGCTTGATCGGCCAAGTGTGGGAACGCCCTAGCATGGTGCACCGTCTATCTCGTAGAAGCATGAATGATGGATATGTGGGTCTTCCCTAGAAGGGTGCATATTCATCGTGTTGGCTTTGGGTCGGACTTAACAAGGTGACCTAGATAGGATCTAGCACCTTGAGGCATGGAGGTGATCATGGCAAGGAGTTGCATATGACAACTTTCAAGAGTTGCATATGATGCAATTGGCAAAAGTTGCCTACCTGGAAGATCTAAGTTGTGGGTGACAACCCTAGCTGGTCCATGACTCAGAGGATTTCAGGATCTTGACCCACTAGAAGATTGTACGCTGCAATCTTATGAATTGATGGTGAGGGCTATCAATTTTAACAAAAATAGTGGGAGCGATAATTAATTAAAGTCCTAATTATATTGTTAATTTTTCAAATCAATCAAATATGTCAAAATTGAGTTTTGGACTAAATTGCATATATTTCTTTTTGTAGTACAAATGACAACAAACAACAATCACTTTTCATTGCGATCGGCCCTTGAAAAGGACAAGCTGAATGGGACTAACTTCCATGACTGGTTTAGGACATTGAGAATTGTTCTCACTCAAGAGCAAAAGCTCTATGTCCTGGATACTCCAATTCCAGAGGAACCTACTCCTACCGCACCAAAGGCATAAATGGATGCTTATAAGAAGCATTCTGATGATGCCATTGATGCAAAGTGCTGGATGTTGTGCTCTATGAACCACGAGTTGTAGAGACAACATGAGAACATGGGTGTCATTGAGATGATTCAACATCTCAAGAGCATGTATGAAGATCAAGCACAGAAAGAGAGATATGATGTCTCCAGGGCACTGTTCAAGTGTGTCATGACAGAAGGAGATCTAGTTGGTCCTCACACGCTCAAGATGATTGGGTATGTGGAGAACCTGACAAGACTGGGATTTCCCCTGAGCCAAGAGTTGGCTACAGACGTGATACTGCAATCGTTATCAGAATCCTACAGTCAGTTTGTGATGAACTACAACATGAACAATTTTGACAAGCTGTTGACAGAGTTGTTGGGCATGTTGAGGACAGCTGAGGCACAAATGAAGAAGGACAAGCCTAAGTCTGCTATGATGATCAACAACAAGAAAGGCAAGTCCAAGCGTAAGGGCAAGGGCAAGGCTAAGAAAGGTTCTGATACTAGCCAGCAGCCCAAGTCGTCTTCAACTCTTAAGGCCAAGAGAGGCGTGACCAAGAGAAGCAATTGCCACCATCGTCAAAATCCAGGACATTGGAAAAGGAATTGTCCACTCTATCTGGAAGAACTAAAGAAGAAGGACGTGACAGACGTCTCCACCTGAAGGTGTCATGAAATAAACTTGTAACACTTTTTAGGTATATGATGCCAAGATATAAAGTGTAAAGCACCCAATAAATGGGGCAAATGTTGCCGCCATAGATAGGAGTACTTTAGTTTATTTTCAGCCTTGAAGGCATGTAATAGAGTTATGAACTACTATTTCATATTTTCCAATGGATAGAAACACATTATTTTTGCATATTGTATGACAATGATGGCAATTAATAAAGTTGATGTTTCAATATTTGTGGCAATGCCTTGTTTATCTTGTGTTACTTGGTATGCATAAGATAAAATGATACCTAAAAGTTATTGATAACTCAAACAATCAAATTAGCATAAATCATGAGAAATTCATTTCTAGTTTCCATATGATGGATAAATCTATACTCTTTTGGTTAGAGAACCAGTAAGAGACATGAATCTCTTGGACATGATTAATCAATCTTCACTAAGGTAGTGGGAGAATGATTATCCTATTAGGTATAATACATGAGATGTATTTACATACCTATTAGAGTTAATGCTAATACTTCAAATAGTGTTTAGGGAAATACCAATATGAATATCTTGAAGTGTTCAAGAATATCATAAATGAAGTACAAATTTGGTAAAGTGTTAATTCTTGACGAGATCAATGAATGAAATACTTGAACCAAATGTTTGAGGACCTTGAGAGTGATTATGATAGTGTATCATAGGAAACTGATGATTAAGGCATGGAGATGTCTAAATTAAAAGGAGTCATACTCTAAGGAGTTAGAGGATGATTATCAAATAACTAATTTCTTCTTAAATAAAGAATACCCCACACTAATAAAGGATATTAAGAATCACAAAGTGTTGTGAGTTCTTATATCCTTGACAGATACACCTCGATTATCTATGTGATGAGTTGATCATATGATGAGTCAACTATCTAGATGAATATGAGGAACTGGATTTTGAGTTATGGTTTGTGACCATTACATCCTAAATGACTTCCATGAGAACCATAAGGTATGACCTTGATGGTAGAACCCATTGGGATGAAATCCATAAGTGCAAATGAGTCTTAAGCATTAAGACACATGGATAACATTTTGAGAAGAATGATGCTTGTTGATTACAACTTAATGACTAAGAAATTTGGCATACAAATAATAAAATTGCATTCCTATGAGGAATAAAAACAAGGATGTGTACGTGATACAACCTATAAAGTTCATGAATCCATTAATGCAAATAAAGTCTATAAGTTGTAATGGACTAATTAATGTGATTGATTGAATACAAGCAACTCAGAACTATGATCTTTACTTTGATAATATAGTCAAAGGGTTTGACTAATATGTCAAAGATAAAGAAAGATCTGTGATTTAGTGGGAGCATATTCACATTCCACATGTTGATGTGAAATGGAAATGTTCTAGAATAGAAATCCAAAGTGGAAATTATCTTTAGGAAAGATAGAGATGTTTCCTATGTGATAGGAATAGAGATCTATAGAGATAGTTCTCGAAAAACCTCTTGACCTGAAAAGATAAAGCATACATTGGCAGTCTATACTGAAGGGTTCAGTGTGCACAGATTCAATGGGAGAAAAACTTATCCATGTTACATGGAGTTAGTATCCCAAGGCCAAGTGTCCAATTCTTATGAAGAATGGGAACACTAAGAATAGATATGTATCTATCATGTATGTAATTATCCCATTATCTTGCATGTATGGACATAGCAAGAATAAAATGCATTCATCATCTTGTATGTAGGACATGACAATATGATGTGCTCATCCTGATAACTCGTATGTGGGACATGATGAGTGGATGTCTGTCTAGTTCCAGTAAGGGTTATTGGAATACCATAAGAACTTGATAAGTACTTGGGAAGTACTCGTTTTATGGAAATTAGGAAGGGTTCACTGTAAAGAGTTACACTGATGTGAACTTCTGAAAAGGATAGACAATTAATCAAAAAATATATATGGGATATATAAAAGTGAATGTTTGTTGAATAATGGAAATGTTCCAATAAAGTTGTTTTAAACAGAAATGTTGAGTATCCGTGTGTTAAAGAACAACAATGGATACTATATGGATCTAGGAGTTCATAGAGATGAACTTATAGATATTCCGGTCATTGATGACAAGTTAGGAGTGCTTGGTCAAGCAATGTGGCTAAAGGTTAGCAAAGGAATACTAGATCGCATATTATGGCAACTCCATCTCGTACGTGTGACGTATAGTGAAGAGATGATAGACATGCAGTTAATACCGACTTTGGCAAGGTGTTTCCAAAACTCACTATGTTAGCACTAGAGAATAGTAACATGGGGGACATGTTTGAAGATCATTATGAATATGATTCAAGGGTGATTGGCTCGCAGTGCAAGTGGGAGTCTGTTGGAATGTATGCCCTGAGAGCCAATCATGGGATGATTGGTGGGATACTGACTGACCTTTTTCACGCGTCCAGAAATGAACGCGGGACAAAGGAAGGAATCAAGCTTTAAATTTATAACCCAAAACCTTCTAGGCCCCCACAAATTTATTACGGGGTCGAAGTAGATATACGGGATCAGGGACGTGGTGATGTTTAGGACGCCACAGATCTCGTATTTTAGTCAGATAAGCCAAGACGATAGTCGATAAAAGTAATTGCTAGAACTAGTCTAGCGGGTTGTCACGATATAAAACAAAACAAAGAAAACAAAACAAAACAAAACAGAGCTCGTGAGTCTACTAATCAGAGAAAGAGAGTTCCTGGCTATGTAACCACAAATGGGGCAGTCTATGCACTCGTTCTCGGGCATAGACAACCCTTGAACACCAAAGCAAGCATCTAGTGTGCATGGTGGCATCTGTCCTGTGGGGTCATCCCACTCGCTCTCGCGATGCGTGATTGAAACCATCAACAATATGTCAATGACCCTCTCTCGAGGAATGACATATCAACACCTCAGAATACACTAAGTTCCCTCTTAGGTCTTAGGATATTCCGGGGTGTTAGGAACATAATACCTTGGATCATCCTCCTCTCGGGATCAGATCCAAACTATCATCTCTTAGCTATTCCTACAACAGATCTCTCGATATAGCTAGAAACAATAGTTCAAGCGAGTTCAAGCGAGTAAGAGATCAACCAAACTAGCAATCATAACTTGGAAAGAGAAAATAGAACAAAAAACATACTAGATCTGATATGATACTACTTGCCTAAGGCAAAAGTATATAAACATGCCCAGATCGGGCTACATAGCCAAGAAGGAGCTAACTAGCCATAGACAAGCATAGCTGGCACCGAACAAAGATGGATAAACATCATTTGTACAAGAAACAAAGGAATGCAGTAGAATGAAAGAGAAGAGGGAAGAGATATAGCCCGTAGAGGAGAGGTGGCTCTCTTTCCTCGGCCTATGTGCAGGTCGGATCTCGGCCCTTGGGTCTTCTCTTCATCCCTATGGACTCCTCGACTCTCTCACTCTAGACCGTATTGGGCAGTCTGTATCGGGCAGCCGTATCAGGCATCCGTATCAGACAACCGTATCGGGAAACCGTATCAGGCAGTCCGTATCGGGAAACTGTATCAGGCAATAGACCTTTGGGGAACTCGACACACTAGCTCCTTGGTCTAGGCACTAGCTCTTGCAGGGTCCTCCCTCCGGCTCTTCCTTGTAGGTTGGTAGCTGCTATTTATAGGCAGCGAGTTGATGGGAGTTGTAGCTTTTATTGGTCCACGTGTCCTTCATCCGTGGCTTCGATCTTGAGGCATCAGGTGGGCCAATATGACTGTCGATCGAAGACCATGTCGGGCACGGGGAGTGTCAGGCAGATGTATCGGCCAGCCATATCGGGCAGGCCGTATCGGGCAGCCGTATCAGCCAGACCATATCGGGAAGGCCGTATCAGGCAGATGTATCGGCCAGGCCCTATCGGGCAGTCATATCATCCAGGCCCTATCAGACAGTCATATCGGCCAGGCCCTATCGGGCAGCCGTATCGGCCAGCTGCTGGAATTCTGGTCTTTTCAGGTTCGGTACTTGAGAGTCCCAAAATTGGCTAGTTTCAGTGCCTGCAAGTCTAAAACAGGCTAATTAGCTACATTATTGGCTATTTTCACTACATTATCTAATGGAGAGACAGAAAACATAAAACATGAACAAAAGAGTGCATATTAAGACTAAAGTGGCACAAAACTATAGATAAAATGCATAGAAAATAAGTGCTAATTTGGGTGTTATCAACTACCCCAAGCTTAAAACTTGCTTGTCCTCAAGCACGACTGGGCTCAAAGAACAAAAAGATAACATCCAAATTAAGCTTGGCAATAAATGCTAAGGTTAAGAAAAATAGTTTAAAACATCAATTCTCCTGATCCATGTCATTTCATAGCAAACCCCCACCAATCATGCACAATCCTACCAAAGCAAGATCAAAGAGCGTCCAGGCGAGATTAAGAGAATTCACTATAGCCTATCGATACTCATGAGGGTTTGAACCATAATTATTTAATCATGAAAGAGTTGTCACATAGGTGATCACGCAGGTGATGAGCAATGAGCCATCACCATGAATCCATGCATCCCAATCGGGAATCAACTTGCCTCTCACTTATTCATGTCCTAAGAAACAAAGCAAAGGACTCTAATGACTTCTGAGAATCTCGATCTGCGTCAGGTTGGTCCATGTAGCGAGCAACAGTCCTTGCAATCCGAGCCAATTGGCCCAAAGCAGTGAGACGAACTCCTCATATTGTGCTCGAACCAACCCTGCTACTGAGATGATCTCATAGGTCTCCTAGGGGTTCCTAGTGACGCTCTAATGAGCATTTGGAGTGATACTACCAGGCGCGACATATCCGCGTTCGTGAGCGTAGTCATACACCGGCTGGGCACCATCCTCAACTCTCCTAAAAGAGAAAACAAGTGCTCATTTATTGTTCACACTCAGGCTTTTATCATCTGCATTCTATTTTTGGGCTTGGGTGAGAACTATATAGATATTTTTGGGATTTTGTGGGCGGCCAAGCCGCTTTTGCACATTTTTATATTTTTCATCTTTTTGACTCAATCTAATGTGATGAGGCACGCAATCCATCAAGGAGAAACATTTCATCTTGATCATAGCTCAAAGCCCATCATAATATGCTTGATACCCGTGTGAGAAGTAGCAATTATGATTCAAGAATCCTTAGAATAGAGGCAAGCTTGTGAAATTGCAGCTAGGATTCTTTAATCATGTTTTAGCTCATTCAAACGGTCCTTTACCATGGATTCACCATTCACAACATAGATCAAGGGAATTTAGCTTTAAGCTATGAAAAAGGGACATAACCTTAGATTTATTACCAAACTCAAGGAAAGAGTCAAAGAGCAAGTCAAGCAAGAGATCAAGCAATTTTCAGATCAAAATTGTGTAATTAGGCATAAAGTCAAGCATTTATCTGTTAGATTCACACCACATAGCCATAATTGCAAAGCTAAAAAGCTGATTTTTTTTAAAATTTAAGACTAAATGCAGAAATTAGACATGCATGCGAGAAGGGTGAAGAGAAAAGAAGGGCGAAGCCTACCACCCCAAGATTAAAATTTTGCTCGTCCTCGAGCAAGATTCAAACTTGAGATAGTGAGGCAGGAATGCATGATTTTAACGACAGTTATTGAAGTTCTAAAGATGATGCATGGGTGCAAGGATATAAAAACAATTAGAAGAAAGAAACTAACTAACTAGCATATGAAAAACAAAATTTATTGTAATAAAAGGGCGGGAGGGTGGGTAATAGAAAAGGGGGTGGTTGCCCCACGATACCGACATTGGGATCCCAAATCCTAAGTTTTGGGACCAGTGTCACCTGTGTCTTGTCGACGGGTTCCACCCCAAAGTAGGAGTAGAATAGGCAGATGTGTTGGCCCTTCCGAGTTCGAAGAAGCAAAGTGAAATCCGGTGACTCGGTGAAGTCATCTTTGTGCTGGAAGTGGCTTGAACTGTACTGGGATGAATTCTTCGACATATCATCCTCAGGGTACCTTTCATTATATGATTTTGAAAATGAAGGTCCTGGGATGTCGACACAGGATGAGATAGATGAGAGAGGTTGGATGCCATCTTGAGGACTCATATATTCTCTCTCCATCTCTGCACTTGAGGTTGGGTGCTCAGATAAATCTTCATGTACCATCTAAGTCATCCAATCATCTTCTGAGAAAAAAGTACCCCCTGAAGAATCTACCACCCCAAGCTTATCACCTGGCGTGGAGTTAGGGGCGTCTTCATGCTCAACAGCCATGTTGTAGTGAACTATCCATCCTACCCCCTTGACGTCCACCAAGCCTTGTAAAGGGATGGTGGCGAATGATGGCTCGTGCTGCTCCAACTCATCTTCATTACTATACTCATTGCTCCATGTCGAGCAGCTATCGTCGTTGTCATCAAACAAATTGTTCCAAACCATGGTTGGCGTACTGCTCAAAGCGAAATGACAAGTCTCAATATGAGAAACATCGCTCTGGTCTGGTTCAATATCTGACTCTGGTTCCTCAAACCAATCTTCTGGTTGTGAGGTCGATTGGCTTTTCGAGTCATCATCATCATAATCATAGACCCATTCATGTCTATGATTCATTTCTTCCATTGGTTCATCAGCTGGGTCATCTGGATAGAATGAAGGGTTTCCCCAAGTGGGTTGGTCTTCACAGAAAAATCCTAGTGAATCCAGTTGATGGTCTGAATACGGTGATGGTGCATACTCCACTTCAGACCCAATGGAATGGACTTGATGACTAACGTCTTTATTGTCTTGTGATGGCAGTTGTAACCGAATTGTAACCAAATCGATGAGCTCTTGGAGCCTCCCGCCTTGTTCAACATCTTTATCATGAAGTTGTTGTACTTGAGCAGCAATGCTTTCGAGATCCATCGATTCTGCCATGCTCGTCGGTTGCTGACCTACTGTACCAAACTGATGTGCTTGAACAAATCCTCACTCAACAGTTTGAACTAGACTTCTACTGCAGTCTGTAGCCTCGGTGGCTACTTTGAGATGACAATCCTGCTCTTCTAACAGTTGTTGCATTGGATCGACATCTTCTTGGAGATGAGGGGCTAAGGAGGTGAGTGATTGAATACTTTCCCTAGATAACTCCATTGCCTTAATCAATTCTTGATCCCATGATAGAATGGGGGTCGATGGTTGACTGGCAGTCTCCTTTGTTGGAATTTCAACATATGATGACGGTGGAGGTGAGTATAACTCAACTAGTTGCAGAGCACGACCTTCAATTATTTGCCAGCAGTCGGAACTGCAGAAAAACTCAGAAGGACAGGTGGACAAGATGACTTGTCTTGCGGAAGCAAGGTCCATGGCTGAAAAAGGTATGAGAAAAAGAAAAGTGATTTAGTATATATGAACAGGTATGTGTAAAGCAAGAGGAAAACTATGCATGTATATACAAACTTATAGTGACAGAACAAAAATCTACTAGGCGTGTAAACGTCGAAAACCACGTCCCCGACAACGGCGCCAAAAGTTGACCGGCCTTTTTCACATGTCTGGAAATGAACGCGAGACAAAGGAAGGAATCAAGCTTTAAATTTATAACCCGAAACCTTCTAGGCCCCCACAACTTTATTACGGGGTCGAAGTAGATATACGGGGTCAAACATAGGGACGTGGTGATGTTTAGGACGCCACATATCTCATTCTTTAGTCAGATAAGCCAAGACGATAGTCGATAAAAGTAATTGCTAGAACTAGTCTAGTGGGTTGTCACGATATAAAAAAAACAAAGAAAACAAAACAAAACAAAGCAGAGCTCGTGAGTCTACTAATCAGAGAAAGAGAGTTCCTGGCTATGTAACCACAAACGGGGTAGTCTATGCACTCGTTCTCAGGCATAGACAACCCTTGAACACCAAAGCAAGCATCTAGTGTGCATGGTGGCATCTGTCCTGTGGGGTCGTCCCACTCGCTCTCGCGATGCATGACTAAAACCATCAACGATATGTCAATGACCCTCTCTCGAGGAATGACATATCAACACCTCAGAATACACTAAGTTCCCTCTCAGGTCTTAGGATATTCCGGGGTGTTAGGAACAGAATACCTTGGATCGTCCTCCTCTCGGGATCAGATCCAAACTATCATCTCTTAGCTATTCCTACAACAGATCTCTGAATACAAGTAGAAACAGCAGTTCAAGCGAGTAAGAGATCAACCAAACTAGCAATCATAACTTGGAAAGAGAAAATAGAACAAGAAACATACTAGATCTGATATGAATCTACTTGCATAAGGCAAAAGTATATAAACATGCCCAGATCGGGCTACATAGCCAAGAAGGAGCTAACTAGCCATAGACAAGCATAGCTGGCACCGAACAAAGATGGATAAACATCTTTTGTACAAGAAACAAAGGAATGCAGTAGAATGAAAGAGAAGAGGGAAGAGATATAGCCCATATAGGAGAGGTGTCTCTCGCTCCTCAGCCTCTGTGCAGGTCAGATCTCAACCCTTGAGTCTTCTCTTCGTCCCTCTGGACTCCTCGACTCTCTCTCTCTAGACCGTATCGGGCAGTCCGTATCGGGAAGCCGTATCGGGCAGTCCGTATCGGGCAACCGTATCGGGCAATAGACTTTTGGGGAACTGGACACAATAGATCCTTGGTCTAGGCACTAGATCTTGCAAGGTCCTCCCTTCGGCTCTTCCTTGTAGGTTGGCAGGTGCTATTTATAGGCAATGAGTTGATGGGAGTTGTAGCTTTTATTGGTCCATGTGTCCTTTATCCGTGGCTTCGATATTGAGGCATCAGGTGGGCCAATATGACTGTCTCTCGAAGACCGTGTCGGGCACAGGGAGTGTCAGGCACCTGTATCGGCCAGCCATATCGGGCAGGCCGTACCGGGCAGTCGTATCAGCCAGACCATATCGGGCAGGCCGTATCGGGCAGCTGTATCGGCCAGGCCCTATCAGACAGTCGTATCGGCCAGGCCCTATTGGGCAGCCGTATCGGCTAGGCCCTATCGGGCAGCCGTATTGGCCAGCTGCTAGAATTCTTGTCTTTTCAGGTTCGGTACTTGAGAGTCCCAAAATTGGCTAGTTTCGGTGCCTGCAAGTCTAAAACAGGCTAATTAGCTACATTATTGGCTATTTTCACTACATTATCTAATGGAGAGAGAAGAAACATAAAACATGAACAAAAGAGTGCATATTAAGACTAAAGTGGCACAAAACTATAGATAAAATGCATAGAAAATAAGCGCTAATTTGGGTGTTATCAGATACATTAAGTTTGATTTGATAAAGACCAGAGGCAAGCTTCCAATTCTTTCTGGTTCAGTCATATGAGATAATGATAGAATAGATTGAATGTCTAGAGAATGACAATACTCAATGACGTATGCTTTCAAGGTTTAGGACCTGAACGATGAGATCATACAGATGCTAAGACTTTGTACATTCTTATTATGTCCCTAGTCGGATGTCATTGTGGAAGGTAGATAGACAACAATGACACACACGACTAGATTGTGGTGTTGGTTGATGACAAAATCTCATTAGTCATGATATGGAGATATCAAACCAAACACATAGGTACTTGTTAGAGAACAAGTGTACCGAACATACCCACCGTGAGTTTGACACATGGAACCATGGCATAGTAGTCACAGTGAGTTCTCACAGTGATGGCGGTGAATGTGATTTTTTGACTTGATATCACTACACTCAACACATGTCGTTGGGTACACTTTGACATCATCAAATGCAGTCCTGAAACATGGGTTGTTATAAAGGTGATGATTGGGTGGCTTTGACACATGGGGCTTTTGAGGGGTGAGTGATAGATATGGGATTTGTCCCTCCTGAGGGAGTTTGATATCCATGGCCACTTGATGAGTAAGATTGAGATAGGCGTGTACGCATGTGTGAATCAGTATGTGATATTGATGTCATACATATCTCCTCCAATCTACTCTGAGATCAAGAAAGTGAATGAATGTTGACAGGATGACTGTTCCATGCCTTGAGTTCATTCAGGATATCAGTGACAAAGGAATTATACATTCATTGTAACACCATTCACATATTGTAGGATTGAAAGTTGTTCTCCAACTTTCCTTTTCACTTGGGTAGCACTGATGTGCGACTAGGCACCGCTCTTTTCTTGTGAAGTCATAAGTGTTATGGACTTTCACTTCCAATGTGAAATGGACCTGCAGGGTCACACACATAGGATTTAACCTGGAAGAGGAGTTTATCCACAAATGATGTTTAGATTTATTACTAAAGGAGTTTAGTAGTTTAATTAAACACTCAATCAATTGATAGCTCAATATCATAGTGTTCAAGGTGTTGGACCGAATGATTAGAGTATCATATTGATTGAAACTACAATTGACTAATTTTGAATAGTCTGTTGTCCCAACCGATCGGCTCATGGGATGAAATGATCAGCTCAGGTTGGTGAACCGATCGGCTCAACTGGTGAGACGATCGACTCATGTATCATTGAGACGATTGACTCAATTGTTGAACCGGTCGATTCATGTGACCAACCGAGATCATTTGGAAAGTCAGAAGACTATTTTGCAAATACAATTTGTTTCACTTGTAAAAATTCAATTTGGATAAGGATTAATATTTGATTAATTGGTAAAAAATATGAAAGTCAATTTGAGTTGGACCAGGACCATGAACCGATCAGCTCAGGCATGAACCGATCGGCTCAGAGTACCAGACGATCGACTCAGGTCCCAAACGATCAGCTTAGGGCCCAAAATGATCATTTCAGGGTGTGAACCGATTGGTTCAGCTGACGCAGATTGATTATTTTGTGGAAAATCTTGAACCCTTCTACTCCTGCTTTAATCCCACATTTCTCGGGGTAGAGAACCATATCCCATGACCCTCCTATATATAGGGGTATTGGGGGCTTCTCAAAGTACAATTCAAAACACCAGTTGCTCTGCAAAGTTGTCAGTCTCTCTGGTTGTGGTAATTAAGAGAGCCCAAGCAAGTGCTACCCAATAAGGGAGGCACAACACGGGAAAGACAACTATAGAAAAGCGACTGGTTGCAGGAGAGTATGTCAGTGACTAGTACGCTGATAGGAGGGTACGACTCCTTATGATTCCTTATGGGACAAGGAGATCAGAGTTCCAGGTGGTCCGTGTGGACTACTTCAGAGGCGGGAGACTTCTACCGCTCGGAGGACAGCTATCAATCCTGATAGTCCCGGTGAGACCATGAGCTACACAGACACCGTCCAATACCAGAAGTGAAGACCGCGCAAGTCACGAGGTAATGTCTCTGAGCAAGCCTCGGGACAAGGTATGCCTCTACGAACCATCCTTCCTATTGTATAGACGTAGACATGATTCCTTTATTCTGGGTTTGGGAGAAGAAAATTTTTGTTTTTGCTGCCTTCTCTGTCTCCCCTAAAACCCAACATCTATAGAAAAAAAATCCTTGATGCCATTTCCACTGACCCTCCTTAGAATCATGCCATCTTCAATGGGTGGCATCTAGGACTGTCATCTTATCATGTGAATTACTAATTTGGGATGCCATGATGAACCCATCATGGTTGGGATGAACCACCCTTCTACCAAGCATGCAACATATGTTCCCAAACACCTCTTATGGTTTTGATAGTTCAACCAATCAATGGAGGGTTTAAAATCAGATATTATTAGCTAATCCAATTAAAGTCCCTATAGGTTATAGTAAACTACCTCAGAAGAAGAATGTGAAGATCCCCAACTTTATGCAATGGGACATCCCTCCTCCATTACTAATTGTGCTATTCCCATATCCATGTATGTCTCTATGGTCCTACCACAAGACTTATCCACAAGTATGAGTACCCATGGTGACATCACACAAACTCTAGGTTCCCCTACCAACTCTAGTTCAAATGCCACTCAAGAAATGATGAAGGTCATTCTAGAATCATTAGAAAATAAACTATAATAGATACATTGACAAAAGCCAAGTTAAAACAATTTTAGGACTTCTACTTTGTATAGGCACCCTTTCCAAAGAAATGTGAGGTTCTTGAGTTCAAAATATAAGGGGTGTGGATATTTGAATCTCCATTTTCATACTTATTACTTAGAAATGGTCAAAAGTACAAGACATCAATTATGTTCTTCCAAAGGAAATTCATAGTATTTACTCTGGCATCGTACAACAAACAAAACCCAGAAACAATGAAGTCCTTGGCTGAATTTTCTAGCCGCTTTATTGAAAAATTCACATGGAACATCACCAACTCTCAACTAGGGACAACTTGAAATCCCTCAAACAAAAGGTTGAGGAATCCTTTACTAATTCTGTCATAAAATAGAGGGAGATGGTAGGAAAATTTGAAAACAATTTGTTCAACAAGGAATGCTTGCAAATGTTCATCAAATTAACTATCCTAATGTTGTTGATCATGTTGATGTTCTAGTCATACAAATCATTTGCTGATTTTTTCCAATCCTATACCAATATATGAATTGCAATCATAGAAAGTGGTTTACAAGAACATCAATATTACCCTCAACACTTCCATCAAGACTAGCAGTAACGTGGGTGTGAAATCCTCGGACACAACCTTTGACACCATTTCCATCCCCAAGATGACTGCAAGGAATAAAAATATAAAACCAACCATAGATCCTATAGTAAACTCCACTACATCAACAACCCTAACTCAACATCAACAACAAACCCACTAAGGGTGGCAGTAGCCTCCTAATTATTATGGTGTTTGGAAATATCATATTCTTGTCACCCATATAGCGTATGATGTATGCAACTACTCTAGAACCATACCCAACAAACGCCAACCAAATGCAAGAAAAAACTCCAAGGACCCCTCTAAGGGTACAATTTGTATATCTTCACCCCGAAAAGTTCTGTATAGATTCACTCTACTCAGGTGCACCTATACCTCAATCTTCCTTAAGATGTAGTCCCTTCTCAATTTTCTAATATGGTGGTTGATTCTATACCTACTCCTAGATAACTACAATCAAATGACATACTTTGAGTACCATCGATATCCCAACCACCTCATATATAGATGTCAAGCCTTCATACATGATGATCAAGAGGCCTCATTGACAAAAACTCACTCCAACTGAATCATGATCCCTAACATGGTGCAAACTATTGTTGTGATTCTGGAGTAGGTTCTTGACATGGATCTATCACTTGATCTCCAAATCCCTTGAGGATTGAATATTTAAGGTCCACATCATGATTGGGGGAAATACAAGTGTTCCTTCTCATACAAAGAGACATGAGACACTTGTGATGGGCAAACTAGACCTATGTGTTATCATAAAATGTTGTCAGACTTGTGATTCCACTTCTTGTAATAATACACAAACCATTAACGTATATCTTACATACATAAAATACTAGAGAAAATGTATGTAGAGAAATAGTATGAGAAACCATGTGTAAAACCACACCATGAAACAAGCATCCAGTAACTCAGTAGCCCATGCCATGGACAAGGACCCAAAACTGATTAAAGGTTCCTCAAAAACTTTCATACCAAAGAAAGTGAGGGGCTTCAAATTACAAAAGCAAGCTCCTCATAAAATTGTTGGAAATTCTACAATATAAAAAATAGAAGGGTCCTCCACCTTGACAATTGAAGAATCACAACTTCCATGGCTTCTTCCACTTCTACTGACTCTAAGGCCACAACATCAATGCATGCACATCCCTACAAAGGGAGACCATCAGACATATTAGAAGAAAATCCATACACGTCAACTAGTCAAAGAAATTCATCATTTCAAAGCACCCTACATGAGTTGGAGATATCGAAGTGTATGTTAAAAGGACGCCATCATCGTAAAAATAAACAATAAATATTCTCACAACCCTTTGACATGTGAAACATCTTCAATATAGCCAGGATTCCAATAGCTTCCCAAATACACCAATGAAGGATTCCACCAATGTCTACATCCTTATCCGAGCTATGAACTCATCACCATTCACACCTCAGTAGTTCATGGTAGGATCTTTATCCCAGTGATGTACTTCACTGAGGATCTGCATTTAAGGCATGATGCCCACATGACAAGCATCAACACCACAACACACTCAGAATAGACCAACACTTCTAATGCTCTTCCAAAAACCCCTACATTGATGACCCAACCATAAAGTGGTCCAATGCTCGCCAAACCAATAGAAGTCAAATGAAAAATAAAGGTTATTGCATACAAGGAGAAACTTTAACATGAACACCCAACTCATCCAATAAGAAAGCCATGGTGGTCGTGCCTACTATACCTATTATGATATAATGACTATTCCTAAATTAGCAAACAAGGGTGCATCATCATACCAGTCGGATTGATATTAGAGGCTTCTACAACCCATACATCCCATGATATTATAGGAGACATGGAGAACATTGACATCTCAGTGTGGGACCAACAATAGCATTCAGAAAAGAATCAATGGTAGGAGTCTTAATGTAAAAAGTCAATGATGATGAACATACCATCTACTATATGTCTAAGAAGTTCACAAAAGTAGAAGGCATATACACCATACTCAACAAAGATTATCTCACTTACCTAATGTCTTATCTAGTAGTCCTAACATCACATCATGATCCACCGTGCTACCTACTCAATTTTTTGACTCTGATTGTAATATTCACCTAATGTTAGGTTCCGTTCTTTGAGTTTGGCATCATGTATGTCACCATGAAGGTAGTCAAAGAGAAAGAATTAGCATATCAACTAGAAGAAAATCCCATGTATCATGTAGAAAATGTGTTATGTAGCAGATGATGATGTCAATTTTCTTGGTGATGACATAAACATGATCATCATCTCAACAACTAGAAAATCTGGTCTTTGAAAACATGGGCCATGTTCTTTAATTGTGCCTCAAACTAATATGACAATGACAAAGGGGTATCATTCATCAATTAAACAAGGAATTCATTCCTATCACTCATCAACTTTAATTTGATGCCACCAACTGAGGATGAAGGTTGTATCATAGGCCTACAAGCTGCCAAGAGGATGGGCATTGAAAATCTTGATGTTATTGATGACTCTCTACACATTATGTTACAAGCTAACCAGGAGTGGAATACAAGGCAAAATCATCTTATCCCATACCAGGAGTTTCTCATAATGATTTTTGAAGTGTTTGAGAAAATCAAATCCACTCACTGCAAGAGCACAAGAACACATATGCTAAGTAATGTCGACCCTAGCCTAGTGGGTCAATATTTAGGATATAAACAACTTTAATGTTGAATTTAGGACTCTACGTCAATTGACCTATTTAATGCATATCAATGTATACCTTTAACAAATGAGAAAATGTGGTTCCAAAACATCTAGCTACTCCTTGAAGAGCATATAGTACTTGAACATACCTATAGAAACGATCACCAAACAATACAATCTATGGAAGTCAACTACATCTTACGAGTCAACATGTTGTACTGATGCTCTGCCAATAAGATGCTTATGGATTTCCTCAATGATATGGAAGCCAAATATGTCATGCAAGAAGTCCACAAGGGATATTATGTCAGTCACATGGGAGGTGTCTCCCTCACCAAGTGTATAAAAATTCTTGCCTATTAATGGGCACAATGGTGTTAGATTGCACACAATACACTAAAAATGTCAAATTTTCCACCTTCATGTAAGCCAAATCCACACACCTCCAACTCATCTATGAAACGTGGTCAAATCATGGAAATATGTAGTATGGGGATTTGAAATGATCAACATGATTCATCCAAAAGAAACAAAAGACCACTACTTCATATTACTCACCATCGACTACTTCATCAAATAAGTGTAACCAATCTCAATCTACATAGCTTTGACCTCATAGGTCATAAAATTCTTCACAAAAATATCATCACAAGATATGGTATTCCCAAAGAGGTCATTTGTGTCATTAGCACCAAATTCATTACTTACAAGAGTAACCGAATTTGTTAGGTATCTAGCATCACATGACTTCTTTTGACTGACCCAGATGAATAGATGAGTTTAAGAAGCCAACAACAATCTCACCAAGGTACTTAAGAATACTAATGAGTTCACTCGAGATTGGTGTGAACAGTTTCCTATAGTTCTATGGGTGTACATTACATGCATTAACACATCAACAGGTGCAATGCAATACTCTAAAACTGATGTTCATTTACCATTTCAATCAAAGTGCTATCCATATGTATACTTCAATAGGAAAAAAACCCTCAGGCATATTGGGTCAAGTATTGCATATACATGATTAGTATGGACTAAGAGTGAAAACTCCATTTCTTACATCATGCAAAATGCTACCAAGAATGGATGAAATGGTTCTTTGGAAAGAAGTTGCACGCCCTCCAATTCTAGAAATATGACCTCGTTCTATGCATGTATCTCAACCATCAATCTCACAATAAGTTCAAAACCAAATGGGAAGGGCCATGCATCATCATGATGTCTATAATGTTGACACTATCAAAACTATAAGACATCGATGAATACATCCATCTAATATCAATCAATTCCGGAATTAAGAACTACTATTGCTGACGACAGGTTAGATGCACATGAACTATTTTCAGATCAATGTCATAAATCCAGTCTTAGCTAGGATGGTGACAATTATGGGTCACTAGAGAAGACAACATTTGAAAATCCAGAACTTCAAAGTTGAAACTGAACATCCAATGATCATCATCACAATCCTTATCATTTCACAAATCAAAATTGATTAAAAGTTATATACCTAACCAATTTTTTCATAATCCATGTAACTTAATAGAATAGAAAAAATACTCTTGCCAACAAAAAATGCTCCTTGACGGGCATGTTGACAAATGTGATTTGTTCAATGCCCTTCAAGGGGCAATGTTGATCCCACTCCAAATAAAAGATCTCTTTAATAGTATATCTATCTTTTTTTGGTAACCGAGAGAACCCACCCTGGGCGAGCCCGACATGGTAAACTCTCAAGGCATGAGAGGGTGTGGTTCGGTCACCCCCCTCCCATGCCTAATCAGCGTGTATTTCCATTCGCAAAGTGCCTTCGGAGGTTCGAACCCGGGTCCTTCATTGGGACTTACCGAGCTCTTACCACCCGGGCTACTATGGCCAGACTTAGTATATCTATCTTTTATCCATGTAAGGTCAACCTTCCACCTCAATCACCACCCCAGTGACCAACATGTCCAAATAAGGGATGGTAGTGGATCTGATATAATGTGATTTATGCCAAAACTACAATTGCACAATGCTTAGAAATCAAATACCATATCACACCATATTGACCACCACATTTGATATGAGAAACCATATCCACACCACTAAAAAGTGAGGTTAACTACAAAACACCAAACCTTGCCACACTACCCCACATCGGGATCAATTTGTTTATGACTCACAATAACATTACAAATAAATTTATGAGGACATTGTACACATCAATATATATAAATATATATATATATATATTAACAAATTAATATGAGACACCAATGTCCTATTCATATTTCATGATAAAGAATCCATTTTTTTGGTTCATGTGAAGAACATCTGATCTTTTTTCAAAAACTAGTAAGGACAAAAATTATCTTTTCCAACTACACATGTACTTACCCATTAAAAGTTCAATCACCACCCTTTTATAAGATGTATTAAGTCTCCCCTCACTAATGTACATTCCTTATTTTATTCAAATAATTTTATCTTATATAAGATGACTCCCAAGTCTCTCTCCTCTATTATGTCCCCCCTCTTCATTTCATGCATGTAAGTTATGTTTTTCCCTTTATAAATTTAATTCAAATTAGATAAAAATAAGATAATATTTATAATAAAGTGTAATGGTATATTTCTGAGAGGGGGGAGTGAAAACTATTGGTATAGTATGATAGTGAAATATTTTAATAAATTAAATGGAAGGATGACTAGCAATAAATGATGTAGTTGTCCCTTATTGACTCTCTCTTTCTCTCTATTATTCTTCCTTATCATTTTTTTTGCTTTTTTTTAATTTGTATTAACTTTATTTTATCTTCAATAATAACTAAATCTCTAGGTAAACACATACTACTTCACTTATAGTAATAAACTAAATTCTCACCTTTATTATCTATCTGTCATTTTCTAATCGTTGCATGTTTCTATTCAAGATAAGCATGAAACAAGTAAATAAAATCTAAACAGATTACACTACATGATCCCTCCAGTGACAACTACTATATACCACCATCACACAAATGACTAGATAATTTTGTGAAAATATTGAGATAAATATGAAGTGAAAAAATCAAGATGGTAATATTTTCATATTCTAGGGGCGCACATGTCTTTGTAATTTTACAAGGATGATAGTGTATGTTTATAGTAATTGTTAAAAAATAAAAGTTCACCCTTCTCTATACATTAAATGGCATTTACAAATATAGGTCTAGTAATTTGTGTGAGAGCTATAATAAATAATATGATTAGAATAATATTTTACATATATTTATATATATTATATAAATTAGCCGTGGTGTGGTTTTTATTCATGATTATTTTCTCTATAACCATAAACACACCACACCGTGATGATTTTAAAATTCTAAAACCATATCTGCATCATAATCACTTGGTGCAGTTATGCAGTGTGAAATACATGAATATGATTTTTCACAATACCATTTTTGTCCCTAGTTCAAAGAAAATATAGGGTACTAAAAAAAATGTCTATCACACTAGTATGGCTTGGACCGATGCAATACAACTTCATATTTCCAATCACATGAGGTTCAAAACTGGGAAATCCCCTTGCATTATGTACACTAAATTTTGCCTCATCCTAAGGCTCTGAGCATCACTATCTGCAATGTTGTTCTTGTGACAAGACACCCCGATAAGTTCCAACGAAACACATAATTCTACACCAAGTCAACAACCAATGGGGAACCAACCTCCATCATAAGGTTGTGAATGCCAATGTCAAGATTCTCACCTATACTGGTGCATATACTACAACAAGTACTTGTTACTGAACGTCACCCAAAAAAGAGACCGCCATATGGTCCAAACTCATAGGAAAATTGTTGTCTAGAGTCACTAAGGCACCATGTAACATCCCAGGATTTGAGACCTTGGATAAATGATCTTAAAAGGAATGATTGGACTACCCATATCACCAAGGTGCACCTCCTTTTCTGGGAGCCCATTACTAAAGAACTCCATAGTTAAGCATGCTCAACTTGGAGTAGTACTAGGATGGGTGACCATTCAGGAAGTTGATCCTGGCTTACGCGTGAGTGAGATTAAAGCATGTGGTTAAGGCTAGTGGTGGTATGTGGGGCCAGTCATCATTCCTGAAACTCTACTAGAGCCTTGGGCAGTAGGCTTGGGTGTTACAAATGGTATTAGAGCCATAACCCCTCCATTAGGTGGGGCCCAATGGGCATGTGGCATGCCAGTCTTGAGCCGTGCGGTCCAAGCATGTAGGAAAGGGTTGTCCATGGTTGATGTAGCCACCCTTGTGCTCGTATTCCGTGATCGGGAGTTGGGTGTCCATGGGCCAGTGTGGGTCTGCACTGAAATGGGGTCAAATTATGAGGCCATATAGTTGAGCCTTGACGAGGACGTCAAGATTCTAAGTAGGGGAGATTGTAACATCCCAGGATTTGAAACCTCAGATAAATGATCTTAAAAGGAATGATTGGACTACCCATATCACCAAGGTGCACCTCCTTTTCTGGGAGCCCATTACTAAAGAACTTCATAGTTAAGCGTGCTCAACTTGGAGTAGTACTAGGATGGGTGACCAGTCGGAAAGTTGATCCTAGCTTGTGCGTGAGTGAGATTAAAGCACACAGTTAAGGCTAGTGGTGGTATGTGGGGCCAGTCATCATTCCTAAAACTCTACTAGAGTCTTGGGCAGTAGGCTTGGGTGTTACACACCAAGTCCTTATCTCTCCCCTAAGCTGAAGAATCATGTATTGTATATTTTGGGTTAGAAAGAATGCATAAATCAAACTATGTATCATGCACATTAATTATAACATTAATAGAGGAAGTAGGTGAAGCCATCCAATCAAACTTAATATACTCATACCACATCATATACTATATCCTCATCTATTACCTTCCTTAGTAAGAAGGCTATTACTACCTTAAGGTGTTCTAACCCATAGAAACAAAATAGTTGTATGGATTGTGAATTCGTGTGTTAAGAACAAAAGATATATCAAAAGAAAAAATAACATTTTTATTAATTTTTTATGGATTCAACTAAATGAAAAAAAAGAAATTTGATAAGAAAGATAAAAAATCAAAACAAATCCTAAACATTATTAATAAATCTATGGATCTGCTCCTTCTTACAGTGCACCTTCATAATTATAGGTGATCTCAGGCATGACCACCTCAAACTACATAGCTCATACTATTACACAACATCATAACCTTGTATATAGGTTTTCACTATCAACATTGCCTAATGACTCCAATTTTTTGAAGGTTAAATACCACTACAACATGATTTTGGGGGCATTTTCTCCTTCCATCAAACATGTAGATCATCCTAATATTCCATAGACAACATGATGACACCCAAATTATCATAAGAATATGATGGGCCAAAAACAAGTGCGAGTGGAAGGACAGTCTACCATCTATGTACATTCTAACATATGCACATTTGACATATGTCGTACCATATACATGCATATTGAGATGTCAGAGTAAAGGTGGATAAACATCCTATAATTATAAGCATCAGAACACAAGATGCTGCAAAAAAACATTGATGAGCAAGATGTTCTGGCATGAAAAAGAGTGGGCGGCCATTATACACTTTCAAATAGGTGAGAACAACATATCAATAGTAAGGGCTACCAGATAATCTTCAGGCTATAGAAACATGAGAATAATTAAAGTTGCGTATAAACATGTTGTTATGTTAGAAATACATGTATGAGTAGTTTGACACTTCATGACTTCTATTGCAGTAAGAGAAAGAAAATATTCCATGTACTTAGACCAAGAAGAGCATACAAATGTGCAAAACATGCATTTTAAAATTCCACACCAGTAAAGAAAATGTTCTACAAAGAAAAGATGCACAAAAAGACATGCAATCCAAGCATTTCAAAATGATGCACAATGCAAGAACAAATAGATGCCCCATGAAGCAAAAATGAATCAAAATGGACAAATGTTCTATGCGGCTGACAAGACTAACTTAATTAGGAACAAACATACATTCCTTTGACATGTTGGAGAAGTGAAAACAAGACAAGGATGATACAAACAAGAGAATACAAAAATTCTTTAGGCCTATTAGAAAAGTAGTCACATTATGATGATGATGCAATCATGAATGGTCATACATTATTTAGGTCTGATGGCAAAGAAAACACATTACGAGGCTGACTTGTACATGAATTAATAGGAATTTATTTATGCTTACTAGCAAATCAAACCCATTATAAAATTTGATGAGAACATGAATTGAAAGATGTTGTTTAGACCTATTGGTGAAGCAAACCCATCACAAGGATAACTCAAACTAGAGCACACATATGTTATTTTGGGCTTGGTGCATAGAGAAAACAAGACACAATGGATATGTGTTCTATAAGACATGTCATACCCCATTGACAAAAAGAATGGAAAGACATTATGAAAGGATCATGAATTCAAGTATCCTTAAGGTGAATAAAACTTCAAAACTCATAGAGTATAGCATAACTTAAAGCCTCGGTAATGTGAGCATATTTTCAAGTCTCCCCACATGATTAAAATTTCAAGTATGACTACAATGAGATTGATCCCAAGTCTCATTAATGTGACCACAACATCAAATCTCACTAAGGTGGACATGAATACTAAGTCTGAATGAGGTGAGTAAGATGCCAAGCATCATTGAGGTGATTAGGATGCTAAGTTTCACTATGGTCAACATGATATCAATAAACCAACCATGTGCCGTGCACAAGACCAGACCCTTCATACCCTATAACCCATATTTTTTACTTTTTATTCCTTTTTGAATGAATTTCATGTCCTTTTGGCTCTATGAAGCCAAGGTGTACCCTATGTACCCATGATATAGCAACTTGTCTCTGATTCACATCTCAATTAAGTCTCATTGAAAAGAGGAACTTGATTAAAATACCTTTTCCCATAAGCAACATCCTTCAAGCCCCACTTCAGCAAGCAATATTAATAGAATCAATGAAGCTTTAAAACAAGAAATCATGATAATTGGAATCTCACCAATGCAAGCAACACCTAGCTATACGTACCAATTTACTGCCTTGAGAGTATGTTTGTCTCCATACGTCAACCTACATCCTATGTTATTAAGTTGAGACCCTTGGTCAAAATGACTATTTACTAGTCTCAAGACTTCATCCCTCATCACACGTGGGTTCAACTACCTTGTTGCAGACCTCATCTTGAGAGGGGAAAACACTACAACCAATACACCCATTAGTGGCTTTGACACATGCCTATAAAAAATATTAATGCCACTATATGTCTTTAGTGGTGTTTGTTGGCACTTAAATAATGCCTTAAATGCCAATGGAACTAGAGGTATAGTGGAATAAGTTGTAAATAACTTTAAAAGTTACTCTTAATTATTTTTATAATGCCAAAAAATTACTACTATAAAAGCAAAAAGATTTTATACAATGCCATTGTAACATCGATTGACTTTTATATAAATGCCACTATCATCAATTATGATGTTGTATGAAAATGTTCTTATTGTATATAATGGTGTATGAAGAATGCCAGTATACTGACATACTTATTGTGTATGTATGCATTTTCATGGCTTTTACAATTCATTAGCTAGATTCCTAAATGAAACCACTTGCAATATGAAACCACATTTTCTAAAATATAGATCTTGAGTATCAATCAACTTCATATATGATCACATGTAAATTACATGGGGATTACATTTTACCTTACCCTTTATTACATACAACACACGATACAAACTCTTTCATACAACTTCGTAAAATAGTTTCTACATCCTTTCACCATCTTCCTTGACATAAATAAAATTTATAGTGTGGACTGGATGTTCTCAAATTTTCATACTGTTGAGTGTTGACATGGGAATAATAACACATCCTTGGTGGGAGTCATAAATCATGCATTCCTTTACTTCAAGAACCCTGTTTCCTTATCAAGCTCCTTACTACAATGTCTGTAAATATTAGTAAGCCTCTTAGAGGAATTAATAGCATTGCAGGAGGTGTGGTAGACAAGGACCGATGCATATCTCAATCCAACCTATCTTGGGTGATTCATAGATGATAAACTCAGTATTGAAGTTATGAATTCTTTATAAAAGTGGTTTAAAAAAGTATTACATCATTCCAACATGTTTGAGATACATGGCCATAAACAACTATATATTGTATTGTATTTTACTTCCAAAATGTGAACATCAACCCATAATCTTATTATCATGGAGCATAATTTCCATTTCTAGAAATTTATATACAAACAATTGTAGTTGTAGGTGAATTAGCCTATACATTGTAGCACTAGTTTGATAAAGAAATTACATCAAAGCGACAATGATGGAAAGACCTAAAGATCCACTTAATGTACTCACCATCCAAAATGTGAGAATTCATAGAAGAGCTCTGTAATCCAGTTTAGATAGGCATGTGTTCCAATGAGAAATGAAAATTAGTCAATTTTGGAGTGTATCTTAAATTGATTACAAGTATTTGACAAGTGACTATCTCTATTGTAGTTTGAATAATGATATAGTTAAATTTCTACTGGTAATCAAATTACTTTGAGCTTTCTAATGATAGGATATCAAAATCTAGTCAAGTAAGGACCAACATTTTAATTGAGATTTGAATCCACACTGAATTTTCTATTTTGAATGAATGGATAAAACGTAAGGCAAGTACAGGGCAGGTGGCTACATTGTGTCACAACAACTAGTTCCAAACATATATATTCCAATGTTCTATGATTTTTGTGGTATTGTATTCCAGGAAAACCTACTGGTTTAAGGTATCTCTAAGCCTAAATAATTTTTTGTTTTTGTATCTATAGTGACAAATTTTTATTTTACTTAGTGTGGTTGTGAATATCCATAGAAGGTTAATTTGGTTATCAGGTATCTATAGTCTATATTGAATAAATTAATAGTTGTAGAGATGATTTTTTTAATCCAAGTTTCTATCCATATAAAATTTGAAGGGGCTAAATAACGTGTAGTAAAATTTCTTTTCCTCAATATGTAGCACTCAAAATAGTTCTCAGTCTCTAAAGATATCACTCTAGTTGAGTTGTTCTCCAATTAGAAAATCTTTATACTTAGGCTAAGATCATGGAGCTTCATACAAATTTGTCCACACAGTTGATTTCTAGATCTTACTTTCTATCCCCTCTCTTATTTGGGAGGAACTCTAAATTCATGAGAGGGTTGGATTTAGTTCTCTATTACATAGAAAATATAGGTATTTGTGCTACTCTGTGTTAATTATTGTCGCCGTAATAGCTAATGGGCTTTTTCTACTTAATCACATTATCACTATAGTTAGTTTATGTTATATTGTAGATCTTGTACACCATACCTTTACACAAGGCTATATGTACGAGTCTTTGTAATCCTCTCAATTCATAGTAAGAATTTTTATTCACATTGTATCAAGAGAACTGCTTTTATCATTTAGGGTTTCTAGAGGAGCAATCTGTCCCATCTTATTATTTCCCTTGTTCCACTCCCTTCGTCATCCTCCTCTTCTTCTTCTACTTTTCTTTATCCTTCTCGTACCCCCTACCACATTGTGCCTTCTCGCCACTTGTACTTGTATGACCACCCACCACATCCAGTGAGAAACCAGTGTAATGAGCGACTTCACACCATGCATTAGCATAGCACCATGCCACCTCTGACCACTGATCGTATGCCCAGGAAGATAGTTGCTACCTTGGATCCATATGGGTGATGGTTCACTTCTCTACTGCCCTCTTTCTGAGGGTTCTTTACTCCAACTCTGTAATTCTTTTCTACGGGACTTGTAGATCATCACCCCCTTGGGAGTTTCACTTGAGGTCCATTGATAGTGTGTCGTATCACATATCAACCTCTAAGGGAATTCGACTGGTGCTCCTCCCCTTCTCATGCAAAAGTGTGAGAAATCATTATTTTCTTAACATTTTTCACACTTTTGTGTTTCAAGACAAATATCATAAGTCTTATCAACCTGAGACTATTCTCATTGCATGTTACCTTATAATTAGACAACAATATTTTGTTTCACAGAACAAGATGCCCTTATTAGTTGTTTTTCCTACTCAAACAACCTTTCATCTTCCTTTGCGCATTTTGAAGTAGACTACTTTTCTTCATAATTTTAATCCAAAGAAAGATAAACTTGATCCCCACTCTATCAAATGGTTTTCCTTGGATATTATACCTTTCGAAAAGGTTTACATTGTTTTATTTCAAGAAACCATCATATGAACATTATGTTCCTTGAATCAGATGTGTTCTTTAATTCTACATCATCATCCTATCCACCTCAACCTCAACCTAAGTTTGGCGAGCTTGATATTTTTAACCCTTTATATCCTAAAGCATTCACTCATCCTCCTAAGGCTCAAGTCACCTATGTTATTTCTTCACCACTGTCATAGGATCCAGGACCATGGTTGACTTATAAGGATATATCATGACTCGAGGGTCTGCAAAATGGTATACACTCTTACACACTTTGACATCCTATATCTCATATCTATTTCCTATCTAAGCTTTCTCGTACCGTTACATCTATTTCTCACCAACTCAAGTCTATCTAGATTCCAAAAAATTATCCCGAGGCCCTTTCGCACCCTATTCGAAAAGCTATGTTGCTTGAGGAAATGGCAACGTTGCCTAGAAATGAGACTTGGGATCTCGTTTCATTCTTTAAAGAAAATAATACCATATGCAAATTGATCTTCTCTATCAAATTTAATTCACATGGATCAATAGAATTACTCAAAGCTCATCTGGTTTCCAAGGAATTCATCCAAATGTATCATGTGGATTTCTTTGAAACCTTCTCACTAGTCACTCACATTGATTTTGTCAGGATTGTGATATCCCTTGCCACTCATATGGACTAGCCTCTTCTAGCTTGATATTAAAAATGCCTTCATCCATTGTGATTTTCAAGAGGAAGCCTATATGCAACAACCTCCATGATTTCGTTCTTAGTGGGAGTCTTCACATCTGCCATCTCAAATGCTCTTTGTGTGGCATAAAGCAACCACCACATGCATGCTTTAAGAAACTTAGTGGAGTTTTGGATAGCATGAGTGTTACCAGATCTTCTAGTGATCACACTGTCTTATTGTCTACACCTCAAGTTGGAACCATTATGCCCACTGTCTATGTTGATGATATCATTATCACTGGTAGTGATGCTCATGGGATTTGAGCATCAAAATAGGCACTCCAGCAACATTGTCATACCAAGGATTTGGGACAACTTTGATTCTTCTTGAGAATTAAAGTTCTATGCCCTCACCTGAACACTTACTTATCTGAAGTAAAGTATGTTCTCAACCTCTTGAAGGATTTTGGTAGGTTGAATCCTAAACCTATTTATTCACCTATGGACCACACAACAAAGTTCTACCTGAGGGGGTGTCCACACACAACAAAGTTCTATCTGAGGGGGTGTCCATTGATCATGATCAATATATATGCGCAATTATAGAACTCATTTATCTTATGTTTATGTAACTATACATAGTCTTTTCTGTTACTATTGTTTGTAAACACATGGAAAAACCCCTTTTTTTCAGTGAAGTCAGGTACAATGTCTCCAATGATATCTGAAAAGTACACATGGTTTCTCCTATACAAGAAACTACAATCTCCAGAATATCTCTTTGACTTGATATGATGATGCCAGTTGGGGTGGAATGTTAGTGATAGGAGATGTATTTCTATATTTTATGTTCTATTGGGTGGCCATATCTTCAGTTGGTGGAGTAAGAAGTAGTAGTTGTGACTCCTTTTAGCATTTAGATATAATTTCATTCTATGGCACACACTTGGTGTGAATTCAATGGATGACTTCTATTTTTCAAGAACTAGGTTTTTCTATCTCATCCCCACAACTCTCAAACATGATAGTAGACATCTATTCATATAGCTAATGATCTAGTTTTTCATAAACATACCAAGAACATTGGGGTTGATTGCCACTTCATTAGAGATCTACTTTTTTCCAAAAAGATCATTACCATATGTGGAGGCTGGAGAATAGTCTATCGATATATTCACCAAGAAACTTCCACCTTCATCCTTGTCATGTATGTGTGGAAAGTTGTGAATACATGATGTGTACTCTCTAGCTTGAGGGGGAGTGTTGTTTGTATTTTATGCTATTTGTTATCTCTATAATAGCTAAATGGGTTGTCTCTACTTAAACCCATTATCATTGGTTTATTTTATGCTATGTTGTGTCTCCAGTACACCATACCTTGAGACAAGTTTATAAATATGACTCTTTATAATTCTAAGTTCATTATAATAATTTTATTAGATAATAGGAGATTGTATTCAAATAGAGAACATATTCAAGTTGTCATGGAGGTGCTTCAAAGTAAAGAAATGACAATGTGATAAGGACTATACAAAAACTCTATCTCCTTGAGTTAGTTTTTGGTGAGAAATCAATAAAGAGCATTTCAAAAATCTTTGTTTAGGCATTACATCATGTTGCATGTATGGTTAGAACGTCTAGAGAATCCAACAAAATATATCCTTTTGCACCACGTTAATATACTAGGCTGGCCTTTTACTAATTTATACGTCAAACTACCGACTCATGCATACAATTTCATCATCTTTCTTATTACACTTTATTCCCCTTGTATTTTAGTTATTTCTAATTATATTAGGGTAATTTTGATGATTGCCTTGTCCATAAGTATTTAATTATGCATCCCCATACCCATAAACAAATAAAGACCAACTTGATTCCAACTTATAATACCATGTAATGACATACTTCCGCACACCATTGTAGACATGTAAAATTGTCTAGACCTGTCTGAGATGTCACCTGACACTATTGTTGTGCAGACAATAATCCTAGTTATATATCATGTCACATGAATGTTATGACCAGGTTCATTGATAAGGGATAGTCTTAACATTTAATCTAGAAAATTCATAAATTTAATATTATCCAAGAGAAGTCTTAATAACTAGTATTAGTTATGTAACAAGAGTCACAAGACAAACTATGTTTAGATAGATGTAAAGAGTGCAAATGATGCAAGAAAAGAAACATGTTCTTCATGTGCTTAGATTCATAATAATAAAGGAAGAAAGCAGATACAAAATAGACATAAATAATGCCAAACCCACAAATTCAATAAAAATAAGACATGTTCATGTATAAGAAACTCTTTTTGAGACTTTGATAATTTCCCTCAACCTTTTGTCTTCTTTCATCGACATGAATAGACTACTAATCAAATATATTAAACATTTGCATTAACATTAAGAAAAATAATGTTACCGTTTCAACTAACTTGGTCCTCAATTACGAAATAAACATGCAAAATGGCCAACTTCACTTCCATGTCAATCAATATCAACCAAAGTAGATAAGAAAAATAAAGTTGGTGTGAGATTACTAAGCTCAATGTCAAATTGCACTATCTCACCTATGATGAAATTGGAGCGACTTTACTTCATTTTTATGTCTACTAACATTATTCAATGATAATGCAACAAGAACTCCATTGACAATGAGAGTGACTCAAGTTCCTCAAATCGCATATAGAAAGATCAAAACTTGAGTACAAAGTGTGTTAAAACTAGAATAATTTATATTAATCATGACTAGAACCCTTGAATATGAAGCATACTCAATGATAACAAGTTCAATAAGGCAAGGTTCACGAAACTCCATATTTATAGTGGACATCTTAGATAAAGGCATGTTTGAAAAAATCTTTAGATCCATTTACTATATAAACATTTTTGCTAAAATCATCATGAAATTGATTGCATAATAGTTTTTTTATAAGCAATATTAGAACTACAACAAAAATGTGTTACAAAGGAACTTGGCATGAGAGAATAAAGTTACCATTATTGATTCCTCTTAATCTAGTTTTTGAATCAATGAAATAATTATAAAAGTCAAATAAAAATGATAATCAAGATATGTGAAAAAACTTCAAAACATAATTAGATTTGGCGACAAACTATCAGGTTGAATATATTCCTCAATATCCAGCCCAGAGGCACCTAAGGTCAACCTGGACTGAGAGGACACAATACGAATATTTAAATTATGCAAGTAACATCTCGAGGGATTCAAATAGGCAAAAGATGGTTCAACTGATACTCAACAAATCCAATTAATTATGAGAACTATAACTAGATATTTGATCAATTAATGACTAATGATTAGACTATCAATACTATTGATAGTCATTAATAAATTAGTCAAAATGATCCTAAATATTTCATTATTAGAGGTCATTCACACAAATTTAGACACTAAAATCCCCACGAGTTGGATGAATGATGCCTAGAATGGATATCCAATTGATGGAACATCTACTTTGCAATACCTTGATTATGAACTATCATGGAGACCCCAACTCAATAGAGTTCCATGACTAGGTTTCCTTGAATGACTCTCCATCTCTAAACCCATGCTATGTACCCAAAACATGCACCCTATGTGATCCTATGATCAATTTTAGGATCACATGTCACCATATCCATACCAAAACCCTCATGGGGTCTGAGGTCAAGCGAGGCACCTACCGGGCACACTCCCCGCTTTAGGGGATGGAACCCACTAGAAGTTGGTATGTGATTGGATTGGTTTAACCTAAGTTGAGACACGTGAATGTAGGGTCGACACATCCATAAAATGCAATCAAATTCAACCAAAAGACTAGGAAGCAAGGTCTGCACCAAGTACCCCCTATTTTCCCTCTTTGACTAGTCCACAAATAGCCAATGTAACATGCTTGGAAGGTCTAGCACGTAGGGCATGCATTAGTCACACACCCCCATTTTTTTCACTTTGACTGGTCAATGGAACACCACATAAATGCACCTAGAGGCCTCTATAAAATGGGAATGACTTGGTGTGTTCCCCTATCACCACCTTAAATTGGAGATGTTCTAATTAAATCTTAACCCTAGGTAAATCCCCTGCCATTATAAATGTATCCCCGTAGCCTCCATTTATAGAGGTTGTAAGATGGCTAGAGAGAAAAGGATGGAGAAAATTTATGAGACCTCCATGCTATTAATTTAAAGGATA
The DNA here is from genome assembly GCA_963693085.1 of Alisma plantago-aquatica. NCBI lineage: Eukaryota > Viridiplantae > Streptophyta > Magnoliopsida > Alismatales > Alismataceae > Alisma > Alisma plantago-aquatica. The sequence continues at coordinate 1,714,354,998 of OY856409.1, read as the reverse complement.
ACACTCAACCCCAACCATAAGTCCACCCTTTTTGAGATTCAAAAACCTAGATCTATGCTTTCATATGTCTAGACCCAAGAGAAAAAGGAAAGGAAAGGTCCATCCCCATCCCCTACAACATTAAAGAAATGTAGTTTGAGCCTAACAAGCATGTATATCTCTCTCTCTTCCCCCTTTTCCATATGCACAATGGTGTGATGATATTAACACCCATGGTTTATCCTTACTACTATATCGTTATATCTAATATCTCTTTTGCAATTATATTTCTTATCCCATTACACCCTCTCATCTCCCCCCTTTTCCAACCTCCCAATGGTGTGATGAGATGAGAAACTAGGGTTGATGATATTTAATACTATATTTTTATATCCAATATATATTTTCAATATAATTTTCTTGTTAGTTGTTACCATTTTTTATATATAAACCCAATTTATAAAATAAAATTGAATGAACCTATCCAAGAACAACAATAGTAAAAGGTCATCATGGGATTCCTAACACCTTCCTCATGTGTAACCTAATGTTCTACTCGTTCTTTGGTAGAGTTTTTGCCTTATCCACACACTTTCTGATTACTTTTTATAATTTTTCTCATTTTACCTTGTAAGTGTAGTGGATATTCTTGTTCCCTCTTTATTTTTACATGACCAATCCATTGGCATTCTCCCAAACCATTTTTTTATTGAGAAATTTTGATTAAAAGTAGATCTGCTTCTCATATCAAATTCTATAGGCGTTCAAACAAATCAATCACTAGAGAGTATATGTCTTTTGATTCCTACAAGTAGAATGAATATATGAGTGAAATATATTACCAACCTTTTTGAATCCAATAATCTCCCAATGACTATGTTATTACTTTGTAGATTTATGGTGAAACTTATGATGAACAAGATGAAGAACATATTCCCAGATGCACAAGCTGACAAAAATCTAAGAATATTTTTTTTCTTTTTTCAAAAACGATATTAAAAATATTTTGTCATGCTTGTCTTCAACCCCAATCTTCATGGATCAAAGTTTACATTGATGCTAATATCAATAACATGAAAACCTGCTTGCCTTATATGGATACATCAAGAGATCCTAAGGGGAACTAGGGTGGAGTTTTTTTATGTCAAATTGAAAATGCATGTCGAAGTATGAAAAAATTCCTAAGATATGATTCTTTCTAGGAAAAAGATTTAGGAGGATGGCTTGAAGTAAATATTACAAAGTTGAGATAAAACTGAAATTAGGAAAAAATGTTAATGTTGAAACATGTATTTCTCTAACTATATCATAACCTTGTTAGTGAGGGACAATATCGTAACAACATGTCATTTTCTACATAGAGTCTAAGTTATCACTTCTAAAATTGATTAATATAGATTTTAGGAATCATATTTTTAGATAATAGAAGATTCCCTTTTGTGGTTGTAAATACAAATGAGTTGTTCAAATTATGATAAATGTAAGGGATGAAGTGAAAACATATACAAAAATGAGAATATGTTGTGTTATTTTTTCAATTATGAAGTTGTTTTGTTAATAAGGAATCCTCTTAGATTTCATAAATAAAAAATATACCAATAGACAATACAGCTAAAATGTGTGTATGTAGCGGGGGGGGTAAATAAAATCTATTTTGCACTCCATCCCAAGTTATACAAACAATTGAGCTTATCTTTAAGTTCTATTTGATACTATTACAAGACAAATATTTGACCACCAATTTGGTTCACGCCTAAAATATCTAGAACATATACTATATTTAGAGAAAGAAGAGTATAAAGAAGTGTAACATTTATTGGAAATTTTCCAATAAAAAGTAATGAGGGGAGTGCTTTTATGGGTTTGGGAAAATAAGAATAAACCAATGCTATGGATCAATTTGACAAAGTTAATTATGATTACTTGAAATTGGGTGATATGAATCTAAAGGCAAGACTTCAAGATTTCCTTTTGGAAATTCAGGTGTATTAAGTATTGTCTTTAAGCATATTTTTACTTGTACAACGTATGGATGGGATAACAAAGACTATTCATGAATATTACCTAAGTGTATGTTATTTTCTAAACATAGGTTAGTTTGAAGGACCAACTTGTATGAGGTTGCATAATAAGAAAACTATTTATTAGAGGGTATGCATGAAAAATCTCTTGGTTTGTGGTCTTCTCTTCCCCGTGGAAGATAATATTTGAATGAAACTTTTTTAGTATATGGATGTTATTGAAATCTTTTGTAAATGTCATATGGCATGCTATTAACAAAGTCATATTTTTATTCCTAAGAAATCCATTAGAGTTGGTAGCTCACCTATATTATTGTTAATTTTATTGAAGTGACAAAACCCTATTTAGTAGAAGTAATGAGTATTTAGACCTTGCAACACATAATTAAGTATACTTTATATAAAAACTAAATTTTGAAGAATGGCATGTAGAATTATAAAAATGCCTTTGTAGAGGTAGGATAACAAATTAAGCAAATAATCATTTTTATAAGGCCATGTGTATGGATCTAAAAACAAAATTATTGGAATTAGGTGTTTGTAACATAATGTTCCTATTTGTTACATGTTGAGGGCGACAACAAGAGAAATTTCATCAAAACCAACACCCCAAAAATATTAAAGGTGAATAGAAAAAATGATGATGATTTTCTTTAAAAGATCTATGTTTAAGTACCTATTGTGGAAAAATGTTTGAGGTTATATGGTATGTTCTTAAAGTCACTTGAATGGATGCATGTCAAAGAAGAAACTCATGCAAGGTCAACACATGTGTGCTATCAATCTGTGTAATAAAATATTAAGATATCAATAGGTCATTAGGTATGTAGACCATCATACCGTGTGCTAAGAAATGATACATGTGCTTCCTTGTGTTCAACAATACACACCATAATCATTGAAGACATCAAGGTTTGCACTGTTACATAGCAGGTAGCATTCATCACTAGAGTACAAGAGTATCATGATGTGATTTTGAAGGATAGGTTGATGCTCAACACATGACATGGACAAATGAAGACCTTCAATGGGATGGAAGATGGAAGGCTTGTGCATGGTCAGCTTATCGCAAAGCAAGAATAGCTTGCTCAAAGAGATAGGCCAGTTGTACTAAATCGTGAGATGATTATTGTATAGTAAGTTTATGTTAAAATAGACTGGTTATTTGGGGTGAAAGAAGGTTTACAAATAAACATGAATCGAAAAAGAGATGACAAGATATTTCATGTGATGGCATGTATAGTGACTAACGAGGCACTAACAAGCACATAGCCAACCTCTAATAGAATATTATCTTGAAGATCTTGAGTGTGGACCTGAGAGAAAACATAGGCAAAGTCACAAACAATATGAGAAGCCTTGATGTTGAAACCCCCAAGATGCAAAGAAAGTGTGGCCAAGCACAACTGTAGGTCGCCAATTTCTAGGTCATTGCCAAAAAAATGAGTGTCAAACATCAAAGAATCCCATGACCAAATCATTACTGTCAGGGTGATAGTAGTTGGGGGTGTCGTTCAGAAAGTAAACAACAATTTGAGCATCTCAACAAATGATTGAAGAAGGAGAATCTCACACTATGGGTCATAAAGCAAAGCTAATCGATACATCATCTCAACAGTTATGACCACACAATTTACGAGAAGCTCTATGATAAAACAAAGGTTTTTTGTGTCAAGACCACCTAGAATCTTCACTCCATGCTCTGGCCGTGATATATCTGTCGAGAGCATGTCCAAATCTAGGTCTCACTCTAGATCATTAGAAGGCCAAACAATTTCTATCTTCTTAATATTGAGATGGAGAACAAACTCTAGGCCTTACGATTGAATAATAGATAGTGCCTTAGGATACTCCTTAGCGTCACCAATGAGGGTGCCATCATCAATATCAAAAGTAAAAAAGTTGATGTAATTTTATCTTTCAGTTGTAAAATGAGAGGATAGAAAGACAATGAAAAAAAAAAAGACCTAGCGGGTTATTACTTTGTTGGATAGTAAGTAGAGAAAGAAGAGACTTACTCTGATCCATATATAGGTGGGTCGAAGAGTTGGAACACATTTCACACCAACATGCAACAATAGGACTATAATATGGTGAATTTGTCGACCAAGTTGTCTGTGTTGTAGTAGTCAACAAAGGGCATTCTAAAAGTGGTACAATGTTGTTGTGTCATGGACATGATGAGTGACGCCATGTAGTAAGACTTTGACACCCCCAAAATTAAGAAAGGAATCCAAACTGCAAAAGGTTTGATGTACACTGTAGTAATTATGATTGTTGACCACAAGGGAATCGTTTTTGTGATTTTACACTGACGAGTTTTTTTTTCTTTCTTTTGGGATGTATGGGTACACAATGAGAGGTGATGACGACGGAGAGATGGGTTATTTTACGCTATGGGGCTATCGTAAACAAAAAGGCGTTCTATGTAAACAATGGGAAAGTAAGAGTTTGTGGGGAAGACCCGGATGCTGTCTGGGTATGTAGACGGTATGTCAAAAGAGAAAGAACTTCCTCTTAGGACCTTATAACTGCACGAGTATCCAACGGCAGAAAGATGAGGTAAATCAAGGAATTATGTAGTGTTTGTGCAAACGGTAACCTGTAGAGACTTTTCAACAAATAAGGGCCTCCATCATTTTGGCGCTACCAGCCTACCAGGCAAAATATATTAAAGTAACCGCACTCTTGTGATGGATGCGGATCGAGGGGACCAAGCACAACCAGTGAAACACAGTGCGGGGTTCAAGGAACCGGTTTCCCAAGTGCAGAGAACGCGAGTCCTGTCCCGAGCTGGGTGCAATGAATCCTTGTTTCGTTTGTCCGTTGACCGTGTTCAATGCCAGAGCTTGACGGTGTTTTGCTGAAACGATCGCCACAAGCAGCGACAATTAATGAACTAAACTCACCAACGCTGGTCATTGCGTTGCCACATTAGCTCAAACCTGTCGTATGGGTATCTAATAATATGTGTCAGCTGTTGCATTGGATCAGAACAGACGACTGGTTCGTTCATTGCGTTTGATGCCTTAAATTTCTTGCAAGAACAAGGCGGAAAGGCTACTGTTGGATTTATGCACGTCTGCTTGCTGGTGATCATACTTACAACTCTTTGTGAAATGGAGACAACCTATGCATTGCCCGGCCACCACGTGTACATCTAACCCTAGAAATATTGTAATTGTCGGTGTTTGAACTGTGATCTGGAGTATCTCAACCCTAAAAAAAATCAAGAGACATATTCGCTGGGCAATCTGAAGATGTACTTTGCCTTGGAAAACCGTATTTTGTGAATTTCCCCATATTTTAATCCGGCGGCCAGGTCGGAAACATTCTTGAGATACTAATAACTGTTGAGTGATGCGTGTGGTGGTGTGGTTGTGATATTATTTTAACCAGGACTTGAACCGTCTGCGCAGAATGCATTCCATGACTTGCCCACTACTGGTTCGTTGCCCTGATTATTATTCGTAATTAAAAATCGGATTTGTGGATGCGCCGGCAAGACATGGAACGGCTAAGTAAGCTGTTACTGCTAGTTGATAAACGATTGTCCACTACTCATACATATATATCTCACTGTTTAAAATAATGGAAGTTTGGTGGGAATATCCAGTGAACAAGTCACCCATTACGTACATGGCTTGTGCAGCAACCCGGCGCGAACACCGGCAACCCCGCGGCTGAGATCCCGTTTCGTAGGCCGGCAATCAATCAATCGATACTCCGTGGATATCGCCTACTCAGTCCACCACTACCAATCTAATTCCCCCTTCCTGTCTACGTGCGACTCTTCTTACCGTGTGGCTCCCCGCCGTTCTCGGAGCTAGAGGTGCCAAGGAGTGGAGTGCAGTTCCCTCCAACTACGTACTACCTGACCTCTGCTTCGACAGCGACCGCCCAGCAGCTCGATACCCAGCAATCCAGGGATTAAGGGATATTCAACACATACAAAATAAGCAGGTTTTCTCCACCCCCCATTAGATTCCTGATTTTCCCAAAGTCTGTCAGTGTCTCCTCATCGAGAATGAATAGTCAATACTGAAGAATGCGGAAACACAGTTCCAAAAGAAAATGATAAGAGTAAAATTCAACGAAAATAAGTAAAATCAGTTTAGAAATTGGTTTTTGGAAAAAGGACAAATTAGCAGCGCGTTAGAGTTTGTGCATGTCATCTTTCTCGACTTTTTTTTAATCTCACATTTAAAGCAGTCTTTAGTACCTGCCCAACAACATCTGGCACTTTTTCCGGTTCCCGCCGTCACCAAACCACACCTTTGAGCCTTCACCAACAAACCGGCTAATGATCTGACTGCATCTATGCTTTTTAGGCTCATGCATGGCTCAATACATTTTGATTCGTTTTTCATGTCCACACTCTACATTATTAGGGTCCCCACCCTTTTCTACCTTGCTACAATCCCTAACATAGTCCATCTTTCTTGGATAGATGGGAAACTAGCAACCTGGATTACCCACCTAACCGTCTTTGCGTCTTCACCAATAAAATCCCCGGTGACTTGACTTCTTCTTTTCATTGCCAGCTCGATGGATTTGCATGCGTTGATGTTCACACTCACCTACACGGTAAGAGTCCCCTTTCTACATTGCTACTACGTAGGCAACGTTCACATTAAGTCCGACCATGCCTCCGACTTAGTTTCATCCCATCTCTACTCATTGAGATGGGAAACGAAAACTAGATTCACCTACAAGTTTCTCTTACGGCCTTAACCAATTAATGCATATATATCTAGATTACAATGGACGCACGTGATTATAGAAAAGAATTCCACATGATTTCATCTTGTAGTTATCCCGTTCTTTTTTTCCCCCGCAATTTTTAAATCCACGTTTTGTTGCGATTACTACACTAAACTAGCTCGGGTTTATGCATGTCATGATAATGTATTAAGTACAACTACATTGAGACGGAAGGCATTGGAAACATGATGTCCCATCATTCTTTTCTGGATGGAAAAATTAATCTTTCAAAATGATGTATAGACTTGAGGAAAATAACATGATTATGCATAACTTTTTTAGACCCCCATAGAGTTTCACAACCTCTGGTGATGAGAAACCAAGAGTATCGAGTCCAAAATATATATTGCCAATACATTATTTTCTAATGTTTGACCACTATTGCCTAGGCAGCAATGATCTCCTCAAGCCCACTAGTAATATATTTACTCTGGTGTTAGAAAGTTAGCTTCTTATTTGCTATCTATGTGTAAATTACCCACTTTTGAGGGTTTCCTTGAAGTTAGTACATAACATGTTCGATATTCCTTTTCTCTCTATTGTTTGGACTTAGTTGGATGCACTTAGATGATCTAAGCAAGCCCCCTTCCTTTATATCGGCTGGAGTACCGATCAAAGTGGTTTTCCCTTTCATCGGTAGAAGAATCATGGAAGTGTGTCCAGTTCAAATTCGGTTGAGGGTTCACAAGGTTACTCTATTTTTTCATCAGTAGAGGTATGCTTGAATTTTTGTTGATCGAGGATTGATTGGGCATCAATTCTACTTTTTCATCGGTAGAGAATCGATACAGATAGCCGTGACCATCTAAATTTTCATAAGTTGACTACTAAAAATGCACATGGACACCTATCACATTACGGCCTTACCGTTTAATGCACATATATCTAGATTACAATGGACGCACATGTTTATACAAAAAAATCAGCATAATTTCGTCTTGTAGTTATCCATTTTTTTTTGCATTTTACACGTTTGAAATCCAAGTTTTTTACGACTACTACAATGAACTAGCCTAATTTTATGCATGGCATGGTAATGCGCTAAGTACAAATACATCTAGATGGGAGGCACATTGGCAACATGTTGCCCATCAGCCCTTCCTGGATGGTAACACGCTTTTTACGTGCGTAGAAACGCAAGTGTACGCGTCAATGTAATATAGGCCTTTGTGAGGCCCGAGTCGAACTCAGGGATACGTGAATTGTCGGGGACTACTACTAACTACTCGCAGTCAGCTAGACCGATTAATGAGTTGGAAGTTGTTGTTAAAATTAAAAGAAAATAAAACTAAAACAAAACAAAGCAATCGATTAAATGTTTGGTTTAATCAATTCAAAATGAGATCTTTAGGATTGCGGTTTCACCGCGGGTTTTCATTGTATTAAATTCTATGTAGTCACTCAAATTTATCTTTCTATCTGGGTAGTGGCCTGAAATCAGAATTACCCACTGTCGTGGTACAATTCACTACCTATGTCTAGGTCAGTTCCACCGTCGTAGTAACCTATACCCTAAACTAGGTGCATTAAAAACGATCTCTCGGTATCCACCATTAACCTTACACCACCTTGTTCAAGGGATTTGTCAATTAATGTAAATTCCATCTCTTTTCAACCATTAATTCTTCTTTCAAAGTAATTAAGGGCATTAGATTATTATTATGGTGATCAAGCATAACAATATAATTGAGAAAACGAAATTATGCCACGGATTTAAGAGAGAAAGTATGAATTACTATGATAAAATTGTCATACAATGAATTCCCGGGCTACTCCCGGTCCTAAAGACAAAGGGGATTAGCGCCGCATGTTCATCTCAGAGCAAAACGTGAAGTAGAAAAAGAAAAACATGGAGAAAAACGTGATTGAGTGGTGAAACCCCTGAACGGAGAAGATCCAAGCGATCCTTGGCGTAGAACATGCGTTCTCCCACCTTTCGGTGGTGGAAATCGTCTTCTTCGGCGTCCGGATCGGCTGGGGCGTGCTTCTGGGCTCCGTTCTTCTCTCCATACCTTCTCGGGATGTGTGCAGTGGATAATGACGTGATAGATTGCTCTTGGCCGCCGTCATTAGGTATAATTCTCCGAATTAGGTCACCAAATAACCACAGTCGTCAGATTTAGATCAATCTGAAACAAACATGTATCTGACGGTGTCGATACCATCGACGCGAGTCGATGGTATCGACACGGCACTGTATCGGCTGAATTTCTTTACTTTTCTTTGTCACAACTGATGCCACCTCGATACCATCGACGCGGGTCGATGGTATCGAGATTCATAGGCGTCGGTTTTGCCCTTTTACCGTCGCTGTAGCTCCACTAGTTGATAGTATCGACATATGTGTCGATAGTATCGACTCACTCTTCTGAAGCAACCTAATGGTATCTCGATACCATCGACTCTCCTATCGATAGTATCGAGATTTTTCTGCTCTTTACGGCTGGCAACCTGTGGTCTGGTCGATGGTATCGACAGTAACATATACTTGTTTTTCCTGAAATTGCAACACGAGACCACATAAGTCTACACAAAACATATTCTTTTGATAATATATGCTCAAAATACTGAAATAAGGGAGATTTGACATAGCAAATGATCATAGACCAAAGTAAATGAATTATGCAATATTAACCACCATAACGAATAATAAATGCATAAAACTCAAATAAAACAAGTCTATAAATGTGACTCAAAATCATCGCATCAAACTCCCCTAAGCTTGAACATTGCTCACCCTCGAGCAACTAAACCTTAGAATAAAATTGCCAGCGTCAACTAAAGAACAAATCATCACAACCAACATCACATATGATCCCCACCGGACATTCACATTCTGGCCCTCACTAACTACAGAATGATAATTACCCTAAAGGCGACAGTAATCATCCATAAAAGATATCTACCTCAAAACTGATGAACACTATCATATAAGGCAGTTAACATAATACAATTCGTCGGTCCAGACTCGGTGCATCTTGTGATCTCCTATACTACGTTGCTCGCCCTAACTACCATCTAGATGGAAGCAGCTCTCCTGATATTCACAAGTGAGGAGAAAATCACGGTGGCCTACCAATTCGAGCAACGAGTGGATGAAATGGGTGGTTTATGGAAGAAATGGAAGCAGTATACGGTTTCAGCATGCATAAAAACAAGAATGCCCTAAATGATGCATTTGCACATGAACATGCCCTAATGCCTAAGATTAGGTGGAATGATGCATGCATTAACATCCCATCTCAAAATGAGATGGATATCTAACTGAGCTATATCATGTACTTACTCATCTTAAGATGCAAGTGATCATGTTCCTTTCTCCCTCTTATTCTACTTGCTTCTTAATAACTTTCTTTTTACTTTCAATTTCATTTTTTTTTCAGATTTTTTTTTACAAATTTTTTTTCTCTTTTTTTTTCATGCCCTTATATCCACAAATGACAATGAATAATTTATTGGGCTTACTTTTTCTGCATAACTCAAATATTTGAACTACTTAGAAGGTATGGAACAATTTAATTCACCATCAAAGAAGAAATGAGGTACATGATATACTCTATGCATAAAAATTATGAATGCAACTAAATGACATGCACCTAAGGGTAATGTGCATGTATAACTATTCTATTTTTCTATTTTTCATGCAAAACATATGAAAGTGGTTGGAATGCAAAACCTATCTACATGATATGCAATCAAAAAAATTAACACCGTACTTTACTTCCAAATCTTGTGGTGGATTGTAAAAAAACAATTGGGTGGAAAGATCACAAGACTAATTGACTGAACCTTTGAAAAGTATTATGTGTCCCTCTTTACTGACCTATATAATAGTTAAGAGGTTTCTCTCTCTTACTTCAAATTAGAGTCTCATTATCATTTGGCCAGTTTAGGCTCAAACAACCAATTCCGTCCACTTTTCATGAATCATTAGGAATGTACAGTTGTGATTTTCTATTTTAAAGTTGACAAAACCAATCATTTTCTTAAGTTATATGCTCAAAGTTGAACAACACGCAAGCTTGCGAACACTTAAAAACTTTTTATTTTCCCTTAATTCCCATGTACATGCAACTGAGATGACACAACACCTAGGACATCCATGATTACACTAGATAGAATGTGGATCCTACAACAAATCAGATTGCAAGAAATAAATGACAAGAACAAAAGCAATAAAACTAAAAGCTGAGAAAATAAAAGATAGAGATGTTCCAACTCCCCCCCCCAAGCTTGAATTCGACTATGGCCTCATAGTCAAAAACAATCTTAAAGGTTGGAACAGAGATACCGATTTACTCTTCAGGCGGAGGCTGGTATTGTGGAGCCGTGGGGTCCCAAGATGGGTACTCCCCCTGGAAGCTCGGATCAAACTGGGGCATAGGTGGAGGTTGTGGGTACCCCCCAAAGTAGTTCTGACTCCAGTAGTGATCATAAAAGGGCTGCTGCTGCATCTCCATCCTATGCAACCTGTCATGAATCTGTTGTTGGTTGCCAAGGAGGAGGCTCTCATTCTCAAAGATCGCCTGCTGATTGTCAAGTAACCGGTTCGTAGTATCCTGAATATCGGTGTACACTATAGTGTGATGCTGCTGCGTCTGCTGTATGTCCTGCAGCATAGCATACATGCCTTGCATCGAATAGACATCCTCGCTTGGCTGCGAGGGCGGTGGTGGTGGCGGAGGTTGCGAAGATGAAAACGCACCCGGATGCATGCAAGGACGCTTCCGTGGTGCCACTCGTGCCCGAAGAGGAGTGTAGGCCTCCTCTTCCTCTTCAGCCTCGTCATCATTGTTGTTGTCTTCGTCGTTGCTGCCATCTTCATCGGAGTCAACAATGGCTATGATAGGCCATCTAAAATGTTGAGCCCCTTCGATATGGAAAATGGGATCGGGAAGCATGCATTCTTGATATGCGTAGTTTACATGGCAATGAGCATATGGTAAACCATCTCGAAGAAAAATAAGATTGGATCGGTGAAGATGGTGTAGATTAACCTTGCTTCTGCTGGAGAGAGGAGTAAGCTGTTGGAAATTCAACCTAAGGTAAGAGGCCAACAGTGTAATGAGTCCTCCAAAGTGAATTGGAGCCTTCCTTGTACTCTGCTTTACAGCCAACACTCGCTGCAGAAAGAATGCTCCCTAGTTGCACTCTTGGCGCTTCAGTAGTTTATGCAAGAAAAATAAGTCCGTCTTCTGGAACTTGCTGAGAGCCAGATCACCACGGCCGAATAGGGTGGTGCAGATCATGCGGTGAAGAACCCGCACAAACGGATGCTCGAAATCTGCTACTGCTGCATTGTGGTAGCTCACTGATTTGCTCGGCGGCACCGTCATAAGCTCGGCGAAGATGGCGTCATAGTCGGTCCTGTTGTTTGGCCGCCGGTAGTCATTCTGCCCATGATTCCAATTGTAGATCTTGTTGAACTGCTTGAGGGTGAGATTATAATCATTGTTGTATAGTTGGAAAGACACCCGACCTTTGATCCACTCACGGTCTATGGCTATAATGTCGTTTGGCACGACACAGACGTCCAGCGATGCCATGAATTCTTCCACCAGCTCCTTGTAAGTAGGCCATTAATTGAAGAACGGCTAGCCATCAGCATGGTACTCCAGCTCATTGGGCCTCCTGCTCGTGTGCCTCGCCTGCCCTTTGAGAATGTAGGCCAGATTAGCCTCGAACCCCAAATTGCGGATCATTTCCCGTTCAACATAACGGGTCAGCTCGATTTTCCTCTTCATAATCTCTTCATAGATATTCTTGACCTCCGCGGACGGGTGAACAATCTGTGGGCATGGAATCGACACAGGCGGTGGCGGCACGAACTCCGGGATGTCCATCGGGTTGGCACGCGAAGAAGATGCACCAGCAACATGCACCATGGTTGCGGAAGGAGGGTAGAGAAAGAGCTCGGTGAAGATCAGAGAAGGAAATCTCCGCTCGATGAAGAACGTGCTCCTGGATGCTCGTCGCTGGGCTCGGATTGCTCTTGAGGACGCTCGGCACAAATGAAGAAAGAACTTGTTGAAGGTGTGACGTCATATGATGACAAACCTCTCCTTATATAACTGATGTCGGCGCTGCTGCGTGCCCGTCGATGCCATCGACGCGGGTCGATGGTATCGACACGCGTAGCACAATCCACATGCCACTAGTATCGACGGTTGTCGATAGCTAGATCTACGTGACCCGGATCGCTGACGCGTCGATACTATCGACCCGTCCCACGGATCGACTTTCTGGTTGCAACGATCGCCGTTGATCTTCTCTCGTGGATCGGTGATGTGGCGTGTCGATACTATCAACACAAGTGGATAGTATTGACTCTCTAATTAGGGCAACTCCCTCGTGAAGCCGGCTGCCGCCTTCTGTATATGATTGTGTCGATACCATCGACAGGCCCGTCGATGGTATCGACTTCACTGAGACGATTTCTTCTGAATATCTCCAGAGATCTCGATGGTATCGACTAGCATGTCGATACTATCGACTTGGACTTTGCGATCAACCTGTTGGTGTGTCGATACTATCAAAGAGGCCGTCGATAGTATCGACGCAGTGCAATTTCTATTGTCGCCAACCTGTACCCCGGTCGATACCATTGACACAAGGGTCGATGGTATCGACTCTGCCTCAGTCCTGCACATTACCCAAACGATCACGGTATCTTTTTTACACTAGAAACAAAGTCAAAACAAACCAAACTACGAATGTGAAAGAACTAAACTAAACTACCGATGGCTGGGTTGCCTCCCAATAGGCGCCCTTATTTAACCTCTTAGGCTAGATGACTTGAAACTCGTCATGCATCCGGAAGTGCAATGAGTTTGACCTCATTCACGTTCCTTGTATATTCTTCACCATAATACAACTTCAACCTTTGTCCATTGACCAAAAATGTGGTCTCGCCATCGCGCACCATGATTGCGCCATGTGGTCTGACCTCTTCTACTGTGAATGGTCCACTCCATCGGGATTTCAGCTTCCCAGGATGCATCTTCAGCCTGGAGTTGAATAAAAGGACATGATCTCCTTGGTTGAAAACGCGCATCTGAATGTGGCGATCATGAATCAACTTTGTGCACTCCTTATATATCCAAGAGTTTTCATATGCATTCATTCACATCTCATCAAGTTCATTTAATTCAAGTAACCTCTTCTTCCCCGCTTCATCATAACTCAAGTTTAGCTTCCTAAGCGCCCAATGTGCTTTGTGCTCTAATTCCATCGGTAAGTGACAGGCCCGACCATAAGCCAACCTAAAAGGCGTGGTGCCTATAGGTGTCTTGTATGCCGTCCTGTATGCCCACAACGCGTCTGGCAGCAGGACACTCCAATTTTTCCTCGTGGAAGCCACAATACGCTCCAAGATCTTCTTAATTTCTCGATTGGAGACCTCCACTTTTCCTTGAGTTTGCGGGTGGTACGGGGTACCAATGTTATGTTTGACCCCGTACTTTCTCAATAGTGTCGAGAACTTTTTATTCCGGAAGTGTGTACCCCCGTCACTAATGATCATTCTGGGCACACCGAACCTACAGAAAATATTTTCTTTAACAAACTTGCACACTATAGTGGAATCATTAGTCCTTGTGGGTATTGCCTCTACCCAGTTCGACACATAATCAACAGCCAATAGGATATACAAATTAGAATTTGAGGACACAAAGGGTCCCATAAAATCTATACCCCATAAATCAAATACCTCAACCTCCTAAAAAACATTAAGGGGCATCTCTTGTCTCTTCGAAATGTTACCCTCCCTTTGGCAGGAATCACATTGCCTCACGAACTCATAAGCGTCCCTAAACAAGGTAGGCCAGTATAGGCCACTTTCCAGTACTTTGGCTGCCGTACGAGAGCTTGCATGATGTCCGCCCATAGGTAGTGTGTGGCAATGACGAAGAACACTCTCGTATTCCACCTCAGGTACACACCTGCGTAGGACACCATCCCTGCATTGCTTTAAGAGAATAGGGTCATCCCAAAAATAATATCGTAGAGAATGGAAAAATTTCTTCTTCTCTTGATATGTCCAATCCACCAGGATGATTCTGCAGGCAAGATAATTCAAAATATATGAAAACCACAGATCTTTAGAATTCACTTTCAAAAGTTGTTCATCCGGAAATGTCTCGGTAATGGGTATGTGTAAATCTTTTTCATCTACCCTCTCTAACCTAGACAAATGATCCGCTACAACATTTTCGATCCCCGCCTTGTCTTTGATTTCGATATCAAATTCCTGTAAAAGTAAGATCCACCTAATCAATCTAGGTTTGGTATCTTTTTTCTCCATTAAATACTTAATAGCGGCGTGGTCCGTCCAAACTATGACTTTCGATCCAACTAGATATTGCCGAAATTTTTAAAAAGCGAACACAACGGAAAGCAATTCTTTCTCAGTAGTCGTGTAATTGAGTTGGGCGTCTTTCAAAGTCTTCGAGGCATAAAAAATCACAGCAGGTTTATTGTCCACCCGCTGTCCCAACACAGCTCCAACGGCGAAATCGGATGCATCACACATGAGTTCAAATGGCTTGGTCCAATCCGGTGTTTGCACAACCGGTGCGGAAATCAATTTTTCCTTAAGCACGTTGAACGCGTGTAGACATTTTTCATTGAAGTAAAAAACAACATCCTTTTCTAAAAGCTCAGATAAAGGTTTGGAAATTTTAGAAAAATCTTTTATAAAACGACGATAGAAACCGGTGTGACCTAAGAAACTCCTTATCCCTTTTACCGAATTTGGTGGGGGCAATTTGGAAATTACTTCAATTTTTACCGGATCAACTTCCAAACCTTTGCTAGAAACTTTATCTCCTAGCACTATTCCTTCACTCACCATCATGTGACATTTTTCCCAGTTGAGGACCAAATGTGTGTCCTTGCAACGTTGTAACACCTTATCTAGATTGTAAAGGCATTCATCAAAAGATTCACCATAAACCGAGAAATCATCGATAAAGACATCTAGACAGCGTTCTACCATATCAGAAAAAATGGCGAGCATACAACGCTGAAAGGTCTTCGGTGCATTACATAATCCAAAAGGCATATGGCGGTACACAAACATTCCATAAGGACAAGTGAAGGTGGACTTATCTTGGTCCTTAGGATCTATCGAAATCTAATTGTACCCCGAATACCCATCCAGAAAACAAAAATGTGATCGGCCGGCTAAGCGCTCTAGAATTTGATCAATAAACGGAAGAGGAAAGTGATCTTTTAGCGTAGCGGCATTCAGTCATCGGTAATCTATGCAAACACACCACCCGGTTACCAAGCGGGTGGTGACAGGTTCATTTAAGAGATTATGAGTAATAGTGATTCCCCCCTTTTTAGGGACTACCTGTGTGGGACTCACCCATGTCGAGTCAGAAATAGCATAGATGATACCTGCAGAAAGAAGTTTAATCACCTCCTTCTTCACAACCTCCATCATGCTCAGATTTAGTTGACATTGCGGTTGAATCACCGGCTTGGCTCCCTCCTCGATCTGAATCTTGTGCTGGCACAAGGTAGGGGAGATCGCCTTGATATCTGCAACAGACCACCCAAATGCTCCCCGGTGGTTCTTTAGCACTATCAGCAACTGGTCCTCCTCCTCAGCACTCAGATAAGCAGATATAATCACAAGCAACTGTTCTTCCTCAGCTAGAAATGTGTACTTGAGGTGCGGTGGCAGCGGCTTCAATTCCAATTCCGGCGGGCTGATTAAGGATGATTGAAGCGGTGGTGGGAGTTTGCCTAAATCTTCATAGTACCTCGCATAGAAACACGACAACATCTGAAGCATCTTGGCGCACTCCTTTAGTGATTTGCTTCTCATCCAATCATGAGTGATATTGACTAAGCAGGCCTCAAGTGGTAATTTTGGATATGCATCAAAAACTGAATTTGCTATAGCCTCATCTTCAGTAGAGGGAGGAATGTCCTCCTCCCCATCGTTCGGAAAACCTACAACCCTGCAAAGGGATACCACCTTGGTCTTCTCCATGATGTCCACAGCCAAAGTCCCTTTTTCCACCTTAGTCATTACATGGGCCATATCTAAAAATGGCTTCCCTAAACAAAGTGAGATATTATTGTCAAAATGTTTTACCATGTGGCATTGCTCCTTGGATTTAGGTGACGTGGCACTGTAAGGCATGACCATCTCAAATTGGTCATCGGCTATACCTAAGGTCAAATGACCTCTCCCTATCTCAAGTATCATGTCAGCTGTAGCTTGGAAGGGTCGTCCGAGTAGTATCTCATTGCCTTGCTCATCTTGCATTTCCATGACAATAAAATCTGCTGGAAAAACAAATCGATCCACTTTCACTAACATGTCTTAACAAATACCGTATGGCTTTACCATTGAATTGTCTGCCAATTGGATTGTCATGTTGCTCGGCCGTGACTCTTTTAATCCCAGCTTCTTGAATGTAGATAGGGGCATCAAGTTAATGCTCGCCTCTGAGTCACATAGCGCTTCACCAAACTTAACTTTCCCAATGTAACATGAGATATTGAAATAGCCCGGATCCTGCCTCTTCGGTGGCAATGTACCCATGATGAAGGCTCTCACCTTCTCCTTAAGCACAACAACATCTGTGTCTGAGATTTTTCTCTTCTTGGTGATGATGTCTTTCAGAAATTTTCCGTAAGAAGGGATTTGCTCAATAGCTTCCAATAAAGGGATGTTGACTGAAAGCTTTCTGAAACTGTCTAGAAACTTTTTAAATTGGGCATCCACTTTCCTTGCCTTAGCACTGTTTGGATATGGGACCGGGACAGCCTGTGCCCTTTGATGAGGTGGCACATAAGGTTTCCTTTTCTGCGTCTCCTCCTCATCTGCAATAGGATCTTCAGTAGCCTCCACCGCTATATCCGCAACTGGTTCTGTGACTGGTATGGGTAGCTCCTCAGTGGCCTCACCTTCAATTTCTACTTGGGGTTTTCTTGGTTCATCAGCTCTGGGATTTAACAGTTTCTTGCCACTCCTTAGCAAGATGGCCTTCGCCTGCTGGTTTCCTCCTGGAACATTAGTATTACCCGGAAAACCTTGGTGCGCCGGCTTCTTTAAATTGGCTATCTCTGCTACCATTTGTGCCATGGACGTCTCTATTGTCCTCATTTGAGCCCCATGGCTCTGCAGTGTCTGCCCAAAATGGTTCATAAACTCCCCTTGTTGCTTTATTTGCTGGAAAAAAGTAGTCATTAATTCTTGATTTTGCTTTATCACTTGATTGAGCAACTTCGTGCTCTTATCCTCCGCTATTGGCTGGGGTTTTGCATCTGGATCATGCAAGAAGTTATTTGGATCCTTCCAGGAGAACTTCTTGTCTTTCCTCCATGAATAATCATTATTTCTGTAGCCTTGCTGTTGCCTCATGAATTTAACTTGAGCCTCATCCTCGGACTCAGTATCCTCCTTTGCAACAAGTTTCTTCGCGAGAAGATCCATCTTCTCATTCAGCTCCTTGATTGCTTTAGATTCCCCTGCCACTTGAACATGCTCCACGACGTCTCTTTCGCCCCACGATTGCTTCTTGGCCATGTTCTTAAGGATTTCCCAACACTTGGTGTCTGTGTTGTTCAAGAAGAATCATGAGCCTGCTGAATCGAGGTTGCTTCTATCATGCTCGGAGAGAGAAAAATAGAAGATCTTTACCTGTGTCTCCTTGTCAAGCCCGTGATGCGGGCACCTCCTGAGCATGATCTAAAACCTTTCCCAGGTTTCAGAATAGGTCTCTCCTGCTTTCTGGGTGAAGTTATAGATCTTCCTGATCATGTCATTGGTCTTCTCGGGCGGGAAGAACCTTTTAAAGAAAACCTCCACCATGTGGTCCCAGGATTCCACATATTCATCATCCAAGTTGTGCAACCACTCTCGTGCGTTTCCCGCTAGAGAACTCGGGAATAGCTTCAAGTAGAGAACATCTTGTGGGAATCTGTCTATTTTTATCATATCACAATTCTCCACAAACTGACTTATGTGTGCGACGGGGTCTTCATTCTTGAGCCCATGGAAAGCATTCGACTTCACCAAGTTGATTAATGCAGGATCAATCTTGTATGTTGGAATATTAACCGCCTGCTTCTTGATCGGCCCCTTGGTAGCAGATGAAGAAGAGGCTTTGATCTTCTCCCATATTGTCTGTGGTTCTGCCATTTCTTCTTGTTCATATTCTGAATCTGTTTCTTTTAAGTGGTCTTGATTGTGGGCTTCCTCGTCGTCAGGTCCCGTCAGTGGAACCTCTGGTGCCTGTTGCGTGTAGTTGGTACTACGCGTCTGCACCATACACAATACCTGCAAAGTGAAAATTTAAGGTCAGTACCATGCTTGACGATTACAAAATTTATAGAATATACTATGAATTTTTAAAATGATAAAAAAATGGCCTAGAGTGGCCACTTGCAGCACTCGTAGTGCCGACAACTTGCCGTATCCCCGGCAATGATGCCAAAAATATAACATACTTTTTACGTGCGTAGAAACGCAAGTGTACGCATCAATGTAATATAGGCCTTTGTGAGGCCCGATTCAAACTCAGGGATACATGAATTGTCAGAGACTACTACTAACTACTCGCAATCAGCTAGACCGATTAAAGAGTTGGAAGTTGTTGTTAAAATTGAAAGAAAATAAAACTAAAACAAAACAAAGCAATCGATTAAATGTTTAGTTTAATCAATTCAAAATGAGATCTTTAGGATTGCAGTTTCACCGCGGGTTTTCGTTGTATTAAATTCTATGTAGTCACTTAAATTTATCTCTCTATCCGGGTAGTGGCCTGAAATCAGAATTGCCCACTGTCGTGGTACAATTCACTACCTATGTCTAGGTCAGTTCCACCGTCATAGTAACATATACCCTAAACTAGGTGCATTAAAAACAATCTCTCGGTATCCACCATTAACCTTACACCACCTTGTTCAAGGGATTTGCCAATTAATGTAAATTCCGTCTCTTTTCAACCATTAATTCTTCTTTCAAAGTAATTAAGGGCATTAGATTATTATTATGGTGATCAAGCATAACAATATAATTGAGAAAACAAAATTATACCACAGATTTAAGAGATAAAGTATGAATTACTATGATAAAATTGTCATACAATGGATTCCTGGGCTACTCCCAGTCCTAAAGACAAAGGAGATTAGCCCCGCATGTTCATCTCAGAGCAAAACATGAAGTAGAAAAAGGAAAACATGGAGAAAAACATGATTGAGTGGTGAAACCCCTGAACGGAGAAGATCCAAGCGATCCTTGGCGTAGAACACGCGTTCTCCCGCCTTTCGGTGGTGGAAATCGTCTTCTTCGGCGTCCGAATCGGCTGGGGTGTGCTTTTGGGCTCCGTTCTTCTCTCCACACCTTCTCGGGATGTGTGCAATGGCTAATGACGTGATAGATTGCTCTTGGCCGCCGTCATTAGGTATAATTCTCTGAATTAGGTCGCCAAATAACCACAGCTGTAAGATTTAGATCAATCTGATACAAACACGTATCTGACGGTGTCGATACCATCGATGCGAGTCGATGGTATCGACACAGCACTGTATCGGCTGAATTTCTTTTCTTTTCTTTGTCGCAACTGATGCCACCTCGATACCATCGACGCGGGTCGATGGTATTGAGATTCATAGGCGTCGGTTTTGCCCTTTTACCATCACTGTAGCTCCACTAGTTGATAATATCGACATATGTGTCGATAGTATAGACTCACTCTTCTGAAGCAACCTGATGGTATCTCGATACCATCGACTCTCCTGTCGATAGTATCGAGATTTTTCTGCTCTTTGCGGCTGGCAACCTGTGGTCTGGTCGATGGTATCGACCACCGTCGATGGTATCGACAGTAACATATACTTGTTTTTCCTGAAATTGCAACACGAGACCACATAAGTCTACACAAAACATATTCTTTTGATAATATATGCTCAAAATACTGAAATAAGGGAGATTTGACATAGCGAATGATCATAGACCAAAGTAAATGAATTATGCAATATTAACCACCAAAATGACTAATAAATGCATAAAACTCAAATAAAACAAGTCTATAAATGCGACTCAAAATCATCGCATCAGATGGCAAAATGAATCTTTCAAAATACAATATAGTCTTGAGGAAAATAACATGATTATGCATAAAACTTTGGACCATACTATAGATCTCCACAACCTCTGGTGATGAGAAACCAAGAGTATAAGGTCCAAAATGTATATTGATGATAAATTATTTCTCACGCTCAACCACTACAGCTGAGGCAACAATGATGGATGCTTATCTCACAATAAAGGGCATTCCCCTCAAGCCCACCACTAAAATAATTAACATAGACTTTCCTCATACATGTTCAGAAAGCAAGACACCATATGGCCTAAGTATGGATATCTCCTATTGGAGATCAATTAAAAAGTTCATAGAGAGCACTTTCTAGGCAACAACTCACGTGTGTCTGAGTACATTGTACATAACACATCCCTGATAAGATCATATAATGTAATTGAAACATGGGAGCTCCACACAATGAACCATATGTTCCCAAAATGTGTCCAAGCATGACTTGTAGAAAACTAGATATACTTCATCAACTATAATAAAAGAATCATAAGAGGTACTCGATAAT
The DNA here is from genome assembly GCA_963693085.1 of Alisma plantago-aquatica. Classification (NCBI taxonomy): domain Eukaryota; kingdom Viridiplantae; phylum Streptophyta; class Magnoliopsida; order Alismatales; family Alismataceae; genus Alisma; species Alisma plantago-aquatica. Next base: position 1,714,333,609 of record OY856409.1, on the reverse strand, counting down.
AGAATTATTCTCTATTGATGACATATGCATGGATATCTCATTATAAGGATAGTAAGAAGAAAACTCCATGCATGATTAGCTTGTAGAACCCATATTTTTCTCAATCTTACGACCATATACAATTTTGCTTCAGTGTTCTCAATAATTTTTTTTAAAGGACAATAGCCAATGAATGTTGGCCTTTAGGGGTGACAATGTCCTTGTTATTAAATAAGGCAAAGATCTCAAGACATGAAGATAATCCAATCCTATGACAAAATAGCACATAATACAAATCCCAATGTATCACAAGATATCATACTGGAGTGTCCCTGACAAGGCTCTAGAAGCCACAAAAGATTATGAATAAGCCTCTACTTCCACATATATCCCCAAGTCATTAAAAGAATGGTGTAAGATCCCTAACTTGGATTAGCTTCCTAATCCTATTTTTCTATCTTAACCACATGTCTAGATGCTTGACGATGTATGCTTTAGTGTTTGAGGTTAGCTTCCCATTTGGGCTATATGTGTAAATTACCCACGTTTGAGGGTTTCCTTGAAGTTTGCACATAACATATTTTCTTTTTATTTTCCCTCTCTTGCTTGGACTTGGTTGGATGCACTTAGATGATCCAACCAATCCTCCTTCCTTTCTATTAATTGGAGTATCGATGGAAGTGGTCTGCCCTTCATCAGTACAAGACTAATGGAAGTGTGTCTGGTTTGAATTCGATTCATGGTTTGTGAGGTTACTCTATCTTCAATCAGTAGAGGTATGTTTGGATTCTTGTTGATTGAGGACTAATTGGGCTATTCTACTTTTCCATCAGTAGAGGACTGATAGATATTCATGATGTTGTGACCTTGTGTGTTTTCATCAGTTGACTACTAATGAAGCAGTTTGATGCATGGCCCATGAGATTTACATGTTAAAACTGGACAAAAAGTCCCACTGCAAGAAAACTATAAAACAACAACTGAAATTTTTTGTCATAGTTGTGGAAAAACTTTCTCCCTTGACTAATAATAAAAAGAAAAAAATGGCATATATTTCCCTTATCGGTCTTGTCGTTAATGAATATAGAGGAAATCTTTTTTTGTTCATCATTATTAATCATATTGATGACTGAAACATCTTTTTGCTATATATAATAGCGACAAGATAAATGTTAGTCATAAATAGTATTAGTGATCATATAATTCTGTCACATATACTAACAAGGAGAACATACGACATTGGTTATTAATAGTTTCAGGGAATGCTAAAAACAATTATTGCACTCAGTTTATTAAAGATGAGCTTTATTGTGTTAATTTTAGTATTGTATATCATGACGTCATATAACATACATATAACTAACAACCAAAATAAGCATGAATTAGAAATTTGGGCACGTGAAGAATCAATGCCAAAAGATTATTTCTTATTAAAGAATGAATTACATGGGAAGGGCATCTACCTTGTCCCTTTTAAAAACTAACCAATACAAACATCTAAAGAATGAGGTCATCTTACATCATTGGATTCATGCAAGACTCTTCCTTCTTTTTTAAGATGAAAATAAAAAATCACGACATGCATAGATTATCTCATGGTTCTCTTTTTGTTGCTTCTTTAGTTTCTCACTCACCACACCAATATTTTGCATGAAACTTTTGTAGCACCAAATACAAGTCAACTGAATACATGTTCCTAAAAGTGGTAACATAGTGAAATAAAGTTAAAAATATAAAGTAATTAAATGGAGCAACTTGGCAAGAATTATACATCTTGTAAGACCATTACCGAGTAAAATCATTTTTTAGATGAGTGCATTAAACTAAGAAAACAATGATTGAACCTCACTTATTACAATTTGACTTTTGTAGATACATTGAAGGTAGATATTTATAGAAACTAATGAAAGCTGCAAAATATTGAAAAGAATTAACATTCTATATATAACTATATTAGCTTAAATCCCATATAGTTGGCACTGTTGACCTACTTTTAACAACCTATATCCCAGCTTTAAACACACAGAATAGTGTACTGAATACCATGACTCTACCAAAAAAAAGTACATCCATTTTGAGGTAAGCGTCTAAATAAAAATAGTGACTATGTTGAACCAAGTCAAGAAAATCATCTAAGAATCTTGCTAGTTATTCTCCATAAATATACATGACTCAGTTAAACAACATACTAATGATAGCATGGGCTGCAAATGCTTGCTCTCACATGACCGAGTTTAATTAGGTGGTTTTGGTAACCTAGGTTGCTTCATATTGCTCTCCACATTTGATTCTAACCAACTTGAGCTAGGTGACAGTGATAATATGGGTCGTTGTTTGTTTCTCTCAATATGCATAAACTTAGAAGGTGAACAAGAAACCCTGAACACATGCATAAGATTACTAAAAATAAATCATAACATGGATAGAGTATTTGCAAGCATTTAGACATACCAGTAAAAATGTCAACTTATGCAAGACTCTTAATGATACAAAAGTTACACACATCAAAATAAAAACATTTAAAAAAGGCATGATCATAATTGATAATGATCTCACATACGAGAATTTTGTTGTGTGTCTAGCATCCTAGCATAGCAAGAAGAGTTTTGATCTTACAAAACAAAATATAATAACACCCATCAACTATGTGAATAACGATTGTATGCATATATGTGCATTACAATAGTTATTAGAAAGTTATAAGTTTTCATAAGAGTAATGAAATATAATAATAAAGAAATAGATCAAAAGTGTCATAATACCTAAAACAATGCAGTATAAAAGTATAAAAAATAACAACAATATAAATGAGAATTGTATAAACTAGATGATCAATATTTTTCCTAAAGTTGTTTATGAAAAAAACAATGTGTGTTTGTGCTTCTATAATGCTACGATAGTAGTCATGCTAGAGGGGTCAAACGAGGCGTGTCATTCAAGAAAACAATACTTAATAGATTATTTTAGTTTACACATTACTCCCAATATTATAAAGGGTATACGTTTGAGACACCAAAGTATGTGAACATATAGAAAATATTAACATTAACACATACCAAAATGTTGTATGAAAATGGATATATTCTAGACACACCACTTCCTTGGAAAAATGTAAATAACATAATATTTTAGTAGAAAACACACCTTTCATTAGGATACAAAGAAAGGGAAAGCCATTAAAAATACAGACTAATTAAGAATAACTAGCAATCACATATGAAGTAGGTAACAAATTTCAATACACAAGGAAATATCTGGAAGAATTAAACAAAGATAGAGACAACATTTTCTGGATGGAAGACAATAAAGTGAAGGATGGCAACATTTGAAATTTAGAAAATCCCATAGATACATATATCTATTGTTTCTACTCTTATGAATGATAAGCACATTCCAATTAACCTGTAATCGGGGATGAAGTAGTGGTCCCTCTAGCGTGATACCCAATATATAATGCCACCATCACTAACACATTCTAACATCATCTACTCCTAAAACCACCCAGATACAAGTGAACAATCAACAAGAATCCTGACATACCACCCATCGATACCATTTCAAACCATTTCTAAACACACCCATTATCAATGCTAGCACCACCATGGAGAATACCAGAAGCATCAATATCCCTCTCATGGTCTCAACAACATCCACCACCCATGTAATAGACTTATCCACAATCAATAACAATAAGAAGAATACATGAAAATTTTGAGAAAAACATGAGAAGGGGAAAACATATGGAATTATAGAAGGAAATGAGTTGAGAGAAGGAAACCAATCTCCATGAAAGAGAGAAAGACAAGGGTCAGACAATCTTATAGAAATGGAATTCGATGAGGATTTATTAAGGAGAAGATATAGATAATACATGATCTACTACAGAAAGTAACAAAAAATTAGCATTACGTGGTGATTGCCAGACCCACAATAAAAGTGAAGATGTATTTCTAGAATCACACACAGTGTGCCCTCTCTAGTCATGCTGCTAGAAGGAGATGCTCGATCTTATATCCATCATGGAGAAAAATATTAGCATAGTTACTCAAGAAGATATTAGATGAGGATGAGCATTCATTAATCAAGTGTTATCAACAGTACATAAGTATCAACTAACTTAATTTTATAATGGAGAGAAGAAACCAATGTCATGAAATCATTTTCTAGCGGCCAAATACATGTGAAGATTGAAACTACAAATCAAAATGGTATCTAATTATTTTTTTAAAACTACAATTAGGCTATAGTTAATATAAGAACAAAAACATGGGATGATCTGATAGATCTATGTGAGAGAACATGCCTTCCAAAGTGAGTTGCTGATTAATAGAATGCATACAATAATGAAAAGAAGGAAAACATAATAGAAAAGAGGGGGAAATTTATATCGAGATTTCAGATCATATCCCAACTAAACAAATCCTTAGATGAAAATATACAATATTATTTACATGTTACATTGTAGTAGATCATATAAATTTAGGCTCAACATTTACGAAGAAGAACAAGAGGAGCATCATAAGAAGGAAAAAACTCCAATACCTTGAAGACTTAGAATTAGAAATGGAGGATGGTATAAGTATGGAGGATCTAGAATGGACAGTTAAAGAAAATTACAAGTAGCAACAACTAGACAGAGAGAAAGATTAGAAACAAGAATAGACAAAGAAGTAGGATCATGAGCATGATAGAGTACCTCTCAAAAACTCAAACTAAGAGAACATGATTTTAAAAAATGGTGACAACAAGAAGAGACCAATTAGGGATAATAGAAGAGACAATGAGAATAATTATTGACCACATAGTTGACAGGTGATGAGGTGGATATTGGAGGGAGTTTTGAAGAAATATATTAGGAGTATGTTTTGGTATGGGTTCAACTAAAAAATTAGAGGCAGTGTTGCTAAACCCTTTCACATACTATGGGAGGGAAATTGTAAGAATCCACTTGTGGAATCATAAGTTAATCTCAATTGGAATGACATGGTGGGCTTGGGCACATATTTCCAAGAAACAACAAATAATTTTCTAGAGGCCACCATAAAGTGGGACAACAAAGAAATGTCAAGCTTAAAAGAGAAACAAGAGAAGAATGCAAGCAATGTAGCTTCTTATACAATGTCACTTATTTAAATCTAGAAAAACTAGAGCTTAAATTTCTTATCTATAATATAGCTGAAAAAGAATTCCAACTTGAAGTGATGGAGTAGAAGTAAATGTCTCATTCTAACTGATTTCTCATAAGTGATGGGAGCACAAACTTTTAACATATTTTTGTGAAGATGTGTAGATGGAAAAATAAAAATTGAATGCTTAGTGATGGTATTCATGCATGGGTGAAAGATATTGGCCATCTCAATGAACATGTAAGGTAATTACTTAAAGATATATTTACTAAAAATAGTCTAGGGTCTCAAACCCAAGTGACTCACAGCTACCCAGGGCAACATCATGATTTAAATTGTACATAACATCTTTCAATAGAGGAAACACCTAAGAAGATTGAAATCCTAAAGGATTTGAAGTGCATGGCACCTATAAAAGCATCAGGGCAGAATGAGATATATGCTAATTTCCTATAGGTAAAGTAGAGGTGACCAAGGAAGCATTATTTCACTTAATTTAAAATCTATTCAGGGGAGATCAACTGGGAGAGAGAACCATGGATTATGTCTTGGCTCATATTTCCAAGACATCTCAACTGAAGGATTGTATCTATCTCTAACCAATCTCATTAAATGGCGTATGTTTCAAATATCTATCAATGTTTATTTTGGCATGGTGAAAGAAGCATACTAAAACTTTATGAGAAAAAGGTCAAAAGAGGGGAGAAGAAAAGAATAAGAGGAGGAGAGAAAACATGAAGGGAATGCACCTTACGGGGAGAAGAACATATGGAAGCATCAACAAAGACCAAAGATCTGAGAGCAGTTGCATAAATTTTGTACAAGATGGAGAAGGGAGCGTATGAGCATCTCCGATTGGTGAGTCGGGAATGAGAACATGCATGGCGAGGTGTGGGGGTGTGAGATTTTGTATTACTACATAAATACCAAGGGTAATGTGGAATATGACAATCCTACCCAGTTGGGCCTCTACTACTTTTCAAATACAAACTTAATATAACGTTTATATAACCAAACATTGGACTTCACTTACTCATAGGATTAAAGTCCTATCCCGTACATAATGATACAAATAAAATGACATAATATAAGTAAACATATGGTGCTAGGATAGATAAAGACACATATCATTTGCATGGAGATCAAAATCAACATAGGATTAGGAAGACAAGTACAACAAAGTTACAAAGATACAATTAAAAATAGGTAAACACTTCTTTCTGAATTCTTTAATGATTTGTACACAACAACTTTTCAACATGATCATTACTTAATATTGTGTCTGCTTTGAAAATAGCTAGAACACTTGTACATCAACTGAAGATCCAAACCCCAAATATCTTTCAAAAATCTTCCTTCTCATATAACTTGTGAATGATGAAATCTGTACTCTCATATGTAGATAAAATATGACGTGGTTGAGAAACTCTAGCACTATTTGGAGATTTGGGGAAACCCAAGTCTCAAAAACCCACTACACATTTTGTAAACACATCCTCACATGATGGAATAAAAAAAATGGAAATTAACAATGACTAGGCCAAGAATATTATTGACAACCACAAAGAGAAATAGAACTAGAGAAGTAGAAGATGAAGAATGATGGAAGGAGAAAAACCACCACAATAGGAACCCATATGAGAGACAAGAAATAAAAGGTCCCAACACCAATATACTATGACATAAACCTCAGAAGGAAACAACAGTCGTGGTTGATGAGTGTACTGAAAACACTAGCCAGGAACCTATCCGGTCCTAACCATCCATCCATCACCTAATGGAAATGCATACTTTGAATGTTTAAGTGGGTCTCTATAAGTAGTCGATAGGGACACAAAAACCAGGGGAGTTGGGTGGTGCATACCAACACCATATTATATACCTTGATCCACAACTATCGTCCATTGAGAATTCCTAGATTGCCTAGCCATTGTAAAATCTTATAGGATGAAAAAGGACATCAATATCCATACTCATATGTATATATTTTTGTAGTTACTCTTGTCATTTGCATTTTTAGATGGAAGATTTGATTATAAGAATATCTCTTTAAGAATTTTTCATAAAAGAATATTGAAGATAGGCATTTAGTATATATACTAGAAAATACTATGTTTTTGGAAAAATAAATAATTGATTTCACATGGAATCATTTTCCTTAGAAGGCTAAGTTGACATGTATCAAAGTTCTATGTAAGAAAGTTTTCTCCTTCAAGCCTTGTTGGGATCAACAAATTATTAATATCTAATGAGATGTAAAGGTTTAGCATAGTTCATTAGTTTTTTTTAGCTTTGATAATTCAATAGCTTCTATAATAGAGAACAAGTAAAATCCAAGAAGTCTCACGAATTAGACATAGGATATTCAACTATATGACCAAAATTTTTCTTAGACAGAAATCACTTTAATATTACAATAAAGCTTACTTTCTCTAGTTGAATGTTCATCTATGTAAAGATCCACATGTATTTGAGAAATCATTTATATGGTTGATTCTAAACGTGTCATAAGAGTATAGACTCCTTTTGTATATACTTAACCATTTCTATTGGTCACGCAAAATTAATCAAGAACATAACTTCCATTCCCATTGAATGTAAAGTTCAATGTGTAGTATTGAAATGGTTATTTAGCATCCCGGTTGAGATGTTGTACCTTGTAACAAAAGCCAGCAATGCTATTTTAACATGCATAGATCAATAGTTTAAATTTCATATTTCAAATATGTAGTTTATATGATACCTAGAGTGTGTATATTTCAACAAGAAAGAATGGGCCTTAGTTATTGGTAGTTTTTGACATGCAATTCTATAAAAATAAAAAATGCCAAAACATCAAGATTATAGATAGAAAATGGAAAATTATAATTCTAGATTTGCGATTTACATCAAAATAATTTACCAGACAGTGTGGTGTATACATAGAAACAATTATTCATATTAGTGTAAACACCACCTTGCATACATCATGTATTCTCAAATAATTTGGCTTAGGATTATGATCAAATTTTATGGTAGTGTCTTGAGGATTATTTCTTTGACCGACATACATAGCTAGCTTATATATAGATTTAAATAAATATAAGTAGGGATAATTAAGAATCCATGCTATTGGGTCAACATGACTTTGATTGATACCTTTTCTTATAACAATAGGGAGAAAATATCTTGAGGTGAATGAGTGGTCATTTATATCCAACATCAAAGCATCATATAAGTTGCAAAATCTTGAGAATGAAGCCATTATAAATTATATGTATTGTTTATACAAGAACTGGATTTAAAGATATATTAAAGAAACACCTATTGACTATCTTCTATCATATCTTGATCACAAAATTTGTATATTTACTAAGATTGTGTACCTAATTTGAGAATCTTATTTAGCTTTTGACCTTAAGGGGATGGACAAGGGCATGAATACCATGGATTCCGCAATTTATCCCTATAGGTGTGCAATTGGACATCCTTATCATGGTTAGGATCACTGAACAATTAGTGTCTGAAGTAGTTTTCATTGAGCTCAAAAGGTTGTGGTACTTTATAGATCACTGTGGGGATATTTACCTATCATCTATCATTGACCAAAACAGAGGATTCAAACTTTTTCTCATGTGAGACATCCTTTAAAAGAGTCCCCAAAAAAGACAGAAGATGACACTAATATAAAATAGGAAGATGCTTCCTTAGGAGAAGGGCATGATGGAGAGTTTGATTAAAGCATACAAGCTAGAAGTCGAAGAGGTCTGGTTTGATTTTGAGGATAGTTTGTTGTTTAAAGATGGATGGTGGGTGAGAAATTTGGGCGGAGGCAGCGAATTTTGGAGGCTTTATAGAACTTTTTGGCGCACATCACACATATGAAGAAAGGAAATTTGGGGATCTAGGGGGAAGCCTACCCACAAAAAATAATTTTAAGAAAAAATACAAAAGTTAACATGTTATTTCAAAAATGTGCATGCCTTTCGTTTAGATTTTAAATTTATCGATAGAATAACTTTATGATGTACAATATAATGAAAAGTCTGCTCTAATTGACTATGCCATCAGTGGCATGAAAAGGTTTTTGAGGTATTTATTCTATTTATTATGATAAGATACAATATTGGTCTCTATCTTTGTCGTTAATACCATATTTTCTTATAGTGTCCTATTCAATGTATCTATGGTTCTCCTGGTGTGCTCTACCGATGAAAACCGTGGTGAGTGTCTTTTGATGGTTTACATGAGATCTTGTACTAATGACAACTACCAGTGGGATCACTGTTTGCATCTACCAATGACTGGCTAGGAGATTTTTCAATGAAACTCATAATCTTACGTACCAGTGAAATATTGGGGTCATCTACAAATGAGAAAACAATCGCTAGAGGCATGAGTACTTTGAAAGAATTTGGGAAATTTTTTACCACCTTTCTCTTTCCTCAAGGGATATATATACCCACCTTATCCTTCCTCATAGCTTCATGATGCAAGCTCAACCCCAAGTTGTAACAACATATCGGGACATTGTCAATTGATGTCCAATGATTTTGATTTTACATCCCCAAGTCTCCAACTTTGTTGCTATTTGCCTTCATTGTATGCTCTTTTAGTGATGGATGAGTTTCTTGGTGTTTTCCAAGATTAGATCCATGTAACTGGGACATCTATCCTTCATTCTCTTTGTGATATATCACCTTCTTCCTTCTATGTATGTTTTCTAGGTGGTTTTTCTCTAGGGTTTTGAATGTTAAGTCTTACACCCTATTTTCCCTTATCCACCTTTTCTCTAGTTGCGTTGAGATCGTGAATTGTAATCTATAGAGTGTGTTAGAAGGACCTCAGATCTTAGAAAGTTTGCCATTATATTTGGATTTTGTAATGAAGCTTGAGGCTTCACCAGCGTTCTTTACAAGTAGACTTGTTTCCACTCTTGTTAGGAAAGTGGTATAACATTTGACTCACTTATTACCTACTATCTACATGCAAACTAACATTTTGCTATAATGATCTATAAAATTTTAAAATATGATAGCTTTATGTTTCTTGAGACCAGTAGACGTGATTGTGAACTATAGGTTATAGATACGTTCCACAAGTAGTTCCTTGATAATAAAATATGACTGTTTAGTCTCTCTTGAAGTAGTTTCTACTCCTAATGATGGGACAATCTAGAACAAGAAGAACTTTATGAAACAACAAGCTCTACTTGGTAGTAGGTTGTAAATGACACACTATTATTTTTAAAAGGTGATCAACTATAACTATTTTGAGACCTTAACCTTACTATTATGTTGTTAAATTTACATGCAAACTATTTTTCTATACAATGAATATGTTTTCTAATTTTCCTATTATAATTCTTTTTCTTCTATGCCTTATAGAGGGGTACTCGATGATGATTCATAAGGGACTTTTGAAGGGTTTTGATTTTAGAATAATATTGTAAACTTCATTACTCTTGAAGAATTTGAGTTTAGGGTAGGTCTTGATATAAAAAGGGGTGTGAAGATGAAAATCCCACTTTTTGAAAGTGATCTTGAAAACTAGACATTTTTTATCTTTTAAAATTTCACATAACTTGCTTATTGATGTTTTATTAATTGTTTTACTTATAGCTTATACAACGTACCAGTAAATTAATAATTCTAAATAACCAGACAACTAAAATTTTATAGAGCCTTGAGTGTGTACATCTATTCCCTTGGGTCGTTAGGGTGAGTAGTAAAATAAGTTAATATTGTAGCAATCTAAAGTTGTGAGAAGATACTTAGAGAAATATATTAGTGAATACATGGGGAAGCCTAGTGATTTTATACACTATCATCTTTAAACCTTTTTGGGATTTGATAAAGTTCAATGGTCCACTAAGGATTGGTCAATGAGATGTGATAAAAATTGGATTATGTTATAGGGGACTGCTATCATAATTTTGGCATAGTGAATTGTGCACCCATGGAGGTCTTATGGTTGGTGGATCCACATATTACCAAACAACAATGGTGAACTCATCATGTGGGCTCTCGACCCTTTTGGTTACCTTGCTTTAATCTAAGGTTGAGTAGTGAGATCTAGAGAATCCATGTATCCTTAGATGTTGTATGTATTGATAGGACATTTTAGTAGCATCTAGCTAGTAGATTAGATGGTATGCCTCAATCTTCCTAGGGAGTTGATAATTTATAATTTAGCCAACTATGTTTTTAGAAGTGACAAAGAAGTCAACAAGGAGGGAGCTTACTTTAGATAAAAGGTAGGTGATGTCTATGTGAATAGATCTCATAGGTAGGTGACATTTGCATGACATACTATAGAGATAAAGTGTATATGTGTAATGGTCTAGCATTATCCTTGTACTCTTAGGTCCAGGCGAACACATTTTGTTTCTGTATTTCAAGCTTGAGTATTGGGTATGTGTTCCGTTCCTCTATAATCACTATTAGAATAGTAATAAGGTTCTACGTGCATGCTTTGTAATAATGTCTCTTATATAATATTGAAACAACATACATTTTTATGATTTATTGTGTAAGTGACTATGAACACATTCTATATCATGAACTTATTGGTTGTGACCATAATGTTAAATGTTATCGTGAAATTTTTTAAGGATTACATAGTTCTACTAGTATTAGTTGTGATGTTGGATGAAATTTTAAATATGTGATTGGTATGTGGTTTTATGGATAGTGATGATCTCCGTTTGAATCAATTTGGTTTTGGATAATCTCATTCTTGTGGCAATGAGTCATGACAAATAGGTAAGACAACCACCATGCATTGGTTGTCCCCAATGAAATGACCTCTACAAACCATGATGTCCTCAATAGAGAGATGTCTCTTCATGTCACTTGCTCATTAATTTGTGGTCACTATGTAAAACTATATCTACACCACAAAATATAGTAAAACAAATTGAAAATCATTGAGATACTTAACCATATCTTTATCCATTCCTAATGTGGCAACTTTGGCTGCCAGGTGCCTCCAAATAGTACCTTCTATGATTGGGTGTATTTTGATGTTAGACTTTCACATCTTCATCAGATGTGCAGATTATATAAATTCTATCAAATATAAGAGACACCTCACTCTCATCATAACTTAACCACCAGTGCACCAAAGTGTTGACATGTAAGAAATGTGCTACAACAATAGATTTTTATCTACACATAATGCGTAACATGTCTTGGGACCTCAAACCATCTAATGAGACAAAGTTTCTTTAGAAAATAACTTAACACACCTAAGAATAATGCCAATATCCTCAAAAGAGAAAGCTTCAAAAAGCCAAGTACTCAGGTTGTATGAAGGTGAATGGTAAGGGTGTTGAGACTTAAACACCTTCATGGTATCTTCATTGTATGAAGTCATCCCTGATGAGCACATCACTTTCATGGTTATCATAAAATGACCATCTACAATCTTATGATGGTAGTGTTTGATGTTAGGATCCACATTTTTACCTTCATCCCTTCAGTTATCATCCCAATATTGATCCATAGTTTCATGTTTAGAAAAATTTAAACATTCTCGACTAATTGGAAAATATCATTTGCTTTTCCCTATCTAGCAAGAGAGCTTAAAGTTCTATGTCGTTGCCACAACTTCCTATTTCTAGGTCTACAGTTTTGACCATTCTAAGGAATGAACACCTGTAAAGTACAATAGGGGAAAGCAACAATCTCTCCAAGTGGCTACATATCCTAGATCCACAACCACTTTAGAAAAAGCTATTTTAGCATATGAGAGAATGAAGACAAGATCTGTGTGGGATGCTCCTCACCTTGATAATAATTATTTGGAAGATGATCATCATCTAAGGGAAGTCCCTTCCATGGAATAAAAGTTATTCTTTTAAAGATTTATATTTAGAAACATAATTTTAAAAACAACATTCTAACTAGCAATATGGTAACGTATGAATACCTCTAATTGGATCAATACTCCCTCATCTCACGAAAAATTCAATGTTCCAAGTATATGTTTAGTTTTAATAATTTTAAGCCACTTTATCATTATTTTAAAACAAATATATATGCCTAAAAATGAATAAAATATTGATGTAAATTATAGAAATCATGTAGGTATTGTGTAATATACAAATTATGTATATTTGAAAATGCAACTAGGATATACTTCTAAAAGTCATACAAGTACATATTTGAAAACATACACCCCAAGATACAATATAATCAACTAGCTCATGGAAACGGAATACATAAACTGATACTTAAAAGTGTTCCGATGGATTAGTTTCTTCATCCAGAAAGGACAGACACTACAATTTATTTCACATCTACCTTCCATGTCGATGTAATTTTCATTTATACTAGAAGTAAAATATTGCATCAAATATTACTGCAAGGATGCTATATTTGGTAAAATTTGATATATAGGACAAGTTTATTGTGACATTCTCTCTAGGTCATCGGTACTTTTCACTAGCTCACTTCTAGCTAGCAAGATGACACATAACCTTATTTGTACTATGATCTTAGTAACAACCATGCAGTTCAATAAGCATTTGAACCTGTGAAATATTTGTATCAAACACTTCCAATAAAAATATTCTTGTCATTTGCTAACACCAATGTCAATTGTATTTTTAATTATTTTGATTCTCACTTATTAAAAGGACTGGAACCATGCAAGCGACAAAAGAAAAATTGAAACATAATAAAGCAATAAGAAAATTTCAGAATTCGGTGTAAGTAGGAGGTTTAGAGAATTATTTAAGTGGAGAATGGGGTTAAATTTCTCCCCTTATATTTGAGGCTTGAGGGGGCGCATTATGCCCATGTGACGTTGACACAGTGATTTTTTTTTAAACGTTACGTCCCTGTTTGGTTGGAGATCGAGATTATGAAATTTGATTTGGGATAGTCGATAGATCTGGATTAGTTTATCAAGATTCAGTCTTGTTTCTGTTTGGTAACTCAATCTCATTGCAAGCATTCATTAGTTGGATTGGCCTCATATCTTGTATTTTTCAATCTGGAAAATAAAACAAAATAACACAAAAGACAGTCAAATCGGGATTGAGATATGAAATCATGCTCATAGTAGGACTGACTTGGTCTAGATTAGTAAATTACGGAATCCGAAACGGACCCGTCACTCTTATTTATGCCAAATAAAACATGGGTGAAACTGGATTGAATTAGTCGGATTTAACGCTGACGAGGCATAAAAAGACAGCTGCTGATCTGGATCATATCCCGAACCAAACAACATCTACGAATTTGACTGAGTGCGATGCCTCAGGTTAAGCATTGCATCCCCAGATGGGGGCGTGTCATTGCCCTTGACTGGGTCAATGCACTGAAATTTGCTATTCTGAAGTATTTTTTGGGGAAAAAATACGCTTTTAAAAACTAAAAAATATAATTTGGATTTTTTTCCCGTCGTTAATTTTAAGACAGGTATAGCTGGTTTGTTACTTGTGAAACTTCAAAACTGCCCCTGATTTACGTCCTCGTCCATGTCTTAGGATTGTACAATTATTGAGTCCACCAAATTTACCCATTCTAGTCAGTTTTTGGACAATCATTGTCAATTGTGGGTTGGGATCCAGAGCTTGCATCACAAAGTGTATAGTAGGAGAATATAATTTCCTTTTACTGCTTCCCTAGTGTCTCGTTGGGTAGAGTGCACTACTCATCTACCAACGACAAATTTTACCGGTTGTTATATGCTCTAGACGGAACGACGCGTATTCCACATTGTAATTCTGTTGCAATTGATGCATGGCTATATATGTAAGTTACGATCACTTTCCTAGTGCCACTAGATTTTCAGTAAAGTAAATTTATGTTCAATCAATCACGTTTACCGTCAACTAATCAAGTACAGAAAACTTCTCGCATGCTGCCGCAATTCGGAGAATCTCGCTTCCTCCCGGCCCACACGGAGTCACCTCTGCTGCGAGGTCGGGCAGCAGGAGAGCATCAGAATCACCGACCTGATTAAGTTACCATACACCCCCAAGAGATCATCAATAATTAGATGACATCTGATGGCGGGTTTGGCCTAATTGCAGACGCAGATAACGAAAGATGTGATGGAAGTAGTTAGATCCCCACCCACTCGACTGCAGGAAGAATATAATTTACTGCTGTGTTACTGTTACTATTACAGTTACTGCTAAATCACGCGTCCCTTTGCATGCAGCTAGCTGGCTAGCAAGCTGTTCCGGAGGATTGGGGTCTGGTTTGGGTTCAGAAGACAATACTCCATCCAGATATGGAATTTTTCTTCGTGAGTGAAAGTAACTGGTCACTATCCACATGGGGGACACAAATGAGCGGATAAGACAAGTTGGGCAATTAACAGCACGAAGACCAGTGATGAGTCGCAACGAAGTAGAACCGTAGAAGAGGTTAGAATCCGGACAACAAATACGCGTAAGGGGCACATATCCTCTCCCCCGACCCCTCTGTCGAGAATCTCCCAGGTGTTATTCCAGGATCGAAGAAACCTGTCTGTCACCCGCAGCAGCGTAAATGGATGGGGATGAGATGTGGGCTGTACGTGCACTTGTGCTTGCGTTTGTCTGTTTCTGCTATCCAGCTAATCTACATTCCTCTCGCCCAAGCATTAGATACGACATATCCTGAAATCCAGACAATAGCCTTGCAGCTCAAGCTGTGTATAGCACGAGAGACAGCGGACTGCGGTCTCGTGGTCCAGCTACAGCCATGAGCTAGCTGTGCGTATGGACCTTGTGTTTTGAAGCAATGACGCTGGAAGAGATCAGCAGATGGTTGAAAAACATGAGAGCGCAAGTTGAAGGAAGTGGAAGTGGAGTGGCAGTGAAGGAATGGGCCGGCGCTGGAAGAGTGCTGTGAACTTGCCGCGGTTTGCTGCGAATGATCCGGTGGAAGAAACGCGGAGGGGAGGGACTGAAGTGGAGTGCGAACGGAACAACTTGGTTGTGGAATTCTTCTGGAGGAATATTTAGAGTGGGGACCGGAATTTAAGATCAGATTCAGAGGGAGCGCGCTGTTTCCTGTCTAAGATTTACCAATCCCATTTATTTAACACTGAACGCCGCCACTTGGAGGAACAGACAATGCCAACGCGACCATCCATGCATGTATATAAGTCTCGACTCTGGAGTCTTGAGCAAGCAAAAAAAGGTGCCAGTTTACTGCCAGCAGGCGGAGCAACTGGATGCTTCCATGAACATGCGTTTTTCAAGAGGTAGTGACTTGTTTTTTCACCAGAAGTCGAAAGGCCTCTTATTCATCCCGCCCTTTCCTTAGAAAAGCTAGGCTACATATCCTTACTCATACTAATCCTACGTTTAACTCCAACTCCTGTAGCATCCATATGCAGCATATCTTCAACAGCAGGAGGTGGCTCATTCCAGTATATAGCAGCAGTTGGTCCAGCTCCTTCAAGATCCTGGTGTGCCAAACTGTCCACTCCACCACTCTGTTGCACTCCCTGTAAACATGAATCAAATTGGCATTGCAGTCTCTAGTGATGAGTTTTTGAACACACCAAAAGAGAATTGTTATCATTGTGAAATTTTGTCTCCCCTTTAGTAGTAGCAATCGCTAGCTTTGAATCCGCTTCAAGGATAACTTTCTTGTAATTGCAATTTCAAGCTAACTGGAGTCCATGTAAGATACCCCAAAAGCTAGTGCTTATGTCGCAAGAGAAACCTGTCAGCCATATATATCCCTCTGTGATCCCTAATCACTCCCGCATATGTATGACCATCAACAGAGTTTGTTGCTCCATCCGTGTTTAGCTTGATATATATATATACAATCTTCTGGAGGTTTTGCTATTTGACTTCCTGAATGGTAGTCTTGTGTGAATGAAAATTACACAAAGATGTCTCTCTAGTGACCAGAATTTCCTTCGTTCTACTAGTGATCCAACTCAGGGCTATGTATTGAAATATGATGCAAAAATATATGTAATTTACATGTATCCGCTATATGTGTTTAGGGATGCGTGGCAGTTGTGTTTTGTAAAAGGATGTTTGTTGGTTGAATAGGATAACCGATGACGGTTATGAGTGAACAGATGTATGTAGAAATTTGTATATTATTGACAGTTGTATAGTCTTGAAAGGGTATTTCAAGTTATAAACGGCCATGTCAACAGTAACTACTAACAGTTATTGCTAATTAGGCCCAGTTTGGCAGCCGTAATCTAAACTCCCTGTAATTGATGCATAATATATACATCAAATTGACAATGCCCGTTCTGTATTTGTTTCATACGGTTGCGTACTAAATCTATACTACTATAAAAAGAGCGAGTTTGTTGTTTAAATTACATCCGATGCCATTTTCTTTTCCGAAAAATAATTCCAACCAATCAGAAGCAAAGATTCAAAATCCCTGCATTCTCCTTAACCCTCTCTCTTCTGACGTTTTTTCTCTATTTTGTTCCGTTTTTATCCTAATTTCTCTCTCCTTCTAAAACCACCTCACATTCCCTCCACCCAACAACTTCACGTTCTCCAACCCCATCTCTCTTCCTTCCTCAACTACCCCACCCCCTCTATACACACGCTCTCCCCACTCCTCACCTTCAAATCACATACTCTCCTCCCACGCCAAAATTTACTCTATTTCTTAACAAATTCCTTCCCTCTCTCCGAGTCAAACAAATCAACCCTAACTCCACGCTTCCTTTCCTCTCTCACCACGTATTCCTCCCAAATCTCAACTGACTACATCCATAACAAACCATTCTGTCTTTTATATTTGTTTAATTTTATATTTTTTTCTTTTATGATAAAATGACCATTATTCCTTTTAGCAGTTATGAGATTATCATTATCTTTTTGAAAAGTTTATTTTTTTTATTTAATGTAAAATAAATATGTTCAATGGGGCACGTACATATACACGTGTGTGTTGCTAGTCTCACATAAAAATGGCAGTTGTAAATAATGCCCGGAACGGCGGGTTTCGTGATTGCCGATTTTGCTCCAGGTCTCTGCTGGCTTTACTCCTTTTACATGTCATTCGGCATGCATAACAGCTTGCATGCCACCGGCTCCTCCAATCCAGAATACCGAAAGGGGTAAATTCTACAGATAACTACCGGAATTCGTGAAGTTTGCATCCATACGACATGTAACTGCCGACAGTTGAAGAGACGTGTGTGTGCGGTTAAGTGTGTGGGGAGTCCACAATCAGTGGCTAGCTATATAAAATCATTGTTGGTCATTGTAAAAATGTACTGAATATACATGATGTTATTCTTTGTTCTCCGTATAACCTACATTGAACGTTCGATAAATTTCTTCTCATTTATGGTGGTGTGCAAGTTTAGTGATGTTATTGTAGCTGAGAGAGATCATCTTCTTCTGGTTCAGTATTTCATCTGCTGCAAAATATCAACATTGTGGTTTCCATAGCCTAGTTCAATTGTATTTCGGCGTGGTTCGACGATTTAGAAGTTGTATTTTTTGAAAACATTGTTGTATTATACATCAAGACATTGCAGTTTACTGGTGTACTTTCTGAGATGGTAAGTAACAGTTTGAATTGAAATCAGAAGTTGATTCCGGTTTTTTATGGCGCCAACTATGAGTTTTGGAGTATCAAAATGAAGATTTTTTTATCTCGTAAGATCTTTGGGATCTCGTGGAGAATGGATAGTCGGACGGTGATATTTCAAAAGAGAAGTTGGTCATTTTGAAGGATAATTTTGGTGTTTTGAAGGAGATTCACATGAAAGACGCAAAGACATTTCCATCTAACAACAGGTTGTGGCGAACATCATATTTTCAAGGATTGTGACTTTGTGAGTGCTGTCAAATCCACCAATGTGTGGAATATTTTGAAGCGAGAGTTTCACAATGACAAGAAGATCACAATAATGAAGTTACAGACGTTCTGTAGGGAATTCAAAAAAATTTCTATGAAAGGAGGCGAGATCTTCCAAAAAAAATTCTGATTATTGTTGTGAATCAAATGCGCATGTATGGTGAGAAAATTCCTGACAGGAAGGTTGTTGAAAAGTTGTTATGGTGATTGCCTTCAAAATATGATTTCTTTGTTTCTATCATAGAGGAATCAAAAGATCTTTCTATGTACTCTCTTAGTGAATTAACTGGTACTTTGTTGTTGTATGAAGAAAGGTTAAATAGGTCTTCAGAAAGCATTGATGAACAAGCATTTCAGTTCAAAGTTCAAGATGTAAAAGTGAAGGAACATGAAGGGAGTCACAACAAAGGAAAATGTCATGTTCGTGATTATGAAGATAAGAAAGGCTACGATACAACATCAGACACATATAATGATGAAGATGAAACACACAATGAAGATGCTCAGAAATTTTTGAACCAGAAATGATGTCATTTTTGTAAGAAACAAGGACATATTGAAGTTTATTGTTGGGAGAAAGAAAACAACAAGCCAACTTTGTAGAAGATAGATAAGAAGATTGATTGTTCTTGGCATATAATGACTTCAGTAATTATCATTAGAGGAGATCTCTTTGGACCGTATTTAACATGGAAGACAGATTCAATAAATTTGTTGTGTTGTTAACTTTGTTGATTTTGCATCATGACGGTGTATTGTATGTTATTTACATGTGTCTATTATAGGTGTTTAGGAATGTGTGGCAGTTTTATTTTGTAAAAGGATGTTTGTTTCTTGAATATGATAACCTCTAACGATTATGAGTGAATAGGTGTGTGTGGAAATGTGTATATGACTGATAGTTGTATAGTCTTGAAAGAGTATTTTCAGTTATAAATGGTGTTGTAAACAGTAAATACTAACTGTTATTACTAATTAGTGTATGTAACTGCCAATGGTTACATGTGAAGAGACGTTTGTGTGGTTAAGTGTGTGGGAAGTCCATAATAAATGTCTATATCAAGCCATTGTTGGTCATTGTAAAAATGTACTGGATGCACATGATGTTATTGTGAATAAAAATTTTGTACTCTATATAACTTGCATTGAATGTCTATTAAATTTCTTCTCATATATGTTGGTGTTCAAGTTAATGATGTTATTGTAGTTGAGAGAGATCATCTTCTTCTAGTTTATTATTTCATCAGCTGCAAAAAACCAACACTATATCCTTGTTGTCTTCTTCCTAGTTGAACACTAATTGGTTCATATTGTTCCATATCACCCATATGGTAACCCCAAACGTGATGGCCAGATTATTACAGTTGTCTTTCAAATTGATCAATAATCACTTCTGCAAATCACAGTCAAAGAGTTTTCCTACCTTCTTATCAGCTTTAAACGCCACTCAAGTGTCCTTGGCCTGGAAACAATCTCTCAGACATGAATGCTCATTTCAACATCTTTCTCACATTTGTTGTATACACCAACATCTCAAGATCCCCTCCTTTTCCTCTCATAATTAGTTAGGATTCTGCTATGCATAGTAACCCATAGGAAGGCTCTTACCATTTTAGGCCCCTTCTGTGTTGAATTGTCCACCAAGAGTTTCTACCGTCGCTCCAATTTGTAGGGTTGATAACATGGTGATAGGCCGAAATAGAAGTGAATTTGCTAGATTTAGCCCAACACAAAACATCTTCCTCTAAGTTAGGCCTTGGAGGAAGGAGACATCAATCTTCAAAATTTCTGAGTTAGGGAGTTTATAACTAAATTTCTCCAAATCCCATTCGTAGTTATCATTAGTAAAGCTACTTACGGGTAAAGACAACTCTTCATCACTCAAGTTAGCAATGATACTATTCAATAGAGTTTTACCTTCTTCCACCCATGGGTCTGACCAAAATGTAGTGCTTCTTCCATTCCCATGGCCCACTTACACCCTTCATTAGTATACTTCTTACGAGAGAATAGAGAATCCCAAAAAGGAGAACCTTTCCTTTCTTTGTAGTTGACCCACTTAGTTATCTTGCTAAGATACTCACTTCTAACCACTCTAACCCATAATTTATCTTCGTTACCCATTTTCATCAGTAATGCTACAGTCATATCCCTTCTCATCTCAAATAAATACCTCCCCTTATCTTTGGGGAGGCAAAGAGTTTTCCATCGAATTAAATGGATCTCGTTCTCTCTCCCTTCTTTCCCTAAAGAAAGTTTCTAACCAGCTTGTCAATTTTTTCACAAGTGTTTATAGGAAATTTTGCAGTTTGCATGGCAGAAATGAGAATAGAAATATTGGTTCAAATCCAAAATAATTTTCCCTTAGAGTAATCTTAGCCAAGGTGATTCTTCCTGTAAAAGATAGGTACCTCCTCTTTCAGGAGCTCCACCTTTTCTTCATCTTGTCTAAGATGTAAGCACAAGTACTTTTGGAAACCCAACTGTGTAAAAGAGGAATCCCCAAGATTTTTCTAATATTGCTCGTGTAGTGCATGGTTTCTTTTATGGATATGATTGATCTACTTTAGATTAAAATTGAAAGTAGAATAGAAATAAATCTTCTACTTTTAGTAAGAGATGGTCTGGCCCAAACACTCAAAAAACACCTTCACACAATCCATGATGTTCTCAATTCATTCAAGTTTAGTGAAGAGGATCATAACAACCAGAAATAAAAGATTAGAAATGGTAGGGCCTCCATGTGGCAATCTAATGGATTCCACTTACCATCCCAACCCATTTATTAATAGTTGAGTCAATATTTCCATATATAAAATGACGATATATGGAGCTAATGGGTCCCCCTGTCTCACTCCTCTTGTGGGCATGAAGGAAAAAATATATTCTTCATTCCAAAGAAAATTAAAAGTGCCTTCTTTTAAGGTGGATTCAATCAACTTAAGTTGTCTGGAAGGTAAATTTACCTTAAAATATCAATGATAAACTCTCAGTTCATCTTGTCATATGCTTTATCTAGATCAATTTTAATGTTCCTTAGTTTCTTTCCTATTTTCCCTTTGTCATTTTATCAATAGCTTCCTGTGCAACAATGATGTTATCAAATATGTCTCATCCTTTAATGAAGGAATATTGGATATCAGACACAAGTTTAGGGAGATAAATAGAAAGTTTATTAGAAATTATTTTGGTAATGAGCTTGTTTGTGATATTATCAAGGTTGATTGGTTGAAGTTGGTTTCAAGAAATCAATATTCTCAACATTAGGAATCAAGACAATAAGACATTGGTCATATGTTCATTAGTTGAAGCCTTCTCAAAACCCCTCTTTGCATCATTTACAATGGAGTTACCCATTGTAGTAAATGATCCTAGAATAAGCAATCCAGGAAAGCATCATGACCTGGAGTTGTTAACTTTCTCATATCAAAGAATTTTTAACCTTTAGGATTGAATGACTTTGATTTAAACCTATGAATTCCTCATCATTCAACTTATGAAACTTTCCTCTACTAGGACAAGGAGTGGAGAAACTAGGCCCACAGAAAATATTCCCAAAGTGAGAGGCAATGAGTCTTTTAATCTCATTAGGATCTTCCTGTCAAACATCATGTTCATTTTTAAGCCTTTTAATCTTCTCCCTTCTTCTAACTAATGAAACGACATGAAAATAGGATAAATTGCGATTTCCCAGAGCAATCCAATCATACTTGGATTTTTAAGCCCAGATAATCTCTTCTTATTAAAGGATATCCTCAAGCTCAACTAGGAGGTCGGATTCATCTCTTCTAAGAGGAGACTGAAACACTTTTCTTATGAAGTTTGGATGTTGTTGGTTCTCTTCATAAGGTTATATTTCTTTTAAACATTACTTCCAAAGGTATATTTCCTCCAATACTTAAGGTTGAGCTTTAAATCTTCCAAATCTTGAGGGAGAGATTTGTCATTTTTCCTATAGTTGGCCAAGGAGGGAAGTGCATGGTGAATATGATGACCTAACATCAAATCAAGTTGTCACCAGTAATAATTGTGGAATAAACATTAGAAGTGGATTAACAAAATCACTAAAAGTTAAAACTATTTTGCAAAGAGATCAATTTCTAGGAAAACTCTTATGAAGAGAACCAAAGTATTATATACATCATAGTTCACATTGTACATACATTGTACCATCTCATCTCGAGGATAACATATAATAGTTGCTTTGCCAAAACTATACATAAGAAACATAAAACCTTGAGGCATACAAGACAAAATCTCAGATCGTTCAAAAAACCATTACGTACTGACTCCAAGGACCTGAGAGTATAGAGACGACACATAGGACTTCTATCTATAAGACACCACATATAGTACACCCAACCTAAGATGCTACTACTGTACCTGATGTTGTTGTCCTCCCTCTGTAGTATGGTCTCTACCGCCTCGTCTGCGTCCACCTAAAAATGTTGGTGACCAATGGGGTGAGACACAAGTCCCAACGAGATATATAACTCTCCGCCAACAATATAATTATCACAAATAAAAGTATAAACTGAGCAGAGGATTCTTTTACATTAATAAGTAGGATTTAATCATTATTTAAGCAAAGTAGAGCAATACCATCATCTGAAGAATTGCAGCTATATATGATAAAGCAGTAAATATCTATTCATTTTATGAGAAATATGAAGAACATGCATAACATCTATCCATTTAAGATGTAAAAAAAATGTAACATCAACCAATGTTTTTCGTATTCAATTCTTAAGAAAATAAACTACATAGATGATTGCATATTTACAATCACACTTATGTCCTGAGGAGATGAGGTATACTGCTCATAGTCCAACCCACTATGTTTACGTAAGGCATCGGTACCATACAAGATCAATGGAAGAGCCGACAGCCAAGACCTCATCTGTCTCGGTCAGTACGAGAATACTGGTAGGACATCTTGTGTCAACTGCAATTAGCTTACCAGGACACACTGGTATCATCGCTATAGACCTAAAGCCATAGCATGCACTCTCTTCAAGGAGATTTTCAGTTATCCATCCCCAGATTCATTTTTATCGAGAGATTATACATCCATCCCATATTATAAATGATGAAGGAGATCTCACATGAATCCCTCATTAGGACATAAGGATATATGCATCCATCACCCCCACATATTCAAAAATATGCTCTCTGAGTTAAACTTGTTTCACCATTCAGTAAATCCTAACGCTGAATGGATCTATGGACAAGGCACTACATTATAAGATTCTACTTGTTTACTTAGGTGTATTATAGTATCTTTTAGAATCAACCAAGTTACAAGAAAGAATTGTAATAGATGCTAAAAATAAAGATGTAATACATTTATCAAGTACTTTCATAATCTTTAGAACACATATAACATTCAGGATCTCAATCCTTTATCTCATTACTAGGAATTCTCATCCCTTAGCATTATCATCATCATGATTACTAGATCTGGGTATTCAAACCCTTAGTTCATCAGTGAACATTGTTATCACTTATTAGGTAACTATTACCTCTAGGTCCTCAGAGCAAGGTATACATGATACTTTGCTACACAAGTATCTCACATGGCTCACAAGGCCCATTTAAATCTATATAACATAATACATCATAGCTCATACCTAGCTATGCATATCATCTCAGGATACCTGCATGGTTAGTATTTCATGATAACAACAATATCAAATACATATCCACACCATGCAATACAAGGGTAATACCACTATCCCAATATTAGGGTTAGGGTTTCCCTTTCTTATCGATTAGGGTTTAAAATACATACCATCACCCTTCATTAGAGTTAGGGTTTCCCATTATTAACCATTTAGGGTTTCAAGATCATATTATCAAGGATCAAACCCTAATTCATACTCTACACATATTAGGAGATCAAGTATGAGTTTCTAACTCATCCTAACTAGGATGTTGATTACTTCATACTTTATTAAGTTGGATCAACCTTTCCTTCAAGGTACATTGGCCTACTTAATCAATATTCATTAAACTCCTTACATATTAATGTATGACTTGATATAAGGAATCTCATGTGTTACTCCATCAAGTACATTGCATTTGAGGTGCTTTCCTTCATATGGGTTTTGAGATGCTTCCACCATATCAAGCAAGAGGTGTGTGCTTTCTACCCATATCACCCAAGAGGTGTATGTGTGCTTACCATATTGGGTAAGAGGTGTATGTTTGCTTCCATATCGGGCAAGTGGTGTGTGCATTCTTACCATATCACCTTAGAGGCGTATGTGTGCCTACCACATCAGGTAAGAGGGTGTTTGTATGTATCACACATATTGGGCTACTCAAATTAAGGTTTGCATATCGAGTTGGCCTCGTATGCTCATATATTTTCATCCCTTCAAGGTGCTATCCTATCATTATGTTAAGTGACAAACTAGAAAAATGTTTAAACTTTTTTCAAACCATTTCACAAACTGATAGGGGTATGGGGTTCCAAGGTATATCGGTTTTCATATCATATAGGGTTCCATCACCATATGAGGTTGGAGGTGTGTGATTCAACCCGATATCAGTTTACCCTTGGTGATGTCATCATCATCAACCACTAGAATCTTGTTCTTACTATTCTAATTCATTGACAACAGTCCCACAAAACTTTTAGAACTCATAGGATCATCAATTATTCAATATAATTTGAAATTGCAAGTAGATCAACAAGTATGACATAATTGAAGGTGCATAATAATATAATTGGGTTCAAGTTATATAACCCACCTCAAGAACAACTTAAAAGCTCCAAGCTCCAAAGCTTCATGTTCCCAAGGTTGAAGATGAACTTCACAACTCTTCTATATGCAAAGAATCACCCTAGATAAGTAATTGGTGAAGAAAAAAAGAAAGGAAGTTTATAACCCTAGATCCATGCTTCAATCCAAGGTTGTAGATGATCATGGTTTTACCTTAGGGTTAAGACTTGAGATCCTTCTTGATACTTAGCACCTTGCATGATACCTCACTAATTATGCACGATATGCCCTCACTTGTGGTCAATATCACTCCACTATGGCTGATATCACCTTGCTAGGCCGATATCACTTTGCTAGGCCGATATCACCTTGCTAGGATGATAGCACCTTGCTATGGCTAATACCAAGGCTCTACGCATGATAACACTTCACCTATGCATGATAAAAAGACTCTATGAATGATATCTTAGGGAAAGAGGGTGGTAAATTTTGGAAAATTTTACTAGTAGGTGAAAAGAATGGTATATATAGTTGAGGTTCATGAAAAAGTGTGTAAATGAGGTGTCATCATTTTAAGCTATTAGGTGCCATGTGTCCATGCATGGTTGACATGTGTACATGCATGCACTAATATTTATCTTGACATGAAAAATACTTGAGGATAATCTAGAGATGAAATTTTATCCATCACTTATCTCTTTGGATAAGATATATCAACTCAATCACCACTTTATCACAACCCGATACAACTTTTCTAAGGAAGTTGTAAACCGATACACTTCACCTCCTTGAGGTGCTTAGACCATCATGGGAAATTATAAAAGTTAAAAAACATGTATGAGACTCCCTCTATGGATCCTTGGTTGATAGGCACTCTCATATGAACGCTACAAACTGATACAACTCAGATTAGGGTTTCACATTCAACCCTTTCTTGGTCTTTTCATCACCAAGAGTACCATCACTCAAACATGATTCAAACATGGTGTATCCCTTCTTTCTCTCTCATATAGATGATACTAGGAAGGATTAGGGACACTCAAGAGGTTGTAATTTGCATATAAACCCTACATTTTTGGCAAATTACAATTTGTACCAAAATTGGTGCACAAGGCACTAACGTTATTCAAACAAGTTTCAACTTGAAATTTAAGATTTCTACAAGATACCCCTTAGCATCATTCTCTCTCTTATGATGCTAAAACTCATGAGGTACATTCAACATGTGACATTTTGCAATATAGCCCCGTATCTTGGGTAAGTTACACTTTATACCCAAACTATCATATAATACACAAATAGTTTGCAAATAAGCTCGAACTTAAAAATGAAACTCTAAAAGTGTCTTAATTACTTTTTACAAGATTAAAACAAGTTTGTGAATAAACTTATTTAATCAAAACTTTTAGGGTTAAGCCATAACCCAGGTCGGGATATTACAATTATCAACCCCTAACAGGTATTTCGTCCCCAAAATCTCAAGAGAAAAGAGAAGGGTACTTTCTCCTAATCTCTTCCTCCAACTCCCATGTGGATTCTTCAATGCCACCGTTTTGCCATAGAACTTTCACAAGAACTATGTCTTTCTTTTTCAACTTCTTGATTCTTCTATCAAGAATCATTATTGGACCTTCCACATAGGATATATCCTCATTTAATTCTACCTCTACAAGTTGCAACACCAACTCTATATCGGGATGACACTTTCTCAGCATAGATACATGGAACACTAGATGTTGTCTATGTTTCTCAGGTGGCAACTCCAACCTATAAGCTACCTTTCCAATATGTGTTGTCATTGAGTAAGGTCCCATAAATCTATGTCTCAAAATATTGTCAAGCATCTAGATAATTTATTCTGACGGTTCATCTTTGTTTGGGTGAAAAGTTTTGCTAAACTTCATACCCAAAGCTTCATGCATACGGTCCCAAAATCTACATGTGTTTTAGTTACAATCCTTTATAGGACATAATATTTGATGGTATACCATGCAAATGGACTACCTCATCCACATAGAACTAACATAAATTTTTATTTGGGTAGAAAGTGTTAGTTGGTACGTGGGGACTTAAAAATGGTTCAAGCTACCCATATGGAATCACTTTATTGCATTTATTAGGAAGAGAAACCACAAAATTCACTTAGGGATACATAATGAATGCAAAAACCTTATAGGCTTCTAATTAGATGCCTTCACTTGATGACAATTAAGGCACTTGGATGCAAACTGTATCACATTAGACTTCTTCCCTGACCACCAATATAGATCTTTCACATTCTTGTACATCTTGGTACTATAAGGATGTAGATCTTAGATCAAGGAATGTGTCTCCTCTAAAACTATAATGTGTATTGATATGGAGATATGGTCACATTATCCAAATGAAATAATATCCCTTGTCTATCTTATAGACATCGAGCATGCAATCCATAATGAAATGGTTTCATTCCACTCAGGTTAAGGCAACAATGCAACAACCTTGTTAAATGTAGGATTTTGATTCTCTTACTTATCAAATAACGTGGTCATTGGCTGTGAACTCTACAACATATGCTTCATTTTTGGATACCAATACCAAGAATTTTCTATTATTGTACATCTTGGTACTTCTAGATGCACAATTTACATCGAGGAATGTGCCTCTTCGAACATGCCTCTAACATCCTCTCTATTATACAACAAGAATTTCATGGAAACCAACTGAACCATCATCTAACTCATTAAAACCTTTATACATGCTATCACTAAAAAATAACTATATATTTTGGAATTTAATACTCTTCCTCTAAGCTTCTCTACTCTCTTCTCATAAGATTATGTTAATATAAAGTTGTGCCAACAAGCCTCCCAATATTTATTCAATTGATAACTCATCTAAAAAACTAATAAGAAAACATCTCTCATATTTCAACTCATAGATTGCATGTGTACAATGTCTGCTAACAAAGAAGAAGATGACATCCTAATCAAAGAATTGTCCACAACATCTGCCTCTCTAGTATAGCAGTATATGGTACATTCATGGTCCAATATTAGATCCAGTCATTTCCTCTGTCCCATGTACCACTCCTTCTTTGTAAAGATGTACTTCAGACTCTTGTAATCAAGTCTTGAGACTCTTGTAATCAAGAAAGATCTAGTAATTCTCTCCATAAATGTACTACCTCCACACCTTAATGGCAAGAACAATAATCGCGAACTTTAGATCATGTATTTAGTTGTACTTGCAAGCAATTGGTCCTTCTTTGTTTAAATTGTGCTTTATTTGCCTTTATTGCATAATTTGTACAATTTCTTGTGGATTTATTTGAATTAAATAGTAAAAATAATGTTGTTGTATAATGCATATATATTTTAAAATATGGGTAGAAGCTACATTCAATTTTGGTTTAGAACTATTTTTTTCGATGTTGTGGACTTAAATCTTAACTTAGTGCTTGAACTAGTGTAAATTAGTGGTGCATCAATCAAGTGGATTTATATGTGCAAGGTGGACCTATCATAGGGCCAGAAGTGGGTTTTTGTCAAACTTTTCTGACCCCTTTAGGTGGGCCTAAGCATGTCAGACTGAACGCTTTGAACACCATGTCATGTTGATGTGTTCTAATTCTGGTCAATGCAGGTCGACCTTGGTTATTGTGCTCACTTTTGGCTAATGTGAACCATGAGTGTGTCAAAGCATGTTCAAGTTGGGTCAGAGGGTGTCTTTGTAGACTTTGGACATGTTTTGTGGTTGATGTGTTCTTAGGCTGTTTGATTTATGTTTTTATACGTCAAACCATTCATTTGTAAACACTTTTATTGCATTTTAGGGTCAAAGTGACTTGTAAGATGTTGAAGTGTAGCTCAAAGTTGCATGTATATATGTGAGTTGAAATGCAATTTTCTATCACATTTTCCCATGCATATGTGTGTCCTTTAGTCATTTACCATTTTAGATAATTATGGAGTGTATAAATGGTATGTGATCTAGAGAGGGAGATCCTTGGATAAGAATCTAAAAATGTGGTAACCATGAGAGCGAGATTAAAGTCTCAATGGGAGAAAAATAATTAGGAAAGTGTTATGAGTGTGCAAGTTCTAGTAGATAAGTATAATGTGTTCAATTTAATACCAGACTACAACTTTTCTAGAATGTATCAGAGTAGGAAAGGTAGTACACTGTAATGGTAACTCATGTGTACAAAGTACATTTGAGTGGTAAAGGCAATACAATGTGGATGTGTTTGGGTACTATACAACTAATTTTAACAACATGGTTACATATTTTATTATTAAACCTTGGGGTAGTTGGGATGTATGTCCCAAACTATTAGCTCATGATGGTAAAGTTTTTACCTTAATATCTATGCATTCCTCATTCAGTGAGAGTATAAAAAGTTTAGAATTGTCAACATGCAACCTATGTAAGCACTAGAATCATCATGGGTACTCACATCAGTACACATATCTTATCATATAAGTAGACATTCTTTTTTAATCATAATATCACAACCTTCTTCTCTAGAAGAGATCAATCGATCTTAGTCGATTGAGATACACCTTAAAAGCAGCTATCAACCTTGAGCACAATAGCCCATTTTAGTCCATGTATCTACCTCTTTAGATGAGCATCCTGAAAAATAATTGAACTCTAGATTGATACCAACATATCCAATGATAGTCGACCTCAAAGATCGATCATCTATCCATCAACCTCCGATTAACCTTTACCCAAGTTGCTTTCCCCTGAAGCAATTGATTTCATCTATCTACATGCCATAAATCTAGCTACAGACATCTGGTTATGGAAGCCTATAAATACCCACCATGCAACATAGATAATGCTCTTTTAGACCCAGTGCTAGTAAAGTCAAACTTATTTTTCTGTGTCATGACAAGTGTTTGACCTACTATTGATGAGATAAATCAATCTCTCTATAGAGAGATATTACCCTCTCATGGTTCTTGAGCGATCGATCTTACTGCTCGTCATGAGAAATTGACCTCTCCACCAAAATAGGATCAACCTCTATAAGTTCATCAACAATTAATCTCTAGCAACTCAACAACTATCAACCTCTTCTAAGTTGACAACTCTACCGATCAACCTCTTAGTGATTGGCCTCTGCAAGACCAAGGGCTATCGACCTCCCTCTTCAGGGAAATCAACCTTTCACCATGCTGATTTTCATTCACCTACTCTAGTCATAACTCAGAGTTTAATCAGAAGAAAAAGAAGAAGAGAGTTTATTGTTGCACAGCACATCAAGCTACTTCTTATACAATCATGACAATGATTGTATCCTTTTCCTCTACCAATTGTATTGATCTTGCCATGTTGAGGGAGTAGTCTTTTCACTAGGATGTAGGGACTAGCCCCACTACCTGTTTCTTGCAATTTCATTCTTTTTAAAATTCGTGTAGAAACTCATTTAGTTCATTGCTAATAGTTTAAGGCATGTTTTGTGGTTTGATCATACACTCTTAGTGATTTATTTTAATCTTTGGTCATGAGAACTTCAACGTGTAAGATTTAATATCAATTATTTTTGGTTGATGCCCTGACAAGAACTTTTATGGGAAGTCTCCATAGTAGTAGACAAACGAACTGTGGGTGTCGATATTTTGATCCTATGTGAATGTCTACTCATACAAGTTTCTAAAGTCAAAAGGGAAAACTTGCATTACTCCAATTATTTATCTGTACAAGTTTAGATTTGAATGAATGTGTAGATTCAGATTATGGTGCTCAAACCCAATTCTACTCAAGTGCTTTCTATCATTAATCTATATTCTTTTTTATTCTAATTATTAACTTTTTATGCAATTTGTTCAACTCAATTCAAATCAAATCTTGGTTTTAAGTATTAGTCGTGATAAAAATGAATAACAACTACTAAGTTTTCTTAAATAGGTTGTCCCTTTGGATTCAATCCTAAACAATAGTGCGGTAGATATGTTTGCTTGGGGGTGATATTCTTGTATGTTTCTTTTGGTAAAAACTGGGTATTATATTCCTAGTAAATATTGTTAGTGCAATAACAACCACATCAGGAAAATTTATGACATGAATGTGAGTTAGGAACCATATATGTGTTGGAAAGGTATGATGAAACAAACAATCATAATAAACAAAAACAAAGTAAAAGAGTGAAAAACCCTGACAATTTTGGTTAATGATATGTGTGAGTCAAGAAAAGTGGTTAGCACAAAAACATTTTTTTATAAAAGTGTCAATGATAGGTTCTCATATCATTGCACTCCTTTTTACTTAGAAACATGAGAGAGAGAAGGGTTGATCTACAATATGTGAATACCTCTTATACCTTATTGAACATCATGGAGAAGAAAGGAGCTCATCCTCCTCTGTTTTGCACCAAGGGAGACAGGTCATAAGCATCAGAGGTGAAAGTTATCTTATAGAATCCCACTACTACAGAACCTACCTTTAGTGTCGGTTATTTAAGGCCTTTAGTGTCAGTTTCTGAGCGACGCCTATGTGGGCGACACTAAAAGGTCACCCATTACGCGTCGGTTCCAGAACCGACACCCAAACTCTTCGCGCGCGACCGAAAACACGCCATCAGGGGAATATAGGCGTCGGTTATTAGTTAAGAAACTGACACCCAAAACCTTCGCGCCACAGAAAGGGCGCCATTTTGGGCGCTATCAGTGTCGGTTATAAGCCAAGAACCGACGAAATATGTCTTCGCGCCAAAAGAATATGTGCCGGTGACATATAAATAATCGACATTGTAACGTTATGTGTCGGTTGTTTACAAATACCGACGCCTGTTATTGGCGCCAGCTTGGGCACTATTAGTGTCAGTTTGTAGTAAGAAACCGACACCATATATGTTCGCGCCACAGGAAATAGGCACCGGTTATATCTAAAAAACCGACATTACATCAATGTGTGTCGGTTTTTACAAATAACCGATGCCTAATGTTTTTTTTTACAGACCTGCAGACCTGCTGTGGCTGGTCGTAGGATAAGAAACATGTAGTTCAGTTAACTGAACTGCAGGTTTTACGCCATCCATTGATATCAGCCAACAACATGCCACAAACCTGCAAATTTAACAACAAAAATATTCACACATGCATTTAGCAATACAACCTGCAGTTCCATTTTATTTTCACATATTTAGAAACATTCATGTAGCTAGCAATCTGTAGTTCCATTCATTCACATTCACACATGTAGAAACATTCATATAGTAACTTAACTTTCATTCATTTTCACTCAGACACATGTAGAAATATCTAGACATGTAGAAACATTCACACATATTATAATTCATAAATTCATTTACAAAATCCCCACTATTTGTATGGTTGTTGCCCATTCTTCTCTTACTTCATTTCATTCTCCCATCGTATAGGGAGCATGTACATCTGGTAAGTCCGTTCCTGTAGTGGAGTCAGCTTTAAACACCTGTAAAGAGAATGACGTATATATATAATTAATGAGCTATAAATAAGATTGATATATTTCATATTATCTAATGAGACTATATAATACCTGAGCAATACAATCGATGTCCATACAACATGAAAGACTAACACATATATAGTACATAACAATAGCAGCGTCGAATTTACATACAACACTAGCTTAGTACATATATAGTGGGACTTATAAGGTGACGATCCCACCTGGTAAAACAGGTTACAGACAACTACATGTTACGACTGGGAGGTCGTGATTCAACAACAGTATGCATTAGCAGGAGGACAAACAGATCACCATATGTTTGTCCACATATGGTGATCTGTTTGTCCTTCTGCTAATGCATACGTTGCAGAATCACGACCTCCCAGTCGTAACATGTAGTCGGTAACCTGTTTTAGCAGGTGGTATCGTCACCTTAGTCCACTATATATGTACTAAGTTAGTGTTGTATGTAAATTCGGAGCTGCTGTTGTTATGCACTATATATATATGTGTTAGTCTGTCATGTTGTTATATGAATCTGAACCACTTGTGTGTGCTACACTTTATGTATTGTATCTGTATCCTGCTTCTCTTCATTGGGGCTTCTTCCTGCATATCCTGCATAGCTATGTCATGTCCGTCCTGCATAGCCTTCTTCCTATATTTATTTTTCAAAGAGAATACAAAAAAAAATTAGATCTCGGGTGAGATTGGTCCTATAGTTCTTTAGCACCCTCCCACAATGTTTAGCATTTGTATTAACTAGAAGATAATGAAACATCAAATCAGAAAATGATATTGATATTAAAAAAGTAAACATTTAGCTTCAATAAAAAAAATATAAACATGCATGCCTCTAAAATTGTGATCTTTTATCAATTAACAATCCTTCATTGTGATCTCCGCGCACATATAAGTCATCATTAGCTTCAATATTTTCTGGAGTTGACAACCCAACTGAGAATGGACTGGAGTCATCATATTTATCATAGTACTCTTCTTCATCTATAGGATCTTCAATGAACTGTCTTTTACCATGAAGAACAACCGACCATTTATCATTTGCAGGATCATCGATATAAAATACTTGTTTCGCCTGGGATGCCAATATGAATGGTTCAGCCTTCTCGCCAATCTTTTCAAAGTTCACTAAAGTGAAACCCAATTCATCCACTATAACTCCTTTGGTGTTATCAACCCAATTACATTTGAAGAGTGGAATTCTGAAATCTATGTAGTCAAATTCCCATATCTCTTCAATGACACCGTAATATGACATTTTAGCTTCACGTAGACTCTTATCCTTTGCACTTGCAAAAAACATAGTCGATGCTTGAAGGGTGACCCCACTGTTTTGGACGACACTCTTATCATCTTGGCGCTTTGTGTAATATGTGAATCCATTAATGTCATACCCTTCATAAGACATAACAGTCAACTTTGGTTTAAAGGCGAGGCATTTGATAGTTTCAGTAATATCATCTGGTGTTTCAGATAGTTGATGTAAGACTTTATCTTCAAACCACTTAATAAAAGTCTTGTTATGCTCTCTAGCAAGCCACACTGTATTGGCTCGAGGATATTGTCTTTTGATGAAATTGGTATGTTCCTCGATATAAACGTTCACTTCATCCATGTTGTGTAAAATATACAAGTGAGCTTGTTCCAACTGCTCACGGCTGATTACTTTCACACGTGATCCCAAAATTCCTTTGCCAAATAGCTCGTCAATATTCTTGTCATTATCAGGAGTGTCATTACCACTGAGAAAGTCATTGCAGAAATCCATAACCTCTCTCGCCACATAACCTTCAATAATACTCCCTTCAGGCCGATAACGGTTTCGAACATCACCTTTAAAAACGCTCATGTATCGTTCAAAGGGATACATCCAATGCAAGAAAACCGGGCCCAAGATTTTCACTTCCCTAGTCAAGTGGACAACAAGATGTACCATGATATCAAAGAACGAAGGAGGGAAATACATCTCAAGCTGACATAGGGTAACAACCACTTCTCTTTGTAAATTATCGAGAGTCTCAGGGTCAATAACTTTGCTGCAGAGACTATTGAAAAAGAAGCAAAGTTTGGTGATTGCAAACCTTACATGCTTCGGTAATATAGATCGAATTGCCACGGGCAATAATTGTTGCATTAGAGTGTGACAATCATGAGATTTAAGTCCTATCAACTTCAGATCTTTCATTGATACCAATCTACGGATGTTGGATGAGTAACCATTTGGCACCTTAACATTTATCAAGCATTCACAAAAAGCTTTCTTCTCTTTTCTAGACAACGTGTAACATGCGGGAGGTAAGTATGTTCTTTTACTACCCATTTCACGTAATTATGTTAATTCTGACCTTATTCCCATTTCACGTAGGTCCAGTCTGGATTTTATCCCATCTTTAGTCTTACCTGGTATATTTAACAGAGTACCAATGATGCTATCACAGACATTTTTCTCAACGTGCATTACATCGATACAATGTCTGACTGTCAAAGAACTCCAATAAGGAAGATCCCAAAATATTGACTTCTTCTTGAATGAAGAATTGTCACTCAGTGTAGTACCTTGTGATCTCTTACCAAATTCATTGACAAAGTCTTTTATTCTTTCATAAACAACCTCCCCTGGTATAGGTTTAGGTGCAGTGTGTTCCTCATTCAATCCACTGAATGCTTTGCGCTTCCTACGATACGGATGGAATCTTGTAAGAAACCTTCGATGACCGAGATATACATTCTTACCGCCATGTTTTAGTCTTGTTGAATCAGTGTTATCTTCACATATAGGACACGCTTTAGCTCCTTTGACACTATATCCAGACAAATTCCCATATGCTGGAAAGTCATTAATAGTGCAAAACAACATAGCATGCAAACGAAATGTCTCTCTTCGTGAAGCATCATAGGTCATCACACCTTCACCCCAGAGTTTCTTTAAGTCATCAATCAGAGGTTCAAGATAAACATCGATGTCATTTCCAGGTTATTTAGGGCCCGATATCAACAACGACAGCATTACGTACTTATTTTTCATACACAGCCAGGGAGGAAGATTGTATATAACAAGCATGACTGGCCAAGTGCTATGTTGGCTGCTCAATGTCCCGTACGGATTCATCCCGTCTGTACAAAGCCCAAGTCTTAGATTCCTGTCTTCTTCACCAAATTCAGGGTACAATACATCAATCTTCTTCCACTGTGGGGAATCAGACACATGTCGTAGGATCCCATCATTATTTTTCTTAACATTTGCATGCCACCTCAAATTCTTCGCATCTATCGGATTTCCAAACAAGCGTTGAAACCGTGATATTATAGGTAGATACCACATCACCTTGGCAGGAGAACCAGTTTTGGACTCCCCCGAAGTCGTCAATTTATATCGTGACGCACCACATTTTGGACAATCTTTCAAATCTGCATAGTCCTTTTGAAATAATACACAATCATTAGGGCATGTGTGTATCTTCCTGGCATCCATTCCCATTGGGCACAACAATTTCTTTACCTGGTATGTTGAGATTGGCAGCTCGTTTCCTTCAGGAAGCATTTCTTTCAACAAAGACAGCAATGACGTGAAGCTTTTGTCGCTCCATCTATTGTTAGCTTTCAACTTATACAATCTCAACACAGCGTTAAGCTTCATAAACTTAGTACAACCTGTGTATAACGGCATCTCAGCATCATGCACAATGTTTCTAAAAATGGGAGGTGGATCGGTGTGCTCTACCCCACAACTATCCAGCATCACATCAACGATGTCTACTGGAACTGGTTCATTCACATCTATGTCATCGTAGGCAATTTCTTCTTCCACACAAGCACTGCTATCGACATCCACTGGTTTTGGGTTTGACAGATCTCCATGCCAGTGCCATTCTGTATAGCCTTGTATAATCCCGTTGCACATGACATGAGTCATGATTTCGTCACCAGTGTTGACTTTCAAGTTGTTAACGCAATGTCTACATGGACAGTAGAACCTATCTCCAGGTTGTTTCCTATGTTCCTCGGCAAATTTAATGAATTGGTGAAGACCAGAAATAAACTCTAGGCTGCAGCGATTGCGAATGGACATCCATGATCTATCCATTCTATGATCAAAGAGAAAACAAGTATATATTAGGACAAGATTAGGGTCTAGGGTTAACAAATACATGTTATGTCATTATTATATATAATAAATGTGTACCACCTATCCATTCTTGAACACCTAATCTCACTAGTAAGTGTATAATGTGTATTGGGTTTTCAAGAAAATTTCGGCAGCATTTCCCCGCTGTTCTCCAAGTACATATGTACTTAGAGAACAAACGGGGAAATGCTGCTAAAATTTTCTTGAAAACCCAATACACATTATACACTTACATCCTAAGCGAGATTATGTGTTCAAGAACAGTCCCAAACCGGGGACTATCCAAGATTTACTCCTAATGAGTAAATCTTGGACGGGTTTCTAGGCCAACAAATAATGTATTGTCATTCTTATACCTAAAATCCTAGTTCTTCAAGTTAGGGTGATTATTGATGTCTTTAAAAGCATGATTGGGAATTTAGGGAAAAGTTCATCATTTACATTCCAAGCATGTCACATGTGTGCATTACAGTTCATCATTAAGCAAGATATAAGCAAGTATGTCATATTAAAATAGACTAAACAATATGAGAAAATAGTAGTGTAATCATGCAAATGGGAACATTCATGGGAACACACACTTCAGTTATAAACATTCATGTAGCAACTTTCAGTTCCATTCATGGAAACACACACTTCAGTTCTAACAATAACTAAACAAAGGGGTTGGTGTACCCCTAAACATGCGCATAATTTAAAAAACTATTAATACATACAAGTCTAGATAGATAGACAACTAAATACTACACCAACATGGTCCCGCATGCATCAGTAACTTCTTTTTGATGATGAAGCTGTGTCACGAAGCTCCTCACTGTATTTAGACGAATCTGAACTGACAGGGGGCTCAGATTCAGATTCCTCATAGATGATATCCGACGTCGTGCGCTCATACCGCAGTAGATGATCAGGGGTCTCACAGTTGTTGTTGGTTATCCAAACTTTGATGGAATTATCGCCAACTGGACGGAGAAAAAGCCTGTTCCAACGGACCACATGCAGCTCTCCAATCCAATCACACCAACCAGATTTTGATACAAGATTTCCCGCCAAATCATTCTCAACCTCGATAACATGTGAATAATTGCCAAAAGTTAGGGTCACTTTACCAGGCATGTAGTGTCTTCCTTTTAGAAAACGCCAATGTTTGGGTATGACCAATTGGTTTAAGGAACGATCATCTAGGATGATGTCCAATTGTTCTTCAATAGGGAACGTTAACATTGACATAGAGGCCCAGTTCATAGTGACTATTATGGGAAGACAGAGACTGCACAATATTAGTATTAACAAAGTGTAAGTACATATAATGATGTTATATATTTTTAGAAAAAGTTGTATAACATTAGTTAACCTTTTATTGCTTGTCTAGGTGCTTACTAAAATAGAACCATTATATGGAACTAAAATAGAACCATTATATGGAACTAATCCTACATTATACACATACTTTTCCTGAGTAAGATAATGTGCACTTCATGGAATTATTAAGATCTGAATATATATAAGTTGTTTCTACCTACTTTGATGGGATTTTATAACATTCGAGTCTTCCATTTAAGGCATTAGATGCATATATTGCAGTACATGTATTCAAGTCAGTAGAAGCACAAAATCAGTACCTAAACCCTAAACACAAATAAGTAAATAACTTAAAAAAAAAACGCCCAGCAGCTGCTTGGGCGTGCCTTGGCACCGCCCAAGCAGCCACCGGAGCAGAGGAGAGGGCGGGGGGGCTAGCAGAAGGCAGGGCGGGCGGGCGGGCATACCTGGCAGAGAGGGCGGCGAGGCTAGCTGCTATCGGAGACGGCGGAGAAGGAGGTCGGCGGGCGGAGAGGCAGGCCGGCGGGCGGAGAGGGAGGCCGGTGGGTGGGACTGCTTCTCGCTCGACGCAGGGAGCACGACGATAGGGAGCACGACGGCGGCGGAGAGCACGAACGGCAGGGAGCACGACGGCGGAGCACGAATGGCAGGGAGCGGCGGCGGCGGCGGTAGGGAGTAGGAAATCGCTAGAGCTAGGGAAATCGGGAACGAAATAGGGAAATGGGAAGAATCGTTTGGGCAGGGTGAGCTATTAAGTTGACAATATGTGTCGGTTATTTTAAAAAACTGACAACTAATCCAACAATGTCGGTTTTTTGCTAAAAACCGACAACTATACTAGATTATAGTCATCGGTTTATAAATAAAAGACAACCGACAACTATTCCTGTCTCGCGCATACCCTTTAGTCGTCAGTTATTTATTAAAGAACCGACAACATATGTCAAATTTTGGATCCCATTTTTTCGCTGGAATTTTGGGTTTGGCGGTTGAGTTTATGTGTCGGTTGTTTATTAATTAACCGACACTTAATGAAAGCGGTACCCGTGTCTGGTCGACCTTCATGGGTTGGATGTCAGTTTCTGTTAAAAACCGGCACATTAGTGTTTATGTGTCGGTTTTTGTATACAACCGACACCCTGCAAACTGATTTTATAAGCCATTTCTGTAGTAGTGTCCCACACCTTTGGGGTTGTTCTAGAGTTCTTGGACCAAAGTATTTATCATGAAATAAATTAGTTGAAGTTACACTCTATGGTAACATACACATGGATGTTTGAGATATTTTGAAGATGGTATGGGAATAATGACAAGTGTTGAGTTTGGGGACACAAAATGCATGAATGTCCCTTGGAACACCTTCCCTGACATCAGTCTCACAATACCAAAGTTAGCTGGTTGTGGCATGTGGGTTTTCTTGAAGAGAGATAACACATAGACATATGTAATATGAGGTTTCAACCTCTTTGTGTTTGGGTTTGGGAAAGTTATTTTAATCATTGTCTTGGTTCTTGTGAGCTACCAAGAGTGGAGTTAGATCTAGGTTTGTGAGTTAAGGTCTTGTGATATTCTATAGGTGACATATAAGCAAGGCAATCCATGACTGATAATCAATGGATTAGATATCTATCTTGGATTGAAGATTTCTTCCATTATTAAAATTGATAATTCAATATTAAGTGTGTATCCTTAATTTTATAGGAGAATAAGGTTGTTATTCTAACAACTCATAATATGATTATTAATTAATGTGATTTTAGAATCATTATGATGTATGATATCACATTCATTTAAAATTAACAATATTTTAGATTTATTGATCATTGCATAGATTCATCTTGTCATGTCCTACCACCCCAAAAGACATACCCCATGCATTTTAGATGTTCTTGATTATTTCTCTGAATCCAATTAAACCTTTAGTACCTTATGACCATATTGCATACACACAGATGGGGTCCACGTAATCAATCAAAATGCACAAAATGTCTAATGAATTGTTATAAACTATAACATGATTTCCTAAATAAGAACTTCGACTAATAACACCAATTTTGGAAAATCGTTATGTTATAATAAGATTAGAACATTTATAGTATCTTTGTTTTTAGTTGAAACTCATACAATCAATAAGAACTATGATACCTTATATGTTAATTTGACATTATTGATGTTACTCATTTAGCTTTATAATTATCAATGATCTTTCAATTGTACATTTCTTTTCAAACATGAAAGGTTGATTGAACAACTAAAAAAATTATAATAACATTGTCACTTAATTGTAATGCTTTTCTTTAGTGATGGGGAAGTCCCAAATGTTACGTTATACATAGTTCATATATATTTACAATTATAGAAGCTAAATTCATAAATTTATAGTACGTATGTGTTAATATTTATGTTGCAAATGCTTATTATAAGTATTTTGAATTGAATGTATTCATTATATATTAGATTTTAGTACCCATTTTTAAGGGTAGGAAATAGGTTGTCTATTTATCTTTCCCTCCTCTTTTAAGAAAATTATCGGGATCATTATAGGTAAATCTATTTAAAAAAATCAAATGTTGTAGTACTACTACCATTACAAATAGGTGAACATGAAAATACTAATGATACTATTTGATAGCCTAATGTAGTTATTAGGGCTCAATTTTCTTGATGATACTTTTAGGAAGGATATCAATGAGTTTGTTAACTTCAGGCCAATCAACTTGATTGTGTTTTCATCCACTTGTTTGGACCGTTCTTGGATGTTGTTGATCCAACCTACAAGTGATGGGAACTTGTCACACTCTACATGAGTCTAACTGGTAGCCTACTAATTGTCCAATTTAGTAATGATTCATTTAAGAATTTTCTATTTTCAACACTTCTACCATTTTTTGTTTTTATACTTTTACCAATTAAACCTAATTAACAATGTGGCAAACTTCATGTTTTGTGCTCAATCATTGACTATCCTATTGAGCTATTAAATAAACCAATTTCTTTCTAAATTTAATGTAAAAGACCTAATATTTAGTGGAGTGCACACTAAAATAATCCCATCAGTTTCTCAAAATAGACTCTTGAATAGTGTTGGGAATTGACTTTTGTTTGGTCTAGTCCTAAAGCCACAAACCAAAAGGTGTTGGTAAGTATGCCCAGAGAGCCAATCATATGATGATTGTGATGTCATATCTTTTAAATGATTTGATTAATAATAAAGGCAATTTTCAAATTTGTTCTATTTTAATCAGTTGTGAGATAATGATGAAACATAATAAGTGTCTGAAGAATGACATTACCCAATGATGTATGTCTTTTGGTTGATGACCTGAACAATGAGATCATACACATGTTAAGAGTATGTACATTTTTGTTATGTTCCCAGTTGGATGTTATTGTGGAAGGTTGATAGACAACATCTACACATAAGACTAGAGTGTGTGTTGGTTGATGAACAGATCTCAGTTGTCATGATATGTGATATCAAATCAAACAAATAGATACTTGTTGGAGAATAGTGTATCAGACAGACCCACCTTGAGAGACGGAAACCATAATGGTGGTTATAATCATCTCTCATAGTGAAGGTGGCAATTTTTGCTCTTAAACTTGAAATCACTACACTTATCATATGTTGTTTGATGTACTATAACATCATCCACCATGACCTTGAATAAGGGTTACCACAAAGGAGATGCTCAGGTATATTGTGACACATGGGGATGACTGTGAGTGATGTAGATGGGATTGTATCTCCTGTTGGAGTTTGATATCCATGTCACTTGATAAGCGAGACTGAGAAAAGCATGTGCATGCACATGTGAATCAATATATGATATTGGGGTCACATATCTTTGAGAGTCTACTCTAGTTCAAAAAACATGGAATAAATTGACAGGATGATGATTCCATGCCTTGAGTTTAATTTGGATATCAGTGAAAAAGGAATTATACAATCACTATAACACCAAACCCAAATTGTGTGTTGAAGTTGTTCTCCAACTTTCCTGATTACTTGGTTAGCAATGATGTGTTGCTAGACACCGCTCATTGTTTTTGATGTCATAAACTAGTTATGGACATTCACTACCAACGTAACTTGGAATCTATAGGGTTACACACATAGGATCCACTTGGAATAAGAGTTCCTCTATGAATATGGTTTAAAATTGATTAATAAAGAGTTGTGTATTCAATTTAAACAACATTGGTTGAATATTGAGCAAATGAACATTGAACCCAAAAATTCAAGTGTTGAACTTATCATTTCAGAGTGTCAGGTCAATTGAACCAACTTTAGCAATTTAAAACAATGAACTGACTGGATTAGGACCATGAACCGACTGACTCAAGTTGTGAACTGAGCATTTGGTGAATCAATTTGAATGATTCAAGGAATATGTGATGATGCCATGTTGTTCATTAAATCGAATATTAATTTTTAATACAATTGCGATTGGGAAACATGATGAAACAATCAATTCAGGGGTTGAACTGATTGACTCACATGCCAACCGATCAATTCACATGTGAAATGTTGATCCCTTCTGCTCCCATTCAATCTGGGAACCCTGACCGTAACCCTCCTATAAATAGAGAGGTATTGGGGGCTTCTAAAAAACAATTCAATTGCCTCTAACAATTATTTGTCTTCTCTGATTGTGGTAACCAAGATAACACGAGCAAGTCCTACCAAATAAAAGGAGTGATAGCAAGGGAGAACAATTGTAGAAGAGCAAGTTGGTGCTAGTACACCAACGAGAGAGGAAAACTCCTTCTTGTCAGTTTTACTAGAAAAACAAGAGATCTTGGTCATCTGTCTGGACTACCATAGTGGTATGGAGATTTCCCTCTAGGAGGATAACATTAAACTATTGTCCATGGTGATAAACCAAGAGCTACTAGTGACGACGTCCAAGTACAACTTGAAGAAAGGTGCATATCAACAACGAGGGAATAGTCGTTGCACTTTCTCTAGGACTAGGTATGACTTCATAAACATCCTACCCATTACATATCTGTTGAAAGAATCATCTTTTAAAGGGGAATATGTCAGATAAAATTATCATTTCTGCTGCCTATCTTGATGTCATATTTCTCAATAGTGGTATCAGAGCCATATCAATCTAATATGTTTTGGGATTTAATCAATATGGCCAGATTTTGGGTTTTCCCTTTTATTTATTGCATACAATGTGCATATTTAAAATAATTAATGTGCACATCAGATTAAATACCATATACCATCCCAAACTATATATATATATATATGTATATGTATATATATATAATTTACACATGTTGCCCTAAAATTGAACCAAATGAATACCAAAGACAACATGCAATAGTGTGAGTACATGAAAAAATAACAAAAAGTATGCACCAACATAATCTCAACATTCAACAATATATTATTAAGCAACATCCTTTAATTGCAAGATTTCATTTACATAATGAAGCATCACATTTTACAAGTCTTTCTCGTGTATACTAGGGATCCTACAACAAGTACACCTAGCATATCTCACCAAGCCCATCAACCTTCTAGCTATCTTTGAACCTAAAAACAAAATACAAGAAATAGGTCAACACAGGAGGTGTTGAGTATGGGGCAAAAGGATACATATATATGTATAAGCTTTGCATACAAACAAGAATAAACATGTTAATTATTTAACGAAATGTGAAACCATATTTTATGTCATTTCACTCCATTATACCAACAATATTAAGTATTTATACGGCCTTTGAACAACTTCCTATCGGAAGGGTCCATAAGGGTGCTCAAGATTAGCTAACCCATTTATACGAGAGGGGCCTCGAGTCCATCAGTAAGAGATAACCCTATTATAAAACCGACGAGGCAAACACCGAGTAAGACATAGAAATACTACATGGAAATATTTGAGCTGTTAAGCAAACAAGCATACAATACATATCTTTTCAAGCAAGAAAGCGATATTCATAACTAGATAAGGCCCATACCTAATTCAGAGATTCTTAACTTACTTATCCGTGACCATCTAGACACAAGCAACACCTGATTATCAACAAGATTACATGCATGCATTAGATTC
Organism: Alisma plantago-aquatica; assembly: GCA_963693085.1. Classification (NCBI taxonomy): domain Eukaryota; kingdom Viridiplantae; phylum Streptophyta; class Magnoliopsida; order Alismatales; family Alismataceae; genus Alisma; species Alisma plantago-aquatica. Next base: position 1,714,289,029 of record OY856409.1, on the reverse strand, counting down.
TCATCATTCAATACAATGAGATGTATTTTAGGGTTTTATCCAAGTTAGGTTAAAGGTTATTTATTTACATGGTTGATGGTATTGTAGTGATTTAAAGGTCATCATCAAGGTTGGGTTAAAGTTTCATCCCATTACGACATTCCATGGATTATAAATGACCATTATAAGATTCATGTCAATTATGTACCATTTAGGGTCCAAGACTCATAATGGATAAAGCAAGACAAAAGTTAATAAAGTCGTGGGATAGAGATAAGATATGAGATCAGATCAGAAAGATATAGACACAAGAAACACATTCAAAAATAGGCGTGTGTCCCTAAGTCCAGGCATCATAGGTTTTCACATTATCAACATGCATCCCAAAACCAACATATAAGACATAGGCCATAAGGATGAAACATATGAGATTGGTGGTGCATCCAAACCATGAGGATCACAGTATAGAACATCTTTGATTTAGGAGCAAAAAGAGAAGATATTAAGATTTGATATCAACACTTGGGGCACAAAAATGACAACCCAACAATATGTGCCACACTAAGACACCACTAGTAGACCCAGGGTTTCAAACATTAAGGGGATGATCATATACATTAGGTCATAAAACATCATAAGGTTATTGATTTGGGGCCAAAAGGTAGATTGAGAATCAAAGAATCAAACTTTATCAATAACATGTATCAAAAAATGGTCAACACAGTCAAGTATTACAAATTTGTCAAAATTGAGAAATATGAAGGATTTTTAGGGTCTGGAACTAAGATCATATTCTAAATCTTTTTCTTCTAACCAAAAAGGACTATTTATCTATAGAAATCAGACATTCCTTGCATTTATTGGGATTTTAACAAGATTACCTTGATGTGATTGTTTCCAGGCCGTTTGATCCTAGGTATGAGGCTATGGATACACAACATGATCCCTCCTGGAGGGCACCTCACGCTGGCCTGCTGGACCTGGGATGGGTCCAACTGCAGCAATGACGCCAACCTTGTTCTGTGCTTAGGGTATGCTGGCCCAGCCCAGTGGGGCTCTTCTCTCTTGTGCACAATCACGTGAGGTGGGGCGACCCTTCTCGCATGACCAAGAGGCAAGCTGATCAATTCAAGGGTTGAACCGAGCAACCTGGAATGGTTCAAGTGCAACTCTACACCAATAATAGGTTCTTGCATGAGATTTACGTAGGTGGCAGTAATTCCTCGTGGATTCAAAGATTCACAATAGAATGTCCATAACTATTCCTAATGGTTTATATTGCATCTTTATGTTTTTGGTATATGGCATGTATATAATACATACTATAGTATGTGGTGATTTAATATGTATATGTATATGTATATGTATAATCCCTCAATCAAATATATTAAGTCTAAGATGCTTTCTATTAGCTACACACATGAAAAACTTGATCGATTATGTGTGGGAATGCCAACCATCTCATGGAAGTGTGATGGTAGTTATGCGGGCCTGCCAAGAGGGGTGCAAAATTGTGTTGGCTTTTAGGTTAGTCTTAACTAGGTATTCTTAATGATATTAAGCACCTAGAAGTAGGCAAATGACTATGGCAAGGAGTTGCACATGCCATCTATCAAAGAATTACATAAGATGCTATTGGAAAATGTTGCCTACCTTAATAATTAATTATGTACGCTGGAGGTGGTCGGGTAATAATTTAATTATTTTGGATCTTAGCTCATCAAAAGTTTGTGTGTTGCAATCTTCTAAATTGATAATTGAGGGTTATCAATATGAACAAAATTATAAGAGTAGTATTTAATTAAAGGACTTACTGAACATCGTCAAATTTTGTACAAATCAAATCAAATCAAAATGGTTTTGACTAAATTGCAAATTTCTCTTGTAGAATCAAATGGAAACACTCAATAAATTTTTTTCTCCACAATTAGTCCTTGAGAAGGACAAATTAAATGGGAATAACTTCTATGGTTGGTTCAGGATGCTGAAAATTATTCTCAAACAGGAGCATAATCTCTATGTCTTGGAGACACTAGAGCCAGATGAACCTCTTCCCAATGCACCTAAGGCTGACAGTGATGCTTACAAGAAGCATACTAAAGATGTTGTTGATGTCAAATGCCTAATGCTATGCTCCATGAACTATGACTTGCAAAGACAACATGAAAATATGGATGTTACTAAAATGGTCACACATCTTAAGAACATATTCCAAGATCAGGCAAGACATGAGAGATATGATGTCTCGTAGACGTTCTTCAAATGTAACATGACAGAAGGAGATCTAGTAGGTCCTCATGTGCTCAAGCTCAGGGGTAAATGGAGAACCTTTCTAGACTAAGATTCTCCTTGGATCAAGAGTTGGCAACTGATGTAATTCTACTATCTCTCTCAGGGTCATACAATTAGTTTGTCATGAACTACAACATGTATGACATTGAAAAGCCATTAAAAGAGTTACTTGGCATGTTGAGAACAACCGAGACACAAATGAAGAAAGACAAACCCAAGTCTGTGATGATGATCAACAAACTAGAGGGGAAGTCTAAAGGCAATGGCAATGCTAAGAAGAGTTCTAAACATGGCTAGAAGCCCAAGTCTTCAGCACTTAAGGCAAAGGGAGGAGTGATTAAGAGAGGAAATTGTCACCACTGTCACCAGCATGGACATTGGAAGAGTAATTTCCCTCTCTACCTAGAGGAACTAAAGAAGAAGAAGGGGGGATAGAGATCTCCGCTTCATGTGTATACTTTATAAGATAAATCTAATTACTTCTTCATCTTATGTTTGTCATACTAGATGTAGATCTAATATATGTTTGAATATGCATGATCTAGTAAGAGCCAGGCCTTTACTGAATGGCAAAGATGGACTATGTGGAGTAAGATTTTCTACAACTACATTCTAAATTCAGAATTTATCTTAGCCAACAGGACATGTAATAGAGTTAAATGAACTGCTATTTCATTTTTTTTCCAATAATATGACCATTTTACTTTCTGCATCTTGTATGGACAAGAATGATTGTGCATAAAGAGTAGTTAATGTTTTATTTCAAAAGATGTGACCTTGTATGGTTCCCCAAAATATCTTGTGATATTTGTTTGAAGGATCCAAAGATAAATGTTCATAACATAAATACTTAAAGGATTACAATTGATAACTCAAACAATCAATAAATATAGCATTGTCATCTAGAGCACATACATGAGAAATGTATTTCTAGAATACATGATGATGTTTATCTAGATTGTTTGTTTGAGGAACCAATAAGAGACATGCAAGTCTTAACATGAAAACACACCTCTCACTAGATGTAGTGGGAGAATAAGCATTCTATTAGGACTTGTACATAATGATGTATGAAGACCTTTAGAATAAATACTAGATGTAGTTATTTTTACCTCATTATATATACTGATGATATCAATAGATATGGTGATTTGTATTTAGCAAAATACAAATGTGAATCTCTTGAAGTGTTTAATAAGATCACAAGTGAAGGAAATAAATAACCTCAATAAAGGTATTAAGATACTTTGATATAGTCAATGTTGAAATACTTTACATCAAGAGTTTGAGGACCTTTTGGATATACCGTGATAGTATTTTACAAAGAACTCCACCTAAAACATAATTATGTATTATAAAGAAGAAATCACACCCTAATGAGTCATGGTGTGATTGTCAATGAATCTAACTAATCTTATATTACTTTTAGGCACATGCTTTACACTAAAACAATGTACCATATAAGTGGTTTAAAAGACACCATATCAGATATGGCATGGGAAATGTCCCAATTGGTCTTAAGGATTGAAACTTATACAAGAGAATACTTTCTTGAAAAGCATAAATCACATAAATGTTAGTTTGTTGGACACTACTTATATCTATCCAACAACAAAAGTGTCGATTACTAGGATAGCTGAACTCCAAAGGAATCAGTGGGAGTAAAGTACAACTGGAAAGATTCAAGATCAACAAGAAAACATTAAACTTAATAAGGTACAATAGGAACAAGGAAAATTGCAAATTGCTATAGAATCTCAATTTCGTTATGTAACAAAAGACTCATAGTTCTAGTAGAAAACATATGAGATTGAAAGGATTATGAATCCTATAACTCAGGTAGGTTGTGAATTAGTCATAAGATGATGGGACAACACATCAACTAAGAACTATACAAGGACCAGAGTTTGAGAAATTACTTGAGGCCATTATGGAAGTTCATGTACACCAACATGGTATGACCTTGGTGGTGCCACTGAAAGGGATAAAATTCATAAGGTGGAGTTGGGTTTTCAAGAAGAAGACCAACATGAATAACCTAAAAGGACAAATCGGTTGAAAAGGTTTTCAAACTAGGTCAAAGTGTTGAACATGATGAAATCCTTTCACCAATTGCCATGCTTGCTATTGCAGCTTATCAAGACTATAAGATTTGGCATATGAAGAAGAAAACTACATTCCTTGATAGAAATATTTGAGAGTATGTGTATGTGACACAACCTAAATGTTTCTTAACTTCATTACTGTAGAAAAAGTCTATAAGCTACAATGTTAAGAGTATGATAAAACATAATAAATATCTAAAGAATAACATACTCAATGACGTATGTCTTCAGGTTGATGATCTGAATAATGAAATCTTGTGAATGTTAAGAGTATGTACATTCTTTTTATGTCCTCAGTCAGATGTTATTGTGGAAGGATGATAGACAAAGATGACATATAAGACTAGAGTGTGTGTTGGTTGATGATAGAATCTCATCAATCATGATATGTGATATCAAACCAAACACATAGATACTTATTGGAGTATAGTGTATCAGATAGACCCAACTTGAGAGTGACACATAGAAACCAAAATGGTGGTCATAACAATCTCTCATAGTGAAGGTGGTGATTGTGGTTCTCAGACCTAAAATCACTACATTCATCACATATTGTTTGTTGTACTTTAACATCATCCACTGTGACCTTGGATAAGGGTTACCATAAAGGTGATGCTCAAGTACATTATGATACAGGGGATGACTGTGAGTGATGTAGATGGGATTTTTTCCTCCTATTGCAGCTTGATATCCAGGTCACTTGATAAGCAAGAACTAGAAAAGCATGCACATGCACATGTGAATCAATATACGATATTGAGGTCGCATATATCTCCAAGAGTCTACTCTAGTTCAAGAAACACGGACTGAACTTTGAGAGGATGACAATTCCATACCATAAGTTCAATTCAGATATCAATGACAAGGAATTATACAATCACTATAACACCAATCAGATTGTAGGTTGAAGTTGATGTCCAACTTTCCAGATTACTTGGGTAGTAGTGATGTTTTTCCAGAAACCACCCATTGCTTGTGATGTCATAAACCAGTTGTAGACATTCACTAACAAAGTAACTTGGACCCTATAGGGTCACACACATAGAATACACTTGTAATAGGAGTTATCAAGTATTCAATTTAAACAACATTGGTTGAATATTAACTGACGGAACCTCAAACCGATCAGTTAAGTGTTGAACCAATCATTTCAGAGTGTCAGTTCAAATTGAACAACTTTGGCAATTCTAGACCATGAACTGATTGGTTCAGGAAGTGAACCGACTAGCTCATGACCATGAACTGACCGGTTCAAGTTGTGAACTGAACAGTTGGTGAATCAATTAGATTGATTCAAGGATTTGTACTAACGCATGTTGTGCATTAAATTAGATATTAATTTTCAACAAAATTTCAATTGGGATACATGATGTAACGACTGGTTCAAGGTTTGAATCGATCAGCTCACATGCCAAGATTAGTTCACCTTTGAACTGATTGTTTTACCACTTGCAGGTTGTAAAAATTCATTAAATTCTAGTGCCTTTCACTCCCACATAGACTAGGAACCCTGACCCTAACACTCCTATAAATAGAGGGTCGTTGAGGTTTCTCAGAAACAATTCAATTTCCTCTAACAATGTTTGTCTTCTCTAGATGTGGTAACTAAGAGAATCCAAACAAGTCCTACATAATAAAGAGGGGGATAGCAAGGGAGAACAATTGTGGGAGAGAAAGTTTGTACTAGTACACCAACAAAAGGGGATAACTCCTTCTTGTCTGTTCTACTAGAACAAAAGGAGTTCCTAGTTGTTTGTGTGAGGACAGAGGCATGGATCTTTCCCCCCAAGGAGGACAACAACAAATTGCTATCTCTAAGGAGTTGATGCTGACGTTGTCCGAGTGTGACTTGAAGAAAGTCACATACTACAATGAGGGAATAGTGGCTGGAATTGCTCCGGGTCTAGGTATGACCTCGTAAACCATCCTTTCCATTACATAGTTGTTGGCATGATCGTCTATTAAAGGGGGATATGGTAGATAATCTGCTACCTATAATGATACCATATTCCCCAAAAAAAGGTAAATTTGAATTTTTTTCACTTTGTAGTAGACCCATAACCTAGTGTGCTATAGACATAATTTTACAAGAAAAATTGATCATATGATTTACCATGGTTGGTTCAAAATATATACTATAGTGAATGTGACATTGCTTTCATGGAAGAAAATCACTTACTAGCATGGAAGGCAGTGGATTAAGCATAAAGGATGCAAGTGATATACTCAATCTCTGATGCTTATAAATGTTTGGAGCTTCCTTAGTTGGTGCAAATTGTTGTGGGTGTGTGTTATGAAGAATAAATACATGAGGGAATGTCATCTAAGACACAAGCCATTCTCTCCTACATGATCATTTAATATATAGAATATGACACCCATCATGGACAACAATTCCAAAGTGATTCAATCCATGCCCTCCACTAATGTATGGAATGATAAAAGGATCAACGACATCAAATTTCATGGCATTGGTCCTCTATTTCACACTCATCCAAATTGAAAGACCTTACAGTTCACTCCATGTCCTAGACAATTAAGAAAGGGATAATAAATTCATCACAACATACCTTCCTTTCAAAACTTGGAGACAAATACAATCTATCCCTCTCCCTGATCCCCTGACTGGGAGGGATAATGGGGCTTTCCCACAAGCAACATGGAGAGCTCATAGCTGGTACAACATATACCTATATATGTATTGTAAAGAACATCCATGTAACATGAGCTTATTAAATGATTCACATCTTTCCCTAGATGCTCTAGCATAGAGCACTTCTAAATAATGTGGACAATAAAAGAAGGCATATTGAGGTGGATATCACTTTCTTGACATATAAAAATGCCCCAAACTCTCTTCTCCATAGCCTACATGGCTGCTGCACAATCCAGCTAATATGAAATAGGCTTGTTTATAATCCACAACTTTTCATGTTGGATGAAGATGAATGGGTTTTATATATTACCTCTGCCTCTGGCAGATAAATCACATGTACCCTCCTACTTCTAGCCTATTGGACCATATGGAAAGTGTGTAATGACCTGATACACACTGGGAAGAGATTTCTTATCGAGTCGAGTTGCATTCATCACAATACACACTAGGATGATTGATTCACTAACTCTCTATATCAACCATGGTTGTCTGTCAGGTCCTATCCAAGCCATCATCGGATCGATTATCCTATTAGTCATCTATTATACATCCAAGCATGGGCGTTCATGTTGTAAATTCAACTAGTGTTTGTGACATTTGTATTGGGTTCCCTCAGTTTGTAGAGCTGGCACTTGATGCTGATATCCAAACTATCATTCAAGCTACCTTCATGTACAAGGCCTGAGGATAGAGCAAGATCATGATCCAATTTGATGCACACATGTCCATCAATATCATTACCAATAATACAACACCTATGTTGAAACTCCATCCTTTCTTGAGAATATTTGTTTGTACTTCTCTGGGCACCCAAATTGTGGCCTTCAACCACATACCTCGCCATCTACACCAAGTGTTAGACACAATTTCAAAATAATCAATACTTTCCTTCATTCATGCTTTGTTTAATTTTTTCAAGCCAGATTGGTCAATTCTACATGTAAACATATCCTTTGATTACTTTTGGCATGGATTAGAATCTATAGGGATAATAGTTAAGCTTTATGTTTTATAGAAAAATAGAAAATGATGTTGATATTGACATGAAATAATAATAGATGTTTTACAAATTAAGATGCAAATTGTATGCAAGATTATGTTAAAGACATGTCAAAATAATTGTATGTATGCATTAAAATAAGAAAAATATCATATATCTAAACTCTATAAAAATGTCAATTAGAGATCCTATTAACTTTGATCTTTGTCATGCGAGTATGTATTTCTTCAAACTTTTAATAACAACAACCAATCCTCTTCAAATTACAAAGTCACAAATCCTAATTCTATTTGTTTTCATGTGTTTTAAATGACATGAATATTAAGTTATTATGGCTTATTTTATGGCAACCCTCCATTCTAAATGAGATTACTCAAAACCAAAATGCAGACCAATTACCAATTAATCATATTATTGAAAAGGTGCAGAAGCAAAACCAAATAATTTTTTCATTCATGCTAGAGAACCTTTGCACAAAGGCCCAACATCTTGCATAACCATACAACCATACCAGGTGTCTTTACATTTATTCTACGGTCTCAACCACAACTTTTATACAAAATATATTATCCACATATTTACAACATGCACATAGGATAGATACACTACTAAAATCTTGAGTCAATATAGAACATCTACAAAACTTCCCTGTCTAGCCCTGACAGTACATGGGTGACTCTAGGACTCACTAAACAACCCACCAACCTTCTCCTCTACAGATCTCCAAAATGCTCCTTCTAGCTACCACATGTCTGGAAGCATTGTTGATGATCACCTAAAAAGATGTGGTGAACCACGACGTGAGACCCATATCCCAATGGGAGATATAACATCTAAGAACATCACTTCCTTACCACAAATATTTAATTTTTATTAAGAACTTAAAGCAATAGTATTGTATAGTTAATAGAGCATATAAATTACACATTAGGACATGCATAGCTAGTGTGACAAATATAGTTGATTTCTCTTACCACATTATAATTCATGTATAGATTAAAAGAAACAAAGAAAGAATCATCATTTAATGTGAGTCACCAAGAAACCATTACATATTCGCTATGCGGCTGGTTAACATATTTTTTTAAGCCCTGGGTAGTTGGAAGTGTATCACTCAAGCTACTAGCTGACCATTAAGAAGTCAATATCAACCTCATATAGGATCTAGGATGTCTAGATTCCTAAGACCTCTTCCTCTCAATCAGTATGAGTAACAATTGTAGCGGCACATTAGCCCAACTACTAAAATAGCCTAGTCCATCTTGGGTACACATACCAAGGTACTAGAAACCATGGTATAATCCCTCAAAATCTGAGTTACGACTGTAGTTTCTCTAAAAACATATCAACTCAACGACATGGCCTCGACCGTTCTCCATAACCTTGGAATCTAGATGGCATATATATGACTTCAAATGCACCCACATATACTCAACAATATACCACTCCGAGCTCCTTTTGGGATTACTTGTTTCATTATCTAGCTAATTTTGAGACTAAGATAGCTCTACACATACCAAGGTACTAGAAACCAGGGTATAATCCCTCAAAATCTGAGTTACGACTGTAGTTGCTCTAAAAACATATCAACTCAATGACATGGCCTCGACCGTTCTCCAAAACCTTGGAATCTAGATGGCATATATATGACTTCAAATGCACCCACATATACTCAACAATATACCACTCCGAGCTCCTTTTGGGATTACTTGTTTCATTATCTAGCTAATTTTGAGACTAAGATAGCTCTATAGTCTTAGGATGCTTCCTGATTAGGGTTACACTTGAATAATTATGTTGTTTAAGTATTTTGATGCATCAATCAAATTACATACAAGTTTCTATAATGTTCTTACAAAATAGATTGTAGAATATAACTTCCAAAGATATAGAACATAAGAAACTAGTTCTATGTTACTCCATAGTGGTATATTCATCCATTCCCAGCCATAAAAATTAGTAGATCCAAACTAGGGTGCATAATGGCCCAAAATGTCATTTAGGCAAAATAGTAAATAAAACCATGAAAACCACCATCATCTAACCACTATATAGTAAAGTTTAAAGTTTGGATCAGACTTATGTACATTGAATACCAAAACAACACCTATGTGATTTTTAGAAGTCTTAACACTTATATTTCGGATTTCATGCTCAAGAAAAGCTCATGTATAGAAGAAGAAACGTCCATAAGGACTAAGGAAAGCTGAACAACTTGTATCCTCATCACTCTCACATCGAACAATGTGTAAAAGACCATCTTTCCTTATATTACGGGTTTTCTAGAACAAGATTTACATAAAATAGGTTATGATTAGGAAAGAAATGTATTAAAGGTTATAGTGCTCACCTCAAGGTAGAAAAGAACGTCCAAACAACAAGGCATAATGAAGAAGAGAAGGTAAAACCTCAAGCTTTGCACTCCAAAGGCTCCAAGGTAGCTCCTATCTTCAAGAAAGAAGTAGATCTAGAGAAAAAGAGAGAAGAAAAGTGGGTTCTTCACCCATATGCATGAGTTTACCATAGATCTCAACGATGGTGAAAGGAAGAGAACAAGAATAGTAAGAAAATGAGGTTAAAAGGGAAGATCTTACATGCACAAAGCAAGAAACTAGGAAAGACAGTTTTGATCCGTCCTAGAAGAGCTAGATCCAGGTCCAATCACAACATGCAACCATGATCTAGGAAGGCTTCACCCTTAAGAAGCTCCTCCTTTTCCAACTAATTGTTTTGGATGAGATCCAGGAGACAGAATGTGTTTGGAGTGGAAATGTTTGTTTAGGGAAGAGGAGAGAGGTATATGTAGCTAGGATGAGAGAGAAAAGAGGTCAAAGGTCAGAACCTACTTTACCATCAATTGATGGTCAAGTTTTACATCTATTTGTACAATCGTAACAACTATCAGTTTGCATCCCTCAAGGAAAACAATTGGATTGCACACCCAGTGCAACCATTGAGTTGCAACCATCAAGGTCACCATTAGCTTACAAACCAATACAACCATTGAGTTCCAACCTTAAGGAAAACTATCGAATTGCAAACCAATGCAATCATTGAGTTGCAAACCTCAAGGAAAACCACCAGATTACAAATTAATGAAACCATCAAGTTGAAACTCTCAAGAAAAACCATTGGTTTGTAGACCTGTACAACAATCGAGTTGCAAACCCTCAAGGAAAACCATTGGATTGCAACCAAGTGAAACCATCGAGTTGTAAACCCTTAAGGAAAACCATTAGATTGCAAAACACTTGTAACATCCTCAATTTCATAGCTAAAGTAAGCCTTTAACATGGGGTTTTCTAGTAAATGCATGACAAGGGATGCAATGAACGTAACCATGGCTAGGTATGTAATTAAGTTCACAAAATGTGTAATACAAGCCATATGATCAACCAAAACACACATAATGACTTAAATATGTATGACTGTAGTCAGCTGTATATGAATATAAATGAATTATTCCCATGAACAATAATGTTACGAATATATAATATGATGAACCTAGTTCATGGCTTGAGCCTTAGACCTAGCTTAGGTCTTCATGTTATGTAACTAAAGAAAAATTGATCACATATGTCATACATGAGCTTCAATTGAGAAATTATATTGATTGAAGATTTATTTTCATGATTTGGAATACAAGTAAGCTCATGGAACCTTTGAAATACTAAGGGATGGGCCATGTGCCCTAGAGCCCATTTCCAGCCTATTGGACCAATTAAGTTTTACAAATAGGTCCTTGGAGTACAAATTGAGAATTAAGTATTTTGTGGTCATAATGAATGCTCAAAATATTTTTAGTAGAATATTAATTAGACTATAAGATAGTGGGAGGAATTTCAAATAGTTTTGATGTATATAGTGGCCTAGGTAATTAAATTAGTAATTATAATGTTTTTATTTAAAAGACAAGTTTGAAGTGTTTATCCAGTAAGTTTTGACTTGATATCCTGTTCATATATAAGTGATAACAATGGAGTGTTTCTCCCAAAATTTGGGATCAAACCGAGCTCAGATATAGAGTTTATAAATCTTTATCTAATCCAAACTTTTATGCAAAAGTAAAAGAAAAGCAAAATAAAAAAGGGGGTGACCCCAGTCTACATGGACTGGAGTCGCGACCCCTATTTACAGGGTCCAAATAGAGTACCCATGAAAAGGGGATCTCACCCTTGATCTCGAGTATGGGAGGCTATAAAAGCCTCAGATTCAGTTTTATGAGGGGCTAGTAAGTTCAATCATAGGGTTTTTCTTCGAACCGAGAGCGAAAAAGAGAGAGAGCGAGAAGCAAGCCTGACGGCATAACAGAGCATGTCTGAGTTAGGGATTCTCTATCTCTCCCTCCTTGCGCACCAAGAAGCTTCCGCCCAGGGCTAGGAAGCCCAGCCGAAGTCATTGGTGCCTCACTTTGTAGAATGTCGGCCTCCACCTCAATGTTGGGGTCGCTGGAGTGTTTTCTCATGACGGCTGGGTAACGACTAGAAGTGGACATGAGAAGATAGGACTCTATGGGCTATCAGGTGATGAAGGAAGTGGGTCACTGGTTGGATCCACGACCAAGAGAAGAGAAGGAAAGGAGGGGCACTGCTGAGCATGACCCTTCGATCCCAAATCAATGGCTGATGTTGATCTAAGTATAGGTATATTCAAAAACCATATCTTGGGATTAGGAGCATAGAATTTATCAAACAAGGTACCTATAGAAATCTTATGAAATATACTCACTACTACAGAAGTGGCCTTTGGCGTCGGTCGTTTAACCCCATTTGGCGTCGGTTTTCGACCGACGCCTATGTGGGCGCCGCTAAAGGTCGAACACTTCAGCGTCGGTTGTTTAACCGATGCCTATTTAAACTATCGGCGTCAGTCATTTAGTCGATAACCGACACCAAATGGGTTCGCGCCACATAAAACGGCGTCAGCTAGGGCACTTTCTGCGTCGGTTATTTACTAATGGACCGACGCCTATATTACTTATAGCGTCGGTCTTTTAGTAGATAACCGACGCATAAAGTGTCCTAAATGACGCCATTTTTTGTGGCGCGAACACTTTTGGCGTCGGTTATATACCAAAAGACCGACGCCTCTAATTTAAATAGGCGTCGGTTTGATACGTATATCCGACGCCATTTCGAGGACTGCTTTGGCCACATAAGGCGTCGATTATCTATAAATAACTGACGCTGTAGATCTTTGCTGACGGTTTTTATAAATAACCGACGCCTATTTTTTTTTTCATATCAGTTTGCAGGCCTGCTGTGGCTGGTCAGCAGGATGAGAACCTGCAGTTCAGTTTTCTGAACTGCAGGTTTACGACATCCATTGATATCAGCCTACAAACAGGCCGCAAACCTGCAAAAGTCATAAGCAAAATTTCACACAAGTACATACATTCAGACATCAATTCAATTCTCACATTCACACATATAGAAACATTCAAATACATGTATTAACATTCAGAAATATTCATTTACAAAGTATCATTCATTATCGCTATCAACATCCCAATTATATCTTACAGTTGCCACTGCTTGTATGGCTTTTTCCCATTCTTCTCTTACTTCATTTAATGCTTCCATCGTATATGGAGCATGTATATTTTTTAAGCGTTTACCTGTAGTGTTGTCAGTTTTAAACACCTGCAAAGAGAGTGATGTATATATATAAGTAATAATATAAAAATAAGATAAGATTGATATATTGCATACTAACTAATGAGAGTATATATAATACCTCATGTATGGTATCGATGTCCAATGCGGCATATTTGATAATCATCTGCATAAATCGCATCACATAGTATGCACATGCCCAGCCATTGTCTTGTGTATCACACTATAAATTGAAACATACAAAATAATACAACTAAGCACAATTCACATCAATAATATATATATTCGAGTCGGGAACTTACTTGTACGTTCTGCCAATTTATTGGCTGGTTCTTTTTCCTTGGGACCGTTCCTCCAGCCTTTTTGAATGCATCTAAACCCCTACATGTTAATATAACACAATAAATTGCATAAGTAAATAGTAATGTAATAAAAGATGTTAACGGATATAAAAATGAAATATTTCTCACCAGAATAATGGCATTCTCATTACGTGTCCAATTTTAGGGTTCAATGTACTCCTCGCAGGATCTAGATAATAAACAGTGAATGTCCCGGGGACAATAACTAGTAACTCCCAATGTCTACCGCTAGAGGTAAGAAGTTAACAATTAATAACTCAAAATGCAAAATAAAAATGGAATTTTCTTAAGTCCAAATTATAAATAAAGTAAACTTACTTGACATTGAATGGAGCTATTATTATCGTCTTCTTTTGCTGACCAAAAATTGTAAAAGCATCTATACAGTATTGTTGAACATTATCAGGGTCTTTAGCTACCAAACTAATCAATGATGGAATAAAAAATCCCAAATGATCAAATGTAAATTGTTTGCAATGATCTTCGACTAAGTAGCTGCAAAACATATAGGCGTATGCATTAATATATAAGAAACCAGATCACCGGATCTTACACAAGGTATATGGATGTATAAACAAGATCTCACCTTATCCATGTCTCTATCATTGATGTATTCAACCAATCATACATAAACAACTCAATAATATCTTGTATAAATAAAGAGCTATCGTATGATTGACCTGCATAATCTGCATCTAAAGAAATAATTATAGGGCAATGTACATTATGTGCCCGTAGCCAACATGCCATTCCCCTACAAGCAGGACCTAACGGGTATGTTAGGTCAGTTGGAACCCAATCGGGTAATGCGGGAAGTGGAAGTGGAGGCCTAGGTGCTCCTAGTGTCTTCTTTTTAACCTGTACATATAATTTCAGATCAGTTGACATCATATATACACATTAACAGTCTAAATCAATGTAAATTTATCTTACAATTTCAGTCGTGTAGACGACATCTGCTTTGGGCCACAATATCACCCCTCCTTCTGCATCAGCAAGTCTATCAATATCCGGGTGGGGATATGGCAATGTAGCTTCTCTCCAATCAGGTAACACACGTATCGGGCTCACACGAACGTAGCCCTGTGGCATTGGAGTCCCGTGAAACATTGCCCCAGGAAGGGACGGGTAAGCCTGCACCTCTGCAACAACGTAGTCTTGCATTCTTAAGCGGCATGGCTTCAATGCCTACAAATTTATGTAAAGAATATTATACATATATACATATCATCTTGAAAACATAACAACTTGAAAAGACTAACTACAATGTCATAAACAATACTTACAGCAGACGTGCTAGGCGATGGGTCTCCAGGATTACTCGCAGTCTGTGCATCAGGAGAAGAGTGGGTCGCCATAGGCGTGTTGGAAGCCTGAGATGCCTGCCACCGCAGCAATTCTTCCTTGACCTTCTCAGCAACTACATCGTTGACCTTCTTAGAAACTAAATCCTCAACTCTCTTATTCTCCTATACATGGATAAAAGAAACATTAGCTTCTTATTAATGAATTTCCTTTTGCAGTAACATTCTAAAAAAAGAATAGGTTACCTCTTCTTGAGAAAGTCCCTCTCTGGGTTTGCGCTGGGATGGCCCAAAGAATGCTTTGATGCCAACACCAGCGTCGGCACCTCTAACACGTCCAGGATGCTCTGGGTTACCCAGAGCAACTGTCAATTCATCCCTTGTGCCCTGAGGGATGAACGTGCCTTGTTTCCTCTGCTCGTGCAGCTCCCGCTAATCACCATAAACAGAAATTGGTAAGTTAACACCACAAATAATCAATATTCAAATGATTTCTCTAAGAGTGTTATTTTACCATTTTTGCAGCCGCCTCAGCAGTTACAGGATTCTTTATTTCACCCTTCTTGTTTTGCCTGCCAGCTATCCAGATATCATGGCGAGGCATGGGTGTGGCAGACTCCTGAGTAGGAGCAGACTCCTGAGTAGCCGCAGACTCCGCCTGTAGTCTTTGGCGAACGCTTGCATAGCCTTTTGGACCCATAGTGTGGTCATGCACATTCAGTGCACATCTTGCTTTTTGTGCGTCACTGAGGGCCTAGTTAGTAAGCACATTAATGATTTGGTTAGTAGCACTAAATGCTAATCTTGAATAGGTGAATACAATGTATATTAATTAAATTAGGAGTGACGCCTAATACCTTGAATTCTTCAGATTTTCTTGAAGCAACAAAATTGTCCCAATCTTCTTTGTCCAAGAAGTTCCATTGTTCAAGGGCTGACTTCTTCTTCTTATCACCCTCTTTTATGTATTCTCTGTTCAGATTTGTCCTATAATTCCTAAGCATCTTTCCAGCGCGTTGCATCACATTCTTACGATGCAACTTCTCATCCAATGCAAACAGATTCTGTAAAATAGAAATGTTATTAACTAGTATCCAAAATAGAATTGCAAATAATAGAATTTGTAATCTACAAAATAGAATTGCAAATAATAATAACTCACGCATAAATCCTTCCATATCAAGTCTTTTTTCCCTTGAGGAACTTTATGCCAATTGTCATACTTAACACCACAATGGCTCCAAGTGGTACACCCAAGATAGTTCACAAAATTATTGCGGTTCACTCCAATTGGATTTCCTCCATTATCAAACTCCACCACCAATTTGGATCCACTACCACTTAGCGCTAATAACTTCTTCAACAGAGTGATGCCCCTTTTCTTGTTAAGTGTCTGGTGTTGCGCATCAAGTTGGTCCAGTGCTTCAGTGGGTACAGGTGCATCAACCTAAAATTTGACAAAAATAAAACACACTAAATTAGCCCAATATAGAAATATAGGATATATGACATAACTAGAAGATAATGAATTTTATAGAAATACAGGATATGTTTTTAGAACTTACATTAGTATCCTCGCCATGCTCGTCATGGACAGCATGCTCATCATGGACTTCATGCTCATCATGGACATCATGCTCATCATGGTCAGCCATCTGAAAATGTCATTAAAAAGGCAAACATTTAGCATTTCTATTAACTAGAAAAAGGCAAACATTTAGCATTTGTATTAACTAGAAAAAGGCAAACATTTAGCATTTGTATTAACTAGAAAAAGGCAAACATTTAGCATTTGTATAAACATACATGTCTCTAAAATTGTGATCTTTTATCAATTAACAATCCTTCATTGTGATCTCCGCGCACATATAAGTCATCATTAGCTTCAATATTTTGTGGAGTTGGCAACCCAACTGAGAATGGAATGGAGTCATCATACTTATCATAGTACTCTTCTTCATCTATAGGATCTTCAATGAACTGTCTTTTACCATGAAGAACAACCGACCATTTATCATTTACAGGATCATCGATATAGAATATTTGTTTCGCCTGTGATGCCAATATGAATGGTTCACCCTTCTCGCCAATCTTTTCAAAGTTCACCAAAGTGAAACCCAATTCATCCACTATAACTCCTTTGGTGTTATCAACCCAATTACATTTAAAGAGCGGAATTTTGAAATCTATGTAGTCAGAATCCCAAATGTCCTCAATGACACCGTAATATGACATTTTAGCTTCACGTGGACTCTTATCCTTTGCACTTGCAAAGTACATAGTCGACGCTTGAAGAGTGACCCCACTATTTTGGACGACACTCTTATCATCTTGGCGCTTTGTGTAATATGTGAATCCATTAATGTCAAACCCTTCATAAGACATAACATTCGGTTTTGGTTTAAAGGCGAGGCATTTGATAGTTTCTGTAATATCATTTGGTGTTTGAGATAGTTGATGTAAGACTTTATCTTCAAACCACTTAGTAAAAGTCTTATTATGCTCTCTAGCAAGCCACATTGAACTTGCTCGAGGATGTTGTCTCTTTATGAAATTGGTATGTTCCTCGATATAAACACTCACTTCGTCCATATTGTGTAAAATATACAAGTGAGCTTGTTCCAACTGCTCACGGCTGATTACTTTCACCCGTGATCCCAAAATTCCTTTGCCCTCCTCAATATTCTTGTCATTATCAGGAGTGTCATTACCACTGAGAAAGTCATTGCAAAAATCCATAACCTCTCTCGCCACATAACCTTCAATAATACTCCCTTCAGGCCGATAACGGTTTCGAACATCACCTTTAAAAACGCTCATGTATCGTTCAAAGGGATACATCCAATGCAAGAAAACTGGTCCCAACATTTTCACTTCCCTAGTCAAGTGGACAACAAGATGTACCATGATATCAAAGAACGAAGGAGGGAAATACATCTCAAGCTGACATAGGGTAACAACCACTTCTCTTTGCAAATTATCGAGAGTATCAGGGTCAATAACTTTGCTGCATAGACTGTTGAAAAAGAAACAAAGTCTGGTAATTGCAAACCTTACATGCTTCGGCAATATAGATCGAATTGCCACGGGCAATATTTGTTGCATTAGAGTGTGACAATCATGAGATTTAAGACCTATCAACTTCAGATCTTTCATTGATACCAATCTACGGATGTTGGATGAGTAACCATGTGGCACCTTAACATTTACCAAGCATTCACAAAAAGTTTTCTTCTCCTTTCTAGACAACGTGTAACAAGCGGGAGGTAAGTATGTTCTTTTATTACCCATTTCACGTAATTCTGTTAATTCTGACCTTATTCCCATTTCACGTAGGTCCAGTCTGGATTTTATCCCATCTTTAGTCTTACCTGGTATATTTAATAGAGTACCAATGATGCTATCATAGACATTTTTCTCAACGTGCATTACATCGATACAATGCCTGACTGTCAAAGAACTCCAATAAGGAAGATTCCAAAATATTGACTTCTTCTTGAATGAAGAATTGTCACTCCGTGTGGCCATACTACATTGTGATTTCTTACCAAATTCATTGACAATGTATTTTACTCTTTCATAAACAACATCCCCTGGTATAGGTTTAGGTGCACTCCGTTCATCATTCCATCCATTGAATGCTTTGCGCTTCCTACGATACGGATGGAATTTTGAAAGAAACCTTCGATGACCAAGATATACAGTCTTGCCGCCATGTTTTAGTCTTATTGAATCAGTGTTTTCTTCACATATAGGACACGCTTTAGCTCCTTTGACACTATATCCAGACAAATTCCCATATGCTGGAAAGTCATTAATAGTGCAAAACAACATAGCGTGCAAACGAAATGTCTCTCTTGCTGAAGCATCATAGGTCATCACACCTTCAGCCCAAAGTTTCTTTAAGTCATCAATCAAAGGTTCAAGATAAACATAGATATCATTTCCGGGTTGTTTAGGGCCCGATATCAACAATGACAACATAACGTACTTATTTTTCATACACATCCAGGGAGGAAGATTGTATATAACAAGCATGACTGGCCAAGTGCTATGTTGGCTGTTCAATGTCCCGTACGGATTCATCCCATCTGTACAAAGCCCAAGTCTTAGATTCCTATCTTCTTCACCAAATTTAGGGTACAATAGATCAATCTTCTTCCACTGTGGGGAATCAGACGCATGTCGTAGGATCCCATCATTATTTTTCTTAACATCTGCATGCCACCTCAAATTCTTCGCATCTTTCGGATTTGCAAACAAGCATTGAAACCGTGATATTATAGGTAGATACCACAACACCTTGGCAGGAGAACCAGTTTTGGACTCCCCCGAAGTCATCAATTTATACCGTGACGCACCACATTTTGGACAATCTTTCAAATCTACAAAGTCCTTTTGAAATAATACACAATCATTCGGGCATGCGTGTATCTTCTTAGCCTCCATTCCCATTGGGCACAACATTTTCTTTACCTGGTATGTTGAGATTGGAAGCTCGTTTCCTTCAGGAAGCATTTCTTACAACAAAGTCAACAATGAAGTGAAGCTTTTGTCACTCCATCTATTGTTAGCTTTCAACTTATACAATCTCAACACAACGCTAAGCTTCGTAAACTTAGCAGAGCCTGTGTATAACGGTATCTCAACATGATGCACAATGTTTGTAAAGATAGGAGGTGGATCGGTGTGCTCTACCCTACAACTATCCAACCTCGCATCAACGATGTCTGCTGGAACTGGTTCGTTCACATTTACGTCATCAGAGGCAATTTCTTCTTCCACCCAAGCACTGCTATCGACATCTACTGGTTTCGATTTTGAAATCTCTCCATGCGAGTGCCATTCTGTATAGCCTTGTACAATCCTGTTGCACATGACATGACTTTTGATTTCCTCACCAGTGTTGACTTTCAAGTTGTTACCGCAATGCCTACATGGACAGTAGAACCTATCTGTAGGTTTTTTCCTATGTTCCTCGACAAATCTAATAAACTGATCAAGACCAGATATAAACTCTGGGGTGCAACTATTACGAATGGACATCCATGATCTATCCATTCTATGATCAGAGAAAACAAGTATATATTAGGAAACAAGTATATATTAGGAAAAGATTAGGCAGCATTTCCCCGCTGTTCTCTATGTACATATGTACTTAGAGAACAAACGGGGAAATGCCAACAAACACATGTGATGTAATTCTTATATATAATAAATATGTACCACCTATCCCATCCTTGAACACCTAATCTCACTAGTAAGTGTATAGTGTGTATTGGGTTTTCAAGAAAATTTCGGCAGCATTTCCCCGATGTTCTCTAAGTACATATGTACTTAGAGAACAAACGGGGAAATGCTACCAAAATTTTCTCGAAAACTCAATACACATTATACACTTACATCCTAAGTGAGATTAGGTGTTCAAGAACAGTCCCAAACCGGGGACTATCCAAGATTTACTCCTAATGAGTAAATCTTGGACGGGTTTCTAGGCCAACAAACACAATAATAGATATCTACAATGAAGCCGGACTCCATACAAACAGTATATAATTTAGTGATTGTTCATTCTAATTTATATCAATGTACAAGTAATATAAAAAACAATGATTGTTCACATTCTAGGCCAACAAACACATGTGATGTCATTCTTATATATAATAAATGTGTACCACCTATCCCATCCTTGAACACCTAATCTCACTAGTAAGTGTATAATGTGTATTATTCCAAATAATGTGTTGTCATTCTTATACCTAAAATCCTAGTTCTTCAAATTAGGGTGATTATTGATGTCTTTAAAAGCATGATTGGCAATTTAGGGAAAAGTTCATCATTTAAATTCCAAGCATTCACATGTGTGCATTACAGTTCATCATTAAGCAAGAAGGGTGATTAGGATTCTCAATATACTCAACAATAAAATAAGTTAAACATGTGTGCATTACAGTTCATCATTTACATTCCAAACATGTCACATGTGTGCATTACAGTTCATCATCAAGATATCTATAACTTACTTAAACATTCAATTATGAAGTAAATATACACTTAATTAAGAATAGCATGACACACAAAGTTGCAGTCAACATCATTATGTTTTGTTCTATCATGGACTATCAGATTGGTATATCACATATGTATCAGTACATTATTAAATAAACACAATCAGTAAATAACTTTTAAAAAAAAATCCACTAGACGTGCAGCCTAGACGTGCCCTGGCGCCGCCCAAGCATCCGCCCAGAGGCCTATCTAGGCAGGGCACCTGGGCTTGGGACCCTAGGCGTGCCCTGGCACCTACTTAGGCGCTGCCTGGATTATATGGGACATACACATCAAGGTGGTCATAAGGGAGGATATTTCCTTATTTATGAGTAAGCGATATAAGATTAAGATCCATATAAAAATTAGGGTAGAAGGAAGAAATAAATCTTCTTTAGGATACAATAGACCCTTATGGATGTATTTAGGGTCATAGATACCATCATAGAACAAAAGGGGTACACTCTAGGATTTAAGATCACACTACATCATGTATTTTATACAAAATTACATGTATGTGTATATAAAAAATATATTTATAAGGAACTTCTATACATATCTAATCAACAAATCAGTAATTAACTAAGTATTCATCAATACTTACTATTAATCAGTATCTCTAATCATTAAAATCGGCAAGCAGATCAGTAATTGTAAATAACAAACTACGAATTGTTGAATTAAAGTAATCACTAAAGTAATACTAACCAGTAGTACCAATCATTAATCACTTAAAGCAGCAAGGAAATCAGTAAAACTAATCATGGATTACTAGTATAATAGAGCAATAGGATATTTACTTCGATGCATTACAGCAGTACCCAATTATTTCATTAATCACTGAAAGCAGCAAGGAAATCAGTAAAACTAATCATGCATTACTAGTATAATAGAGCAATAGGATATTTACTTCGGTGGCAAGGAGCAGCGACAAGGTCCAGGCGTCAGGTAGGCAGGCAGGCGTCGGCGGGCGGCGGCAAGGATGTCAGGAAGGCAGGCAGGCATCAGCGGGCGGCGGCAAGGAGGAAGGCGGCGCAGCGGCGAGCTCTAGGCGTCAGGCAGGCAGACCAAGGACCAGCGGCGTCGGCGGAAATGATCTCCAGGCGTTCGGAGAAGGGGGCACGGTCCAGAAGGGGGTGCAGCAGCAGTGGCGGCGGAGAAGGGGGCGCCGGAGTAGCAGTGGCGGCACGACGGCGCTGTCGTGGAGAATAAGGAGCAGAGAAATCGACGGCGACAACGTGGGAAATCGACGGAGAAGCAGAAAAAAGGGCTCGCAATGAAACAGAAGAAAGGGGAAGAGTCGGGCATCGCGGGTTATAAAGTCCCAAATAGCGTCGGTTTCTTACAACAACTGACGCCTAAACATCTTTAGCGTCGGTTGTTGGAAAAAACCGACGTCCAATTGGACGATATTTTCATGAAATTGTTTGGCGGGAACCACCTTCAGCGTCGGTTATCCTTGAATAACCGACGCTGAAGGTGACACTTTTCGCGCAAATTTTCTTCGCACATAGGCGTCGGTTTCTACCTAAATAACCGACGCTTAAAATGACACTATTTTTTTGAT
This sequence comes from Alisma plantago-aquatica, assembly GCA_963693085.1. Lineage (NCBI taxonomy): Eukaryota > Viridiplantae > Streptophyta > Magnoliopsida > Alismatales > Alismataceae > Alisma > Alisma plantago-aquatica. The sequence continues at coordinate 1,714,266,101 of OY856409.1, read as the reverse complement.
CAAAAAATGGATTTCGCGGGCGACTTTAAGCGTCGGTTTGTTATAAACAACCGACGCTGAAGACAAAGCGGTACCCGTGTCTGGCTGGTCTTCGAATATAGACGTCGGTTTTCGTAAACAACCGACGCCTAACATAGAAGGTGTCGGTTTTCCTTAATAACCGACGCCCAGAAAAGTATCACTGAATGCTATTTCTGTAGTAGTGACTATTTTCTAAAAATATCTCCAGAATGTGATTTGGATGTCTATTATTTATTATGTTTTGGGTAGCCAAAACTATATGATTTTGATGTTTCGTCAACTAAAAATAACAAACGAATTTAGAAATTCATATAAATTTTATAAGATGTGTATTATAATGTTCTTAACATGATTTCAAAGCCTGATCTATCTTATATGAATTTTAAGGTTTTTGATATATACCCTAATATGGGTATTTTGAAGATTTCACCCATGATTTGATTTTATTTGACCTGATATTTTAAAACATGATCTTCCTACATTATATGAATATTTTTCTGGAGATTTGATGAAGTTTCTTGTGCTATTATATTAGTAATTAGTTTTAGATGAGTAGCCATTATGAAAGAATAGTAAATGATAATCTTGAGACAATAAGTGATATATATGCCTAATTAAGTCTGATATTATTTAACTAAATGGTATTTTAATTTGATTTCATAATAGAGTCAAGTAAGATTAGTATGTATGACCATTTTTGATATTTTCTTCTTATATGATATATATGTTCATATTAATGTATAAGACAATTTGTCTTATTTGAGTATAATGATAATATTGATTATATAGTATGAGTTTTATTTTATTTCAATGCCAAGATTTTATGGTGATCATAGATTAAAGTTATGTTTAAGAACCCTAAGTTGGTACATATAGTTAGGAAGATGGGATTTAAGATTTAGAAATAAAATGAGGGAACATAGGCTTGGAATGATAAAATTGTGATGATCTCCAGGTTATTAAAGTTATAGAACTGGAATCAAGACTTCCTTATAGATACCCCAGTACAAGAGGTAAGTGGCCCATGCCCATGAGTACTCATGTTTTAAGTTCAGCATGTTTACATGTCTCCTGGTAAGACTTTTATAATTTATATGGTTCAATGTTCTAAGATTTTAATGCAAACAAGAATATTCTAATATCTCTATCATTATGTAAGTTCATATATCCAAAATCTCAATTAGAGACATGTTGCTAAAATAGTTGTGACCCATGGACCAAGTCCATGAGAAAGTTAAAGAATCCTGTTCCTACAAGATTTCTTAGAAATGTTCAAAATTAATGAATAAGATTGTAAGATAAGATATGCAAATAATGTATCCATACTTAGTTGCTGATTTGGGATAGTTTTGTATTGAGAATTTAAGTACACATATGTTGTCAGGATTTCTCATACTTATAGGCATAATTATGTATTACAATTTCAAGTAGAAACATACCATTAAGATTTCATACATATGTATAGATATAACAACTAGATTCCTTAGAATGAATAATATCTAGAATTTAATTACAATATAAGAATTTGAATTTCAGAATATTAAGACATGGTCTACTTTAAGAGATAAAGGTACTTTTGGAATCACAATGTGGTGTAAAAAACGAGTTCATTATGGCATTATAAGATAATGACGCATCAAGTTATGATTAGGTTGCAATACAATATTTTATAAGATTTCTATTTTAACATTTAAGGTTTAATATGTAAGTTCATATGCAAAGTTTCTGGGTAACATCATATTTTATAAGAAGGATTGAACCATCTTGTCAGAATAGATATTTTTATATATGTTATACTTATGATACTTTCATAAGCTTGACTTAAGATACTTTGTATACTTAGTATTTTTATATTCATGTTTGATCCTTTCTCATAAGACATTAGACTCATTTATGATATAACTGGTATAATGAAGTAATCTTACCAAATAAGAGTTTTAGAATAAAGTTTACCCAGATAATGAGATACATGCTCAAATCCAGTAATGAATTCAGTTTAGAACTTAAGAATAAGAAATTTCGATTCAGACTTAGACTACTCACTGTGTGAGTAGCCAGATTTTGAATAAAGATACATGATATGGGTTATAGACCCAATCTCAATTATGTGGTAAATTGAAATACATATCCAAATTCCATAATAGATTCAGTTTAGATTTGAAAGAGCAAAGATTAAGATTCAAAACTAAGTACATGTTCAGTGCTCAGTTTCAGATAAGTTCAGATTCAGAGTTTAGTAAGACTAGACTTAAGATAATTAATTCAAAACCTTCACATAATACATTATATAATAAGTCCTCACCAAAGAGTCCAGGGATGATTCAGAGGGCGCACTGTGCCAGACACTGTGGGTGTCACAGAGGGCATTTATGCCAACAGAGGGTGTGTTACACCATAGAGGACACTTTGGTGTCAATAGAGGGTGTGTTGCACCATAGAGGATACTTTGATGTCAATAGAGGGCACATTGTGCCAACAGAGGGTGTGTTGTACCATAGAGGACACTTTGGTGTCAACAGAGGGCACATTCTGCCAACAGAGGGTGTGCTACACCATATAGGACACTTCGGAGTCAATAGAGGAGGACTTATTGTATAATGGTGGCCACAAATAGATAAAAACCATAAATAAAAGATACTTAAGATTAGAGCATGTTTGTAATCTCATCTACGAGTGTGATGTGAGGAATTCAGATAAGATATTTATGATCCAGACACTTTGGCGTAGGCCATGAGACCCAGAGTATAGGTCTCCACAAAAGATAGAATAGAAAATAAGAGTTTAAGAAATGAGAGATAATATGTTTCTTGATTTAATCAGAGTTTAATGTTCGTTTCATATTAATGATGTCCAAGAATCGTTTGTAATATTTCAGATTTTTAGGAATGTATACTTTAGAATACTCATGGCACTTACTCTAACGGTTGTTTTTCCTAATGCATGGCTGGGGACGTGATGTCCATAGAATTTGGAGCAGCTGAGGATGAAAGGAACAATTAAAGGTCTAGAAGATTTTACAACTTGCGTAGTGGGGTTCCATTTATCATGGCGGTCTAGAGTTTAGACATATCTTTTTATGCTTAGTCTTGTTTAAAGAGTATATTAGATGAGTTGTAGTTTTCTTTTTTATCAATGACTATGTATGAATCAATTTTACTCAGTGCAAAGTGTTTCATTTGCTTTAATTGCTATGACTATCATGTTTGTGACACTCCCAGATGAAAAAAAATATTGCTTCTGCTAATGTGTTAAGAAAATATGGGTGTTACAATATGGCATCATAGCAATTTGGTAAATGGTCACTAGGCAAAGATGATTCTCACAGTCACCCTAGGATGAAGATAAGAGATTAGGGTGATTCCCATAGAAAGATACAATGACCTAGAATGACTAAGAGTTTTCACCTTAGAAGAAATAGAGATGTCAGAGATAGATGTTTACCTATTCTAGTTCGCATGTTTCAACCTAACCCTAGCTAATGATGTTGCTTCTCCATTCTCAATGGTTATGGCCATCCAATTGAGAAATGAAGAGGGATGTCATAAGTATTAGGCTTTGATGCATATCTCCTTTCTTACTAGTCCATGTGGTATGGGACACATGTATTAGTAGGTTAGAGGGGATTAGTATGTCAGGGCCCCACATATCTAGGTATGTGCCTGATCACCACATATCTAGGAATGTAGGAGCTACCTAAAGAACCCAAGGTTAGATAGTCATGTACAACTAATGTTAGGAATTTATGACAAGGTTGAGGCAGATGCCCTAAGTATAGAGCCAAGTTTAGTTTCATAAACCCTAAGTATGAGTTGATAAGTAGACCAAGGTAATAGATAATACTCACATAAATTTGTTTATGAAAATACACTACATATCTATTTTCATGCAAAAGTTTGAACATAAGTGTGTCTTACAATAAATGACGATGTAAGCAGAACCCTGAGGTGGGTAGTAGCCTAGAGAAATTTTGAGGACGAAATTTATTTTAAGGTGGGTAGAATTGTAACATCCTCAATTTCATAGCTAAAGTAAGCCTTTATTGTGGGGTTTTCTAGTAAAGGCATGCCAAGGGATGCAATGAACGTAACCATGGTTAGGTATGTAATTAAGTTCACAAAATGTGTAATACAAGCCATCTGATCAACCAATACACACATAATGACTTAAATATGTATGATTGTAGTCAGCTGTATATGAATATAAATGAATTATTCCTATGAACAATAATGTGATGAATATATAATATGATGAACCTAGTTCATGGCTTGAGCCTTTGACCTAGCTTAGATCTTCATGTTATGTAACTAAAGAAATATTGATCACATGTGTCATACATGAGCTTCAATTGAGAAATTATATTGATTGAAGACTTATTTTCATGATTTGGAATACAAGTAAGATCATGGAACCTTTGAAATACTAAGGGATGGGCCATGTGCCCTAGAGCCCATTTCCATCCCTATTGAACCAATTAAGTTTTACAAATAGGTCCTTGAAGTAGAAATTGAGAATTAAGTATTTTGTGGTCATAATGAATGCTCAAAATATTTTTAGTAGAATAATAATTAGAATATAAGATGGTGGGAGGAATTTCAAATGGTTTTGATGTATATAGTGGCCTAGGTAATCAAATTAGTAATTATAATGTTTTTATTTAAAAGACAAGTTTGAAGTATTTATCCAATAAGTTTTGACTTGATATCTTGTTCATATTTAAGTGATAACCATGGAGTTTTTCTACCAAAACTTGGGATCAAACTGAGCTCAGATATGGAGTTTATAAATATTTATCTAATCTGGACTTTTATGCAAAAGTAAAAGAACAGAAAAATAAAAAAGGGGCGACCCCAGTCTGCGCGGACTGGAGTCACGACCCCTATTTATAGGGTATGAATAGAGCACCCATGAAGAGGGGATTTCACCCTTGATCTCGAGTATGGGAGGCTATAAAAGCCTCAGATTCGGTTTTATGAGGGGCTAGTAAGTTCGATCTTGGGGTTTTGCATGGAACCGAGAGCAAAAAAGAGAGAGAGCGAGAAGCAAGCCCGACGGTGGAATAGAGCACATTTGAGTTAGGGATTCTCTATCTCTCCCTCCTTGCAGACCAAGAAGGCACTGCCCAGGGTCAGGAAGCCCAGCCGAAGTCGTTGGTGCCTCACCTTGCAGAACGCCGGCCTCCACCTCAAGGTTGGGGTCGTTGGAGTGCATTCTCATGACGGTTGGGTAACGACTGCAAGCGGACATGAGAAGATAAGTCTCTATGAGCTATCATGTGATTAATGAAGCGGGTCACTGGTTGGATCTGCAACCAAGAGAAGAGAAGGAAAGGAGGGGCACCGCTGAGCATGACCCTTCGATCCCAAATCAACGACTGATGTTGATCTAAGTATAGGTATATTCAAAAATTCATATCTTGGGATTTGGAGCATAGATTTTATAAAACAAGGTACCTACAGAAAGCGTATAAAATGTACTATATTCTAAAAATATCTTTAGAATGTGATTTGGATGTATATTATTTATTATGTGTTGGGTAGCCAAAACTATATGATTTTGATGTTTTGTCAATTAAAAATAAGAAACAAATTTAGAAAGTCATATAAATTTTATTGGATGTGTATTATAATGCTATTAACATGATTTCAAAGCCTGATCTCTCTTATATGAATTTTTATTGAGGTTTTTGATATATAACCTAATAAGGGTATTTTGGATATTTCACCCATGATCTAATTTTTATTTGACCTGATATTTTAATACATGATCTTCCTACATTATATGAATATTTTTCTAGAGATTTGATGAAGTTTCTTGTGCTATTATATTAGTAATTAGTTTTAGATGAGTAGCCATTATGAAAGAATAATAAATGATTATCTTAAGAAAATAAGTGATATATATGCCTAATTAAGTCTGATATTATTTATCTAAATGGTATTTTAATTTGATTTCATAATAGAGTCAAGTAAGATTAGTATGTATGACCATGTTTGAGATTTTCTTCTTATATGATCTATATGTTTGTATTAATGTATAAGATGAGTTACGTCTTATTTGAGTATAAAGATAATATTAATTATATAGCATGAGTTTTATTTTATTTCAACGCCAAGTTCTTATGGTGATCATAGATTAAAGTTATGTTTAAGAACCCTAAGTTGGTACATATAGTTAGGAAGACAAGATTTAAGATTTAGAAATAAAAAGAGGGAACATAGGCTTGGACTGATAAAACTATGATGATATCCAAGTTATTAAAGTTATGAAACTGGAATCAAGACTTCCTTATAGATACCCCAATACAAGAGGTAAGTGGTCCATGCCCATGAGTACTCATGTTTTAAGTTCAATATGTTTACATGTCTCATGATAAGACTTTTATAATTTATATGGTTCAATGTTCTAAGATTTTATAGCAAACAAGAATATTCTCATATCTCTATCATTATGTAAGTTTAGATATCCAAAATCTCAGTTAGAGACATGTTGCTTAAAATAGTTGTGACCCATGGACCAAGTCCATGAGAATGTTAAAGAATCATGTTCCTACAAGATTTCTTAGAAATGTTCAAAATTAATGAATAAGATTGTAAGATAAGATATGCAGGTAATGTATCCATACTTAGTTGGTGATTTGGGATAGTTTTGTATTGAGAATTTAAGTACACATATGTTTTTATGATTTCTCATACTTATAGGCATAATTATGTATTACAATTTCAAGTAGAAACATGCCATTAAGATTTCATACATATGTATAGATATAACAACTAGATTCTTTAGAATGAATAATATCTAGAATTTAATTACAATATAAGAATATGAATTTCAGAATATTAAGACATGGTCTACTTTTAGAGATAAAGGTACTTTTGGGATCACAATGTGTTGTAATAAAATGAGTTCCTGATGGCATTATAAGATAATGAAACATTAAGTTATGATTAGGTTGCAATACAATATTTTATAAGATTTCTATTTTGACATTAAGATTTAATATGTAAGTTCATATGCAAAGTTTCTGGGTAACATCATATTTTATAAGAAGGATTGAACCATCTTGTCAGAATAGATATTTTTAGATATGTTGTAGTTATGATACTTTCATAAGCTTGACTTAAGATACTTTGTATACTTAGTATTTCTATATTCATGTCTGATCCTTTCTCATAAGACATTAGACTCATTTATGATATAATTGGTATAATGAGGTAATCTTACCAAATAAGAGTTTTAGAATAAAGTTCACCCAAATAATGAGATACATGCTCAAATCTAGCAATGAATTTAGTTTAGAACTTAAGAGTAAGAAATTTTGATTCAAACTTAGACTACTCACTGTGTGAGTGGCCAGATTTTGAATAAATATACATGATATGGGTTATAGACCCAATCTCAATTATGTGGTAATTTGAAATACATATCCAAATTCCATAATAGATTCAATTCGGATTTGAAAGAGCAAAGATTAAGATTCAAATTTTAGATTTAAAATTTAGTACAAGTTTAGTACTCGGTTTCAGATAAGTTCAGATTCAGAGTTTAGTAAGACTAGACTTAAGATAATTAATTCAAAACCTTCACATAATACATTATATAATAAGTCCTCACCAGAGAGTCCCCAGACGATTTAGAGGGCGCACTGTGCCAGACACTGCGGGTGTCACAGAGGGCATTTATGCCAACAGAGGGTGTGTTGCACCATAGAGGACACTCCAGTGTCAACAGAGGGCATGTTGTGCCAACAGAGGGTGCACTGCACCATAGAAGACACTTAGGTGTCAACAGAGGGCACATTGTGCCAACAGAGGGTGTGTTGCACCATAGAGGACACTTTGGTGTCAACAGAGGAGGACTTATTGTATAATGGTGGCCACAAATAGATAAAAATTGTAAATAAAATATAATTAAGATTAGAGAATGTTTGTAATCTCATCTACGAGTGTGATGAGAGGAATTCAGATAAGATATTTATGATCCAGACACTTTGGTGTAGGCCATGAGACCTAGAGTATAAGTCTCCAGAAAAGATAGAATAGAAAATAAGAGTTTAAGAAATGAGAGATAATATGTTTCTTGATTTAATCAAAGTTTAATATTCATTTCATATTTATGATGTCCAAGAATCATTTGTAATATTTTAGTTCATTAGCAATGTATACTTTAGAATACTCATGCCACTTACTCTAACAATTATTTTTCCCAATGCATGGCTGGGGACGTGATGTCCACATGATTTGGAGCAGCTGAGGATCAAAGGACCAAGTAAAGGTCTAGGAGATTTTACAGCTTGCCTAGTGGGGTGCCATCTACTGAGCTGGTCCAGAATTTAGACATATCTTTTTATGCTTAGTCTTGTTTAAATAGTATATTAGATGAGTTGTACAGTTTTCTTTTTTTATCAATGACTATGTATGAATAAATTTTACTCAGTGCAAAGTGTTTCATTTGCTTTAACTGTAGTGACTATCATGTTTGTGACACTCCCAGATGAAAGAAAAAAATTATTGCTTCCACTCATGTGTTATGAAAATCAGGGTGTTATACCACTGCAACCATTAAGTTGCAAACCCTCAGGGAAAACCATCTTGTGATGAACCCAAATAGCATCAGAAGGTGCAAATGCCTTCACCTCCATGAACATCAAGGGTTGATACCTTTTGCGCAACATGGTTCCAAATCATTAAAATCAAATTAACTTTTGAAATTATAAAGAATGCCACGAAGCAAGGTATACATGTGTTAAGTTGTATATAGATTCCTAGAAAATGTAAAATTGCATAAAGGTCCACACAAGTACATAATTTTGCAAAACTTGAGCAAATGAAGTCTGATTTGGACCAAATTCGAAATATAGCTTAATAAACTGATATCAAAACATAATATAAGGTTTAATCGCGAAATTAAGCCACAGATATATCAAACAAATATGTTTAAGTATAAAACCAGGTCAGGGGTCTTACAACCATAAACCTCCTAAGAAGGATTTCACCCCCAAAGTCCTATGCAAACAAGGATGGGTACAATATGTGTCATATGAACACACCAATTCACTAGGGGTAGACCTATCATACTCGATCAAAACCCATGGGACGACCCATTTAAGTTGGGTTTGGGTGACCAAATTTGCCACCGGTTGAATATCACTGAAAACAATACCCACCCTTTTACATAGAGGGTTTCATGGGTGACCCGTGGGTAACCCAATTAACTGAAGGAAATATATTTATATACATAATATAAACATACACCTATTAAAGATATTACTTGTTTTGTACAAGTTAAGTCCTTACCTTCCAAAAAAAATGTACTCTCTTTATTTTGTACTTGTAATAGGCAACAATAAGTACTTGTAATATTATGAATGTATAATGGTACATGACAATATTATGTGTTGTTTTTTGTGATATTTACCTATGAAAACTACATTGATTTTCCTATTTTACATTGAGATACAACAACTGGCTCCTATTTTTTCTTGATGTTTGTATAAACATATGTCGAAAACTAATCGAATGATTTGACGTCAAACATAATAATTGGTTGGTTCCTTTGCACTATATTTGACATAAAAATATAGTTACAACTTGTTTTAAATGTTAGTTTTAGTGTTAAGGAAAGAAACAAGCAACTTATTATTGATTGGATACATTTTATATGGGTACCTATGAGCAACCACAACCCACTGGGTCATGTTTGGGTGTGCTTTTCTTCTACACATTTAGAAGTGAATCTTTTTAGCTCATAGCCGCCAGACCCACACCCGCAACAACCCACCCCACACCACCCACATGTTTGACATGTATAACTAGGGGCTTATCCTAGAGATCACTGTTCGGAAAATCGGCCGCTTAGGCCGAATAATCGGCTGAATATTCCTTTTTGGGGGTCTACCGAACCGATTATCAATAATCGGCCTATAATCGGTCCAGGACCGATTAATCGGCCGATCGGGGGAATAATTGGCCGATTAATCGGCGATTTTCAAAATCAAATGCTAGTAATGATTTTTTTTACATTAATTTTTTCTAATACTACTATTGGTCATTACAATTACATTCTCTTCTTCCAATTTACATATTTGGTCTTCTCCTCATGTTTTCTCTATAAGTTTATAGTTAGTGTTTATTGAACTGATCCTTACTATTGATGTTTTGTTCTCTAAGTTCATCAATGTTTCTAATTACTTCTTAATGCAAGATTATTCTATGACTTATCAATGTTTTTAATTACTTATCAATGTTTTTCCCTAATTTCATCAATGTTTCCAGTTACTTATTAATGCAATATTAGTCTTATCACTTATCAATGTTTCTAATTACTTATTAATGCAATATTAGTCTATGACTTATCAATGTTTCTAATTACTTATTAATGCAATATTAGTCTATTACTTATCAACGTTTCTAATTACTTATTAATGTGATATTAGTCTATGACTTATCAATGTTTGTAATTACTTATCAAAGTTTTCTTCTCTAATTTCATCAATGTTTCAACTACTTATGAATGCAATATTAGTCTATTACTTATAAATGTTTCTAATTACTTATCATTGTCATTATTATACGATCAATATATAATTTACATATCTTTATGATTAATATTAAAAAAAATCAAAACCGATTAAAACCGAATATTCTCCCGCTTATACTCCCGCATACCGTATATACTCTATTCGGTACCCTCTCCGCCCGTACACCGATTACCACTTTTCAGAACACTACTAGAGATTAACATTTTTATGGAACAACTACGAATTAAGGTTGGTTTATTAGTATAGAAGGGTCGATCCCATAGGACAATGTTGTTAAGATCTGATTCAGAGTAGTTTTGTTTGAACAAATTTTATTAGATGAAAAATTGAAAGTCCAATGGTTGAAGGGTTAATTACACTAAAACAATAAGGAAAGATTATAATAGAACAAGAATTAGAGGTTATACTAAGAATAAATAAAGAAAGAGTTATTCTAAGAACAATAAGAGAGAGAATTATGCTAAGGACAATTAAGAAAAGACTATCTATGAAAAATTGAAAGTCCAATGGTTGAAGGGTTAATTACACTAAAAAATAAGGAAAGATTATACTAGAACAAGAATTAGAGGTTATACTAAGAATAAATAAAGAAAGAGTTATTCTAAGAACAATAAGAGAGAGAATTATGCTAAGGACAATCAAGAAAAGACTATCTATGAGAAGAATTAAAGTGCATGAAAGGAAGAGAATGATTAAAAATGAAGATTGAATTAGTGATAAGGGATATTGAGACATGGGTTTTGCAACCATGTCCTGTGTAAACTAGATCAAAAAAATCTTATGAAAAGAAACGAGTTAGAAGAAGGCAGGTGAAAACATTTCAAATGCATTTACAAAACCAAAGTCCCCGCAAAACCATTGATCTTGGTCTTTGTGGATCCTCACCTAATCATCCCAATAATTCTCCTTCTAAGATCTCATTTGGTGCTTTATGCAATTATTAGTCATTGTGAGTCTTGGGGTCTGATATATCATCACCCAATACTAACAAGCGGTAAAATCAAGAGATCAAGTTGATGAAATGACAATGATTCATTCAAAATTCTATCGAAAAAGTTATATATTAAGCTAGATTGGTCTTGTCAACTATGACAATGGGGCTACTCCTCGTGTCCTGATATAAGAAAACTACTCGCGATCCATAGAAGTTAAAAAAAGAACAAAAGAAGCAAGAGGGAGCCATAGACTAGAAAGAAGAAGAATCCAAAAGGATCTTGTCTGGTGAGAATGAAATGGTTGCCCCTCTTGTTCCTTGCTCCCAAAAAGAAGGCTAGGTACAGTTGGAAATAGAAAGATTTATTGAAGAATGAAGATTACAATTGCATGAATAAAAGGAACAAGTCTTAAAAACTAGAGTGAAAGTAAAAAAAATCCAGATCCTTTCTATTGTGGAACCCCACCTCCTTTTATAGGGAAAGCAAGGCTGGATACCTAAGATACATGATTCTCTAGAGGACTCTTGGCAGCTGAAAAGGGATATTCACAAATTATAAACCAATAGTTCACAATCTAAACTACTCAATTTAGACCTGGAGAGGTGCAAGCCTAAGGAAGCGGGTCAAAACTTTAGCAATGGATGTGGCGGTGCCATTTGACCAAGACTAGGTCACCGAGCAATCTGAATCATCTATTTAGAGATTTGAATTGCCCATTTTGCACCTCAAGCTAAGCATTTTGGAGGTGTGGAATGCCTGTTTCAGTTGCTGAATAGATAATGTAGAAAGGTTGAGTTGAGAGGTGAAATGGCTATTTGGGACATGAACTGATTAGTTCAAATACTGAGATGGTCAAAGTATTATAATTGAAACATTTGGTCCTTGATTTCTAGAAATTTAAGCATGTCCTTGTTTGCTGAATGTGAGTAAAGGTAGAATATGCAAAATATGAGTGAAAATGATAAGAATTTGCATTAATGGTCAAGGAATGAGAAAACTACAATTATTTCCAAAAAATTGGCAATAGTGAAATAAAATCCCATGAAAATAATATAAAATATGTAGTTGAAATGGATAAATATAAATTCATCAAAATACCCTAGACTTCAATGTTTTCTTGTCATCAAGCAACAAAGAACCACAAATCATTTGAATTGTACTAACAACAGTCTTTCCTCACCCTAATAGCATTACTTTGTTTCTTACCTCCTTTCTTGGCCAGGCAACCCAATCTCCTATCATCACAAAACACAAAATTCACATTCTCTATTAAAACATATTTCATAGCATAATTATATCTTAAGATTTTATAAGTAAACATTCTTAGTCTCACTTTTACTTTGACATTACCACATTTATTTGTAAGATTTGCACTAGAACATGGATGAATGAGGTATGAAGAAGACGATCCCTCCTCTATTCAACTTGGAAACTTTTTATTCATGTACTACCGTTACATTGACCACATTTTTTTGGTGTGCACTTTGACATCTTTTAATGGTACACCAGTATTATATTTACGAGGGCTGTGGAAGAATTTTGAGAGGGGGTGAATATTCCATCCTGGAATTGGGGTTTGCAATACAGTGGTTTTGGTTTTTTGTGAGGTGAAGGGTGGAAGGGGGTTGTTCTAGTACATCTCATTATTTTTTTAGGGAGTCTCATTGCATTGTTTCGACTATTCCTTTCACACATTATACAAAAGATATAATAAGTTACTCAACATTAAAAAAAATGTATTTGATTCTTATCAATGCAATAAGGCTTGCCAACATCTCCAACAAGGAATGTTATTTTGGGGTCCTAAGTGACATGTAATTTTATAATCATGGTAATTTGTAAAAAAATTGCAAGGAATATTTACTACATCCAAAGGGGGAATAATGATACAAAGTCTATTCATTTGGCCAATTAGATAAAGGTCATTTTACATAACTAAGAAATAGAGGAAACTGATTTAGAAAGCAATATATATGCAAAATAAAATGACAAAAAGATAATGTTGTAAAGGGAAGATAGGGGGTGGATTTGACACGTTCCACCCACCTCCACCTAATACTTAGAATTTTGCTCGTATTGAGCAAATCCTAAACATGAGATGGAGGTAAGAAGATCACTGTAGTGGATGATGTTGAGGAGAGGATGATGATGTGGGGTTCTAGAAGTATTTACCCCAATATGGTGAGTTGGGGTCAGGGTAAGCCTAATGGGCCTCATACTCTACATAAGATGGTTTTCTAGGAGCATAATGGCTACAATCTACATGCCTTGACTCCATAGAATGCTGCATGAGATAGAGATGGTTGAGCTGATGTCCCTAACATTGTTGATCACATTGAATCTCATCCAACTGACCCAAATCTCATAGAAGCCATAAGGTTCATCATCTCTTTATTGGTTCATTTTTCTTTGGTGGATAAGAAATTAAAATGAAGGAAGACAAGTGAAACAAAAAAGAGTTGTTGGGTTGCCTCCCAAAAAGTACCTAGTTTTATGTTGAAGGTTGGGAGGGTGTATTCATGGAGCTTATTCTGGCTCGATATTGGGTGGGGGTGGAGTATCACTTAATTCTAGGTCTACAGGAATAGGGAGGCATTGTGCTCCTTATTCCATAAAGTCTTCAGTGGCAATGTACCACTTATGTCTATGCCCATTTAGCAAAAATTAACATTTTGTTTATCCCAAAGAAGAAAGGTGCCATGTGGATAAGCACACTTTACAAGACAAGGGCCATACTATCTAGATTTGAGGTTTCAAGGGAAGAGCCTCAACTTGGAATTTTAAAATAAGGCTCGGTCACCCTCTTGAATATCTTCTCAACGAATATGGTCATCATAACATAACTTGGTTATGTCCTTCTAAATTTAGGCTTGTTTCAAAGGTTGTCATCATAAGTTCTTCTAATTCTTGCAGTGGAAGGAAACATTTCTCACCTTATGCAGAAAGATCAAAATTAAGGGTTTAGATAGCCCAACTAGCCTTGTGTTCGAATTCTATGAGAAGATGAAAAGGTCTCCCATTGATAAAACTAAAAGGAGTGGTTCCTAAAGGTATTTTTAGGCCGTTCTGTATGCCTAAAAAGCATCATTAATTTTCAATGATCAATTTTTCCTAGTGAGATTGACAGTTTTCTCTAGGATAGACTTGATTTGATGATTGGAAACCTCGACTTGACCACTAGTCTGAGGGTGGTAAGGGGAGGAGACCTTGTGGTGGACTCCATATCTTTTAAGTAAGGACTCACATATTTTCTCCAAAAAAAGTGATCCCCCATCAGAAATTACAATGTGAGGCACACCAAACCTAGGGAAAATGATATCTTTAAAAAGATTTGTAACAAACTTGGAGTCACAACTCTTGGTGGGGATGGCTTCTACCCATTTTGAAACATAATCCACAACCACTATGATATATAGGTATCCATAAGAAGAAGGAAAGGACCCATATAATCCACTCCCCAAACATCAAATATCTCTATCTCCTACCAAGAGGTCATGGGAATTTGATCTATATTAGAAATATCCAGACCTCTAGCATTGGTAACCAGCTAGAATGAATTCATAAGAATCTTTGAATAGAGTGGGCTAGAAGAAATGAGACTGAAGTACTTTCCTAGTTGTCTTCTGAGAACTCATGTACCCTCTAGTGGGGCCACAATGTCATTGGGTGAGGATATCATTGGCTTATTCAGTCATGACACATATGCGATAAAGACCATATGTACA
The DNA here is from genome assembly GCA_963693085.1 of Alisma plantago-aquatica. NCBI lineage: Eukaryota > Viridiplantae > Streptophyta > Magnoliopsida > Alismatales > Alismataceae > Alisma > Alisma plantago-aquatica. The sequence goes on along the minus strand of OY856409.1, from coordinate 1,714,250,883 downwards.
CAATATAAAAAGGTAAGGGCCATACCAATAATAGTTCCTAACATCATGTTAAAATTTTGCCTTAGCATGTCCTATGTAATCCATATGAAGGACACCTACTGTAGGAAAAATTTACATAATCTATTCACCATGGGTATTGGGATTCATCCATAATTGTCTTGGTCAAACCGGTGAAGATAGAAGACATACACCGCGAAAGGTGGAGGGACATTATATATTAAAAGACATTATCCTAAATGCATAGGCACCAAAGGGGCAAATGAAGGTGGTTTTCTCCTAATGTTTAGGATGAATGGGAATCTGATAGACACCTAAATAGACATCTAAATAAATAAAAACTATGGGCAATGCAGTTTAGCACTTTATCCAAAAAAGTGAAGAGGGGAATAATCTTTCCCATTGGCCTTATTCAACTTCCTATAGTCAATACACATCCTCCATTCCTTAACAGTATGGGTGGGGCTGATCTTGTCATTTTCATTCTTCACAAAGGTGGTTCCCCATTTATTGGGGAACATTTAGACATGACTAACCCAGGGGGAGTTGGCGATCAAGTACATGATTCCTATAGTCAAAAGGTTGATGATTCTAATAGAACAACCTCCTGCATATTTGGATTTAGTTTGCACTAAGGGTCCCTAGAAGGGTTGTATTCTTCTACCATTGGAATTTTATGCAAGAAAATGGCTTCACAAACTCCAACAAGTTCATTCATCTTGTATCCTAAGGCATCTCTCCTTTTCCTCAACTCGATCATCAACTTGTCTTCCTACTCAGAAGTAAGGTCAGAATTAGTTATGGTAGGACATATTTGTTGTTCATCAAGGAAGACATATTTAAGTCCTTCTGAGAGAGGTTTATTTTCTTGTGCTTTGGGAGGTTCAACCTTCCCTTGTAGAAGAGAGGTCATTTTAAGGTATTCAAATTCAGCATCTCAAAGTTGTCAAGATGAGCTATGAAATTGTCTAATTCCTTATCATCAAAACCACATTTAGAAGGGGCCATAAGGGCACTGTGGAGCATAGTCACAATAATCGGCATTTTTTTTCAAAAATTTGTGTTTTAAATGCGTATAATTCAACTACCGTATGTGATGGTCGTTTAATACTGTCCTGCCGTATTATACGCGTTATTCGCATTTTATTCGCGTTTTAAACGCGACTTCCGTTTTATTCCCGTTTTAAACGTTTTTTCCCGTTTTATTCGTTACTGTACGGTGGTATATATATATATGTGCAAAGTACATACATATGTATATATATATATATATATATATATATATATATATATATATATATATATATATATATATATATATATATATATATATGAGTCAGGCTAGAATACACTCGAGTGTATCCGGAGCGGAATACACTCAAGTAGTTTTTCATGATGCAATATTTTTTTTGAAAATCTAATCCGTTGATCTTCTTAAACATCTCGTGAACAACTCATACGCAAAATTTGAGCACATTTGGATATGTATAGCTCATGTTATGAAGACCGCAAAAATTATGCATTTCAAATTAGTTTCACGCGTCGATTTTGTTGCCTTTGGATGAGTGACTTACACTAGCCTGACTCTATATATATATATATATATATATATATATATATATATGTCCAAAGTATATACATATGTGTATATATATATATATATATAAATATATATATATATATATGTCCAAAGTATATACATACATACATATATATATACATACACACACATATATATACATATCTATATATATATATATATTTATATATATATATATATATGTATATATGTATATATATGTATATCTATATATGTATATATGTAATATATATGTATACATATATATGTATATATATGTGTGTGTGTGTATATATATATATATATATGTGTGTGTGTGTATATATATATATATATATATATATATACATATATACATGTATACATATATACATGTATATATATATGTATATATATACATGTATATATATACATGCGTATATATATGTATATGTATACATGTATATATATACATGCATATATATATGTATATGTATACATGTATATATATACATATATATGTATGCATGTATACATGTATATATATACATATATATGTATATATCTATACTTATAAACATACATATATATATGTATATATGTATATATGTATATATCTATACATATATACAAACGTACATACATATATATATATTTCTGACTTTTTGCCGACTTTTTCCCGAATAGTTGACCGTACTTTGACCGTAGTTTTACCATTTTTTATCCGAATTTCCCGCATAATTCCCGAATTCTGAATTTTTCAGCTCCATCGTACGTATCCCGAATATCGAATTTGTGACTATGTTGTGGAGAGGGTCCTCAAGTAACTCCCATTCTTGTCCTAGTTGAGAAATTTGGTCAACATAATCAAGGAGATAGACCTCTTCTTGGATGCTTGGTCCCCTCATACTTTCAAAAACAAGGAACATGCAGGTTTGTCTCCGAAGACGTAAAAGGATGGTTCCGGCCTCAACATCAATAAGAGCTCAGGCAGTGGCCAGAAAAGGATGACCAAAATGAGGGGTAGAAAAAATCTTCTTTGATGTCCATGATCACAAAATCAAATGGAACGTAGGTGTCCTTCCCAACCTTTACAAGCATATTTTTAATGATACCCATAGATTTCTTCATGGATGAATCTTCTAAGTGGATGATCTTGAGAGTAGGTAGCATGTCAACAAATCCAAATTGTTTATAGAAACTATAAGGAATGATTGAAGTATTTGTGCCTAAGTCTGCTAGACCCTTCCTACCAACATTGTCTCCTATATAACACCTGAACCCAAAGGAACCATGGTCTTTCTATTTTTAGGAATCTTGTTAGGGATGATATGTGAAGTGTTCCTAGAAAGTTTTACAGTCTCATTATCCTCAGTGGGATACTTCCTAAGCAACAAGGTCTTCATGTATTTAAACCATGCAAGCATGTCAGGGATATCATCTAATAAAGGGATGTCCACATGCAATTTCTTCATGGCATCTCTGAAATTCATGAATCAGACATCTATCAAATTTTTCTTTAGGTGGGCCTGATATGGTGGACGAGGCTTGTAAACTAGGATCTCATCTCATTGGCTTCCACTTGTGGATCTTCAGGAGTGGAAATGACAGGATGTTGAGGATGTCCTTTCTCAGCAACTATTGTGTCTTCATTTTTTAAACTCAATGGTACAATAGGAGTCTTCTCTAGATGAGTGGGATAAGTATGAACCTTCCTACAATGGATGGAAACAACCTTAAGTTGCTCAATATGCTTGAGGCTGTTTTTTGGTTGCTCAATAAAAGTGTCAGTGGTAGGTTTTTGGCTAGCTAAAATTTGGGCCAACTAAGCATCAATAGCCTTCTGGTGTGCCTATTGGGATAAGATGATTTGTTCTCGGGTGGATATCCTTTTGTCAGATGAGGTAACATGTTGGTTTCTTGATGTTGGGTCCTTGGTTTAAGTTTTGGTATTGTTTTCCTTGGTACCCTCCACGATTTTGGAAATTTACCATGTAATTCCCTTGGTTTACAAGGTTTCTTTGATTGTTCTTGTACTAGAAACTAGGGGTGTACCATTTAATTTGTTAGCCAGGGGTGCTCTTTGTGGTAAGCATTTTCAGCTAATCTAGATTTCCCTATTGAAAGAAAGGGTGGTTCCTAGCCTGATTTGGATTATAATAGGCATGACCGAGTTCCTCCATTTGTTGCCCAACCTCATGTTTCATGGGGGTATTGTATAGAAGTTGACATTGTTGGGTAGAATGGTGATACCCTTGATAGATGCCACATAGAGAATCTACATGTTTGATTTGTTGTGGCTTCCCTCTATAGCCATTAAAGGAGGATTTGAGACGATCTTGTTTGAGGACAAGAAGTCTAAGGCTTTCGATAATAGCCTTTATGGTGAAGTTTGTCTTATGCCTTAGCAATCTTGAGGACTCCTATAGATCTTCTTCACGCTTGGTTTTCAGAAATGCATTTCACTATTTCCCAAGTGCTATCAAAATTTTAGAACATAAAATTTCATGTAGATGAAAAAATGTGGTGTTGTCATCAACACCTTGAAAGAATTTTTCTATGAGTTGGATGTGGGAGATTCCATGTTGTGGGCAATGCCAGAGAAGGTATTTGAACCTATCCCAAACCTTTCCTAAGGTTTCACCATGCAACATCCAGAATCAAGGGAGAGAATTGAGCGATGTCTCCCCTAATTTGGTAAGGGATGAGTGATAGTACTTTTCTAGGTATTTGTCTTTAAGGGCATCCCAAGTGGTGACTTGGTCCCCTTCCATGGTGTTGTACCAACCACTATCCTAGTCATATTAGGAGTATTTAGATAGTTCCAGTTTAATTGCATCTTCAAAAACACTAGGGATCTTATGCAAGGCACATAGATCTAAGAATCTTTAGAGGTGATCTTGGCTTGGAGCATTGTGATCCATTGAGTGAGGATCTCAAATTGAGGGACAATGATTTCAGGTGGCATAACATGATGTCATGAATAGAGGGTAGTAGGGACTAAGAAATCATTGAGTTATTTTTGACGTTCGGCTTCACGTTATGTGGTTTCCCGGGCCTCTTATTTGGCTAAAAGGGTTGTGCGTAAGGCAACATCTTAAGGCACATTCTCAACCAACATGGCCTCTCTTTGAGTAGTAAGGGCACTTTCAATCCTATTATTCATTTCTTATTCATCTGCTCTAAATTGATTTTTTCGAGTCAAGTGATTGAAGATTCTCTCCATTTCTGGATTAAAGTCGGGCGACATAGAATCAACATATTGCAAGTGTGTATGCACATTTTATTAAACAAGATAAACATGATTGCAGAAAAAATAGACTTCCAGAATGGAAATTCAGTAGAATGAGTAATTGCATTGGCAGAATGGAATTCGATAGGTAGAGAAAAAAAGAACAATGAAGTTTTGTTCAAAAAATGTTGTTGGGGTTTGATAAAACAAATCCATTGTCCCCAACAATGGTGCCAAAATTGATATGTGTTGTTTGAACACACAATTCACTAGGGTTTTATCCTAGAGTTTAATCCTTTTATAGAAAAACTACCAATTAAGGTTGATTTATTAGTATAGAAGGGTCAATCTCATAGGACAACATTATTAAGATTTGACATCGAACTGACTTTTTTTCAACATGTTTTATTAGATGCAAAATTGAAATTCCAATGGCTGAAGGGTTGATTACACTAAAACAATAAGGAAACATTATACTCGAATAAGAATTAAATGTTACACTCGGAACAAATAAAGAAAGAGTTATTCTAAGAACAATAAGAGAGAAAATTATGCTAAGGACAATTAAGAAGAAATTATATAGTAGCAGAACTAAAGTGTTCAAAAGGTAAGTGATTTAAAGTGGAGATTGACTTAATGATCAAGGATATAGAGTCAAAGGATTCACAACCATGACCTTTGTAAACTACATAAGAGAAAAATGATAAAGAGAAATTGAGATAGAAGAAGGCATGTGAAAACATATCAAATGCATTTATAAAACCAAACTCCACACAAACCAATGGATCCCAACATTTATGGATCCTCAACCAAACATACCAATAAAGCTCATTTCGAGATCTCAACCAGAGCTTTATGCATTTATTTGGTCATTCTGAGACTTGGGGTTTGAGATCTCATCACCAAAGACTAACAAGCGGTAAAATCAGGATATCAAGTTGATTAACTGGAAATAATTCAAAAAAAATACCATCTGACAAGTTGTATCCTAAGCTAGATTGATCTAATCAACTATGGACATGGGGCCACTCCCCATGCCCCGATTAAGAAAACTACTCATGACCCATAGAAGTTAAAGAAAGAACAAAGGAAGGAAGAAAGGAAGCATAGACTAGAAAGAAGAAGAATCCAAAAGGATATTGTCTAGTGACAATGAAATGTCTTCCCCCTTAATTCCTTTCTCCCAATAAGAAGGACAAGAACAATTGGAAATAGAAAACTTTGTCAAAGAACAAAGATTACAATTTCAAGAATATAAAGAACAAGTGATGAAAACTAGAGTGCAAGTAAAAAAATTTGGATCCCTTTTCTTGTAAAGTCCCCCTCCTTTTATTGGGGATGGAGGGGCAGAAATCATAGATACATTATTCTCTAGAAGACTCTTGGCTGGCAGGTAAAAAGGGAATTTTTGGATTGTGAACCAATCTATTCATATTACAAACTGGTTAGTTCAGATATGAAGAGTTCTTGGTCTAGGAAAGTGGGTCCAAACCCTAGTAGCGGGGGTGGCAATGCCATTTTACCAAGACTTGGTCACCAAGCAATCTGAATCAGCCATTTTGAGTCTTGAATCGCCCATTTTGCACCTCCATGAGTGGTTTGGAGGTGTGGAATGCCCCTTTCTACTGCTGAATAGCTAGTGTGGAAAGATTGAGTTGAGAGACGAAATGGTCATTGGGACTCTAAGGTGCAACATTCTGTATGAATGGAACAAATAGTTCACTACATGAACTAATCATATGATGACTGTAATGGCATAACTTATAAATCATTTTATAAATAACAAGGCAAGTTTCCAATTAATTTTGTTTGTTTAGTTATAAGATAATGAAATAACATAATAAATGTCTAGAGAATGATAATACTCAATGACATATGTCTTCAAGTATGTGACTTGGAAGAATGAGACCATACAGATTTTAAGAGTATATACATTCTCATTATGTCCCTAACCGTTTGTTATTATGGAAGGTAGATAGACATCAATAACACAAAAGATCAGAGTGTGAGTTGGTTGATGACATAATCTCATTAGTCATGATATGCGATATAAAACCAAGCACATAGATACATGTTAGAGAAGAGTGTATCAGACAAACCCCATAAGAGTTATACATGGAAACCTTAAATAGGTAAGTTAGAATCACATCTTATAGTGATGGTGTTGTTTGTGGTTCTTAGTCATGAAATCACTGCACTCGTCGCATGTCATTCAGTATGCTTTGACATCATCAAACACAATCCTAAAACATGGTTTGTCATAAAGGTGATGATTGGGTGACTGTGACACATGGGGACTGACTGTGAGTGATAGATATGGGATTTGTCCCTCCTACAAGAGTATGATATCCTAGGCCTCTTGATAAGTGAGAATAAGAAATGTATGACCATGCTCATGTGAGTCAATATGTGATATTGAGCTTACATATATCTCACACAGTTTGCTCTGGTTCAAGGAACATGATTGAATAATAATGATGATGACTTCTCCATGCCTCTAGTTCAAATTGGATATCAGTGATAGGAACTATACAAACACTATAACACCATATAAATATTGTAGGTTGAAGTTGTTCAACAACTTTCCATTTACTTGGGTAGCAATGATGTGTGACTAGGCACCTCTCATTGCTTGTGATATCATAAGTTGTTATAGACATTCACTGCCAACTTAATATGGGACATATAGGGTCACACACGTAGCAACTCATCTAGAAGAGGAGTTTAATCATAAATGATGATTAAATTAATTACTAAAGTCTTTAGGTATTCAATTCATGCAACAAATTAGCTGATTAGACTTCCAGACAATCAACTCCAGTGTTCATATGACTATTTGGAGTGTTAGGCTGATTAGTGTTGAATTGATTATGTTCTACCTCAACTAGGGAGCAAGACAACCATTTAGCATAAG